>SJYX01009642.1:3035-48473 GCA_006410675.1 Oreotragus oreotragus | reverse complement strand
GGATGAAACTGGAGCGTAGTATACAGAGTGAAGTAAGCCAGAAAGAAAAACACCAATACAGTATACTAACACATACATATGGAATTTAGAAAGATGGTAATGATAACCCTGTGTGCGAGACAGCAAAAGAGACACAGATGTATAGAACGGTCTTTTGGACTCTGTGGGAGAAGGAGAGGGTGGGATGTTTTGGGGGAATGGCATGGAAACATGTATAATATCATATAGGAAATGAATCACTAGTCCAGGTTTGGTACAGAATCCTTGGGGCTGATGCACTGGAATGACCTGGGGGGATGGTATGGGGAAGGAGGTGGGAGGGGGGGTTCAGGATGGGGAACATGTGTATGCCCATGGCAGATTCATGTTGATGTGTGGCAGAACCAATACAATATTGTAAAGTAATTAGCTTCCGATTAAAATAAATAAATTAAATTTAAAACAGAAAAAATATGTAGACTAGCAATATATATATATGTCAGTGTGTTCAGGCTTGTATAACAAAAATACCATAAATTGAGTGACTTATAAATTATTTATCATACATCTGGAGAATGCAAGTCTTGGATTATAGGACCGGAAGTTTTGGTTTGTGATGAGGACACTCTTCCTGGTTCATAGATGGTCATCTCACTGTTAACTCATATGGCTGAAAGGACAAAGGATATTTCTGAAGATTCTTTTATAATAGTAATAGTCTCATTCACGAGGGCTCCACTCTCATAGCCTTATCATCACCCAAATGTCCCACCTCTTAATACCATCACCTTGGGTATTAGGATTTCAATATACAAATTTTAGGAAGACACAAACATTCATATCAAAGCAATAATATAATTTGTAGTATATATGTAACAATACTTAAAGGGAAAGGCTTTCCTGGTGGCTCAGTGGTAAAGAATCTGCCTGCAGTATGGTTTGATCCCTGGATCTGGAAGATCCCCTGGATAAGAAAATGGCAACCCACTCCAGTATTCTTGCCTGGGAAATCCCATAAATAGAGGAGCCTGATGGGTTACAGTCCATGGGATCACAAAACAGTTGAATACATCTTAATGAATAAAACAACAGCAACATTTAAAGAAAAAAATGGAGCTCTAATAACTACACCAAAAAAATAAAAAGAAGGGCTGCAATTTAACTGTTTAAGCTTTCAACTCAGGAAGCTGGAAAAAAAGCAAATTGAATATAACAATATTATCCTTTTAGCTCCTCCACAGCATTTCACTCCACAAATTTCACTAAAAATGTCAAGATAAACCTTCCATTTTTTTAAAAATTAGCTTTTTGGTCATGATGTTAGATGTGTGGTTATTGTATAGCTCCCAATCTGTTCTTTTGAAAGATAGAGTTTATGAAAGGAAAAGCATAAAATGATATATTTATTAAAAAATTAAAAAATTGTTAGGAAAGCAAATGACTAAGTAAAATGCAATTTTAAAAGATAATGATATAAAATAATTGAACATATTTCTAATCTCATAAGAATCCTGAACAGTAATATTATTTATACCTCCTTTGACAGATAAACAATAGTAGGGAGATAAATGTGATGAGTCAGAAATAAAAAGGTGATGTACTTTTTTCCTTAAATTTTAGATAGTGAAATAGTAAGGGTTTGGAAATGGATGTGATTTTGAATAGTATTACAAAGAAACTATTGAAAATTTCCTCAGTCAATGGTGCATCTCAGTGAAATGAATAAAACTGTATTTGTTTAGAAATCTACTTGTTGAGAAATGTGTGATTAAAAAATATATATATATATTTGATTTTAATTATGGTGGTGATATTAGTCACTCAGTGATGTCTCACTTTAGAACCCATAGACTGTAGCCTCCCAGGCTCCTCTGTCCTTAGAATTCTCCAGGCAAAAATACTGGAGTGGGTTGCCATTTCCTTCTCCAGGAGAACTTCCTTACTCAGGGATTGAACCAGAGTCTCCTGCATTGCAGGCAGATTCTTATACCAATATGACAGATGCTTGTAAAACATTTTTACAAATATGTATACAAAGCTTCAAAAATAAATTTACTCCTTCAATTGTCACATCCTACATTTGACAGAATATAGTTTTATGTACATTCTTCTTTATATAATGGCATTTCATGTCTGGTTTTACAGAAGAAAAAAATAAAAGATAAATTGAACAGCATAACATTGAGCATTATTGCAGTGCATAATTACAGGTTTTTTTTTTTTTTGGCTTCAAAATTGTGCTGCAAACATATGAACAATTTGAAAAGCCCTGTGACCATTGTATCTTTTCTATGTAATTCATGTTAAAAAATACTGGTTAATTAATCTGGATCCAAGTGCCTATAATCACACAGTGCAAATTAAGACTTCTATTATCATTGAGAGAAGTAAACACAAATCAGGAGAAAATGGTTACTTATATTCTAAACTGTGAAGTTTATATGAGAAATAAATTAACCATAAAATTAGAGTGCAGGCAGCTTGCTGAAGGAAAAGTCTTAAAGGTATTCTAAAATACTTAACATACAATATTTCCTTAGCAGATTTAAACAGAGACAGTTGAACAAGGAAATTTGAAAATTCGGTGAAATTTAGATTCCCTTTAAATTAACCTTTGCTTAAGATTCTTAGAAAATGAGTTGGACTCACTGTACGCTTCTATGCTATAATTAAAAGAACAGATGATATGTTCCATTTATTCCCTGGTCACCATAAACCTAGATATTCATAGCACTCTTTCCAAAATGGCTACCACCAACATTACTTTCCCACAGGGAAAAGTGAATTCTTTCTAAGAACAAAGGAGTAATATAAAAGAAAGTAGATTAAATTACATATATACGTGTCAGTATACTGTATTGATGTTTTTCTTTCTGGCTTACTTCACTCTGTATAATCGGCTCCAGTTTCATCCCTCTCATTAGAACTGATTCAAATGTATTCTTTTTAATGGCTGAGTAATACTCCATTGTGTATATGTGCCACCTCTTTGTTATCCATTCATCTGCTGATGGACATCTAGGTTGTTTCCATGTCCTGGCTATTATAAACAGTGCTGCAATGAACATTGGGGTACATGTGTCTCTTTCTATTCTGGTTTTCTCGGTGTGTATGCCCAGCAGTGGGATTGCTGGGTCATAAGGCAGTTCTATTAGCAATTTCTTAAGGAATCTCCACACTGTTCTCCATAGTGGCTGTACTAGTTTGCATTCCCACCAACAGTGTAAAAGGGTTCCCTTTTCTCCACACCCTCTCCAGCATTTATTGCTTGCAGACTTTTGGATCGCAGCCATTCTGACTGGTGTGAAGNATCTCCACACTGTTCTCCATAGTGGCTGTACTAGTTTGCATTCCCACCAACAGTGTAAGAGGGTTCCCTTTTCTCTGCACCCTCTCCAGCATTTATCACTTGTAGACTTTTGACTGGTCTATTGCTTGCAGCCATTCTGACTGGTGTGAAATGGTACCTCATTGTTATCTTGATTTGCATTTCTCTGATAATGAGTGATGTTGAGCACATATATATGGAATTTAGAAAGATAGTAATGATGACACTGTATGCAAGACAGCAAAAGAGACACAGATGTATAGAATGGACTTTTGAACTCTGAGGGGGAAGGTGAGGGTGGGATGATTTGGGAGAATGGCATTGAAACATGTATACTGTCATGTAAGAAATGAATCGCCAGTCTATGTACGATACAGGATACAGGATGCTTGGGGCTGGTGCACGGGGATGATCCAGAGAGTTGATATGGGGTGGGAGGTGGGAGGGGGGTTCAGGATTGGGAGCTCGTATACACTCGTGGCAGATTCATGTCAATGTATGGCACAACCAATACAGTATTGTAAAGTAAAATAAAATAAAAATAAAATAAAAAGAAAGTAGATTAAAAATACAGAGAAATGTGTATGTTTGAGGTTTAAAATTTTTAATCAGGAGGGATTTTTACTTTCTTAAACATCATGCAGTCTTTTTTAAACTTAATTTAGAGATAACTATACAGAGGAATGTGTAAAATTCAGATAATTTGTTTCATAAAATAATTAGAAAAGAACGATTATTAGAAGGATACGATCTTAAGAATATATGAACACTAAACTCTTCTGGGGTGACAAAGAAAAAGTAGAAATCTTGCAACTATGAACTATGAAAACAGTCTTTAGATCTGATTACAGACTATAAGACCATGTTTTAAAAGACTGATAATGGCAAGGATCTAGATACATATTGTAAATAATGGCTAACCTATATTCATATTGCTATTAAAAGTATAGAAAATAGTTTAAGATATTTAAGACCTTATTACAATTTAAGTTTATTCCATATATAATTTTAATTTGATCTAAAATCTAAGGTATACTTTAATTTCAAAACATAAATCTGTGGTTTGCTAGATCAAGTTTGAACCACCCAATTCAGCAATTACCTTTGTTTAGGTTTTGCTTTTATCATTGACATTTTCAAAAAATGATTTTAAATTTTAAAATAATTTTAGAAAAATTGAGAGGAAAGTACAGAGAGTTAACGTCCCTTGCCTTCACACATGTGTAGCCATCTTTATTATTAGCATCCTTTGGTAGGGTGGTACATTTGTTATCATTGGTGAACCTGTCTTTACACATCACACCCACTGAATTACGTAATTACTGAATTACGATGCACTGGTGATGGTATATATTTCATGGGTTTGGACAAATGTATAGTGACTTATGCACATTATAGTATCATATAGAATTTTTTTGCTGCCCTAAAAATTATGTGTTCCACCTATTCATTGTTCCTCTCATCCCTAACCTTTGGCAACCACTAATTTCTTTGCTAACTTTGTAGTTTTACCTTTTTCCAGATGTCATATAGTTGGAATACAGTATGTTGCCTTTTCACATTGCTTCTTTCACTTGGTAATATGAAGTTAAGATTTCTCTGTGTCTTATCATGGCCTGTTTCTATTTTGTTTGGTTTTGTTTTTCTTGTTCATTTCTTCTTAGGGCCAAATAACATTATGTTGTCTGGATATATTACAGTTTATTTATCCATCCACTTGTTGAAGGGCATGTTCATTGCTTCCAAGTTTTAGCAATTTTTATTTTTATTTTTTGTGTGGGAAAGTTTTAGCAATTTTAAATCAAATTGCTTAAAAAACTGCATGCATATTTTTGTGTGGACATAAATTTTTAACAACTTGGGGAAAATACCAAGGAGAACAATTACTGTATCATATGGTAACATCTTTATTTTTGTAAGAAACCACCAAACTCTTTCTCTAAGTGGTTGTATCTTGTTACATTCCTACTAGCAATGAATGAGAATTTCTCTTGTTTGGCCTCCTTGTCACATTTCTTATTGTCAAAGTTCTGAATTTAGGCCTTTATAATAGATGTATTTCACTGAGTTAGACAAGGCTGTGGTCCATCAGATCAGTTTGTTTAGTTTTCTGTGATAGTGGTTTTCATTCTGGCTGCCCTCTGATAGATAAGCATAAGAAGCTTATGGAAGGCTTCTTGATGGGGGAGACTGAGAATGGAGGAATCTAGGTCTTGTTCTGATGGATGGGGCTATGCTCAGAAAATCTTTAATCCAATTTTCTGTGAATGGGTGGGGGTGTGTTCCCTCCTTGTTGTTTGGCCTGAGTCCAAACTATGGTAGGGGTAATGGCAGTAATGGCAACCTCCTTCAAAAGGACTTATGCCCGCTATGTTGTATTGAGTGCCCCTGGCCTAGCAGCAGGGCACTGTCAACCCACTACTCCTTCAGAGACTCCTGGACTCTCATAGGCAAGTCTGGCTCAGTCTCTTGTTGGGACACTGCTCTTTTCTCCTGGGTCCAAGTGCACACAAGGTTTGGTTTTGCCCTCTAAGGGTGTGTTTCCTCAGTCCTATGGAAGTTCTGTAATCAAATCCCACTGGCCTCCAAAGTCAAATTCCCTGGGGGTTCTCAGTCCCTTTGCTGGATACCCAGGTTGGGAAATCTTTTGTGGGTCCAAAGAAAGGAAGTGACAAAGAATGTTCAAACTACCACACAACTGCATTCATCTCACATGCTAGCAAAGTAATGCTCAAAATTCTCTGAGCGAGGCTTCAACAGTATATGAACTTGGAATTTCCAGATGTTCAAGGTAGATTTTAAAAAGGCAGAAGAGCTAGAGATCAAATTGCCAAAATTCGTTGAATCATCAAAAGAGCAAGAGAGTTCCAGAAAAACATCTACTTCTACTTTATTGACTATATTAAAGCCTTTGAGTGTGTGGATCACAACAAACTGTGAAAAATTCTTCACGAGTTGAGAATAACAGCCTACCTCACCTGCCTCCTGAGAAATCTGTGTGCAGGTCAAGAAGCAACAGTTAGAACAGGACATGGAGCAACGGACAGGTTCCAAACCGGGAATGGAGTAGGTCAAGGCTGTATATCGTCACCCTGCTTATTTAACTTCTATGCAGAGTACATCATGCACAAGTTGGAATCAAGATTGGCGGGAGAAATATCAATAACCTTAGATATGCAGATGACACCATCCTTATTGCAGAAAAGAAGAGGAACTAAAGAGCCTCTTGATGAAAGTGAAAGAGGAGAGAGAAAAAATGTCTTAAAGTGTAACATTAAAAAAACTGACATCATGGCACATGGTCCCATCAGTTCAATTCAGTTTATTCCCTCAGTCGCCTCCGACTCTTTGCGACCCCATGAATCGCAGCACGCCAGGCCTCCCAGTCCATCACCAACTCCCAGAGTTCGCTCAGACTCATGTCGATCGAGTCAGTGATGCGATCCAGCCATCTCATCCTTAGTTGTCCCCTTCTCCTCCTGCCCCCAATCCCTCCCAGCATCAGAGGCTTTTCCAATGAGTCAACACTTCACATGAGGTGGCCAAAGTACTGGAGTTTCAGCTTTAGCATCATTCCTTCCAAAGAAATCCCAGGGCTGATCTCCTTCAGAATGGACTGGTTGGATCTCCTTGCAGTCCAAGGGACTCTCAAGAGTCTTCTCCAACACCACAGTTCAAAAGCATCGATTCTTCGGCGCTCAGCTTTCTTCACAGTCCAACTTTCACATCCATACATGACCACAGGAAAAACCATAGCCTTGACTAGGCGGACCTTAGTCGGCAAAGTAATGTCTCTGCTTTTGAATATACTATCCAGGTTGGTCATAACTTTTCTTCCAAGGAGTAAGCGTCTTTTAATTTCATGGCTGCAGTCACCATCTGCAGTGATTTTGGAGCCCAAAAAAATAAAGTCTGACACTGTTTCCACTGTTTCCCCATCTATTTCCCATGAAGTGATGGGACCGGATGCCATGATCTTCGTTTTCTGAATGTTGAGCTTTAAGCCAACTTTTTCGCTCTCCTCCTTCACTTTCATCAAGAGGCTTTTTAGCTCCTCCTCACTTTCTGCCATAAGGGTGGTGTCATCAGCATATCTGAGGTTATTGATATTTCTCCCGGCAATCTTGATTCCAGCTTGTGTTTCTTCCAGTCCAGCGTTTCTCATGATGTACTCTGCATATAAGTTAAATAAGCAGGGAGACAATATACAGCCTTGACGTACTCCTTTTCCTATTTGGAACCAGTCTGTTGTTCCATGTCCAGTTCTAACTGTTGCTTCCTGACCTGCATACAGATTTCTCAAGAGGCAGGTTAGGTGGTCTGGTATTCCCATCTCTTTCAGAATTTTCCACAGTTTATTGTGATCCACACAGTCAAAGGCTTTGGCATAGTCAATAAAGCAGAAATAGATGTTTTTCTGGAACTCTCTTGCTTTTTCCATGATCCAGCGGATGTTGGCAATTTGATCTCTGGTTCCTCTGCCTGTTCTAAAACCAGCTTGAACATCAGGGAGTTCACGGTTCACATATTGCTGAAGCCTGGCTTGGAGAATTTTGAGCATTACTTTACTAGCGTGTGAGATGAGTGCAATTGTGCGGTAGTTTGAGCATTCTTTGGCATTGCCTTTCTTTGGAATTGGAATGAAAACTGACCTTTTCCAGTCCTGTGGCCACTGCTGAGTTTTCCAAATTTGCTGGCATATTGAGTGCAGCACTTTCACAGCATCATCTTCCAGGATTTGAAACAGCTCAACTGGAATTCCATCACCTCCACTAGCTTTGTTCTTAGTGATGCTTTCTAAGGCCCACTTGACTTCACATTCCAAGATGTCTGGCTCTAGATTAGTGATCACATCCTCATGATTATCTGGGTCGTGAAGATCTTTTCTGTACAGTTCTTCTGTGTATTCTTGCCACCTCTTCTTAATATCTTCTGCTTCTGTTAGGTCCATACCATTTCTATCCTTTATCGAGCCCATCTTTGCATGAAATGTTCCCTTGGTATCTCCAATTCTCTTGAAGAGATCTCTAGTCTTTCCCATTCTGTTGTTTTCCTCTATCTCTTTGCATTGATTGCTGAAGAAGGCTTTCTTATCTCTTCTTGCTATTCTTTGGAACTCTGCATTCAGATGCTTATATCTTTTCTTTTCTCCTTTGCTTTTCGCCTCTCTTCTTTTCAGTGCTATTTGTAAGGCTTCTCCAGACAGCCATTTTGCTTTTTTGCATTTCTTTTCCATGGGGATGGTCTTGATCCCTGTCTCCTATACAATGTCACCAACCTCATTCCATAGTTCATCAGGCATTCTGTCTATCAGATCTAGGCCTTTAAATCTATTTCTCACTTCCACTGTATAATCATAAGGGATTTGATTTAAGTCATACCTGAATGGTCTAGTGGTTTTCCTTACTTTCTTCAATTTAAGTCTGAATTTGGTAATAAGGAGTTCATGATCTGAGCCACAGTCAGCTCCTGGTCTTGTTTTTGTTGACAGTATGGAGCTTCTCCATCTTTGGCTGCAAAGAATATAATCAATCTGATTTCAGTGTTGACCATCTGGTGAAGTCCATGTGTAGAGTCTTCTCTTGTGTTGCTGGAAGAGGGTGTTTGCTACGACCAGTGCATTTTCTTGGCCAAACTCTATTAGTCTTTGCCCTGTTTCATTCTGCATTCCAAGGCCAAATTTGCCTGTTACTCCAGGTGTTTCTTGACTTCCTACTTTTGCATTCCAGTCCTCTAGAATGAAAAGGACATTTTTTGGGGGTGTTAGTTCTAAAAGGTCTTGTAGGTCTTCATAGAACCGTTCAACTTCAGCTTCTTCAGCGTTACTGGTTGGGGTCTAGACTTGGATAACTGTGATATTGAATGGTTTGCCTTGGAGACGAACAGAAATCATTCTGTCATTTTTGAGATTGCATCCAAGTACTGCATTTTGGACTCTTTTGTTGACCATGATGGCTACTCCATTTCTTCTGAGGGATTCCTGCCTGCAGTAGTAGATATAGTGGTCATCTGAGTTAAATTCCCCCATTCCAGTCCATTTTAGTTCGCTGATTCCTAGAATGTCAACGTTCACCCTTGCCATCTCTTGTTTGACCACTTCCAATTTGCCTTGATTCATGGACCTGACATTCCAGGTTCCTATGCAATATTGCTCTTTATATCATCGGACCTTGCTCCTATCACCAGTCACAGCCACAACTGGGTATTGTTTTTGCTTTGTTTCCATCCCTTCATTCTTTCTGGAGTTATTTTTCAACTGATATCCAGTAGCATATTGAGCACCTACTGACCTGGGGAGTTCCTCTTTCAGTATCCTATCATTTTGCCTTTTCATAGTATTCATGGGTTTCTCAAGGCAAGAATACTGAAGTGGTTTGCCGTTCCCTTCTCCAGTGGACCACATTCTGTCAGACCTCTCCACCATGACCCGCCAGTCTTGGGTTGCCCTGTGTGCATGGCTTTGTTTCAATGAGTTAGACAAGGCTGTGGTCCTAGTGTGATTAGATTGACTAGTTTTCTCTGAGTATGGTTTCAGTATGTCTGCCCTCTGATACCCTCTTGCAACACCTCTCATCTTACTTGGGTTTCTCTTACCTTGGGCTTGGGGTATCTTTTCATGGCTGTTCCAGCAAAGCACAGCCACTGCTCCTCCCTTGGACGAGGGCTATCTCCTTACCTCTGCCCTTCCTGACTTTCAACGTGGGATAGGTCCTCTAGGCCCTCCTACGCCCGTGCAGCCACCACTCCTCGTGCCTCGGGTTGCTCTTCCATCACTTAATGGTAAATAGATGGGGAAACAATGGAAACAGTGACAGACTTTATTTTCTTCAGCTCCGATATTACTGCTGATGGTGACTGCAGCCAGGAAATTAAAAGACACTTGCTCCTTGGAAGAAAAGCTATGACTGACCTAAACAGCATATTAAAGAGCAGAGACATTACTATGCCAACAAAGGTCTGTCTAGTCAAAGCAATGGTTTTTCCAGTAGTCATATATGAATGTGAGAGTTGGACTATAAATAATCTGAGCACCAAAAATTGATGTTTTTCAACTGTGGTGTTGAAGAAGACTCATGAGAATCTCTTGAACTGAGAGGAGATCCTACCAGTCCATCCTAAAGGAAATCAATCCTGAATATTCATTGGAAGGATTGATGCTCTAGTTGAAGCTCCAATATTTTTGCCACCTGATACGAAGAGCTGACTTATTAGAGAAAGCCCTAATGCTGGGGAAGATTGAAGACAAGAGGAGAAAGGGACGACAGAGCATGAGATTGTTGAATGGTATCACTGACTCAATGAACATAAATTTGAGCAAGCTCTGGGAGTGGGTGATGTCAGGAAGCCTGGTGTGCTGCATTCCATGGGGTCGCAGAGTAGGACATGACTGAGGGACTGAAGTGAATTGAACTGAATAGAAGTGTAGTACAATTCATTGTTATTTAATTTTACTGTTCCTAGTGACAAATGATATGTAGCAACTTTTCATATGTTTATTTGCCATTTGTGTATCTTCTTTGTTGAGGCTTCTATTAAGGACTTTGGTCCATTTTTAATTGGGTTGATTTTTGTTGAATTTTAAGACTTCTTTTGTAATTTGGATAATGGTATTCTATCAAATGTCTTTTAAAAAATATTTTATTTAATCAATTAATTTTAATTGGAGGCTATTACTTTAGAATATTGTAGTAGTTTTTGCCATACATTGACATGAATCAGCCATGGATGTATATGTGTCTCACATTCTGAACCCCCCTCCCACCTCACTCCCCATCCCATCCCACAGGGTCATCCCAGTGCACTGGCCCTGAGCACCCTGTCTCATGCATCGGACCTGGACTGGTGATCTGTTTCACACATGGTAATATACATGTTTCTATGCTATTCTCTCAAATCATCCCACCCTTGCCTTCTCCTACAGAATCCAAAAGTCTGTTCTTTACATCTGTGTCTCTTTTGATGTCTTGCATATAGGGTCATCGTTACCGTCTTTCTAAATTCCATATATATATATGCATTAATATACTGTATTGGTGTTTTTCTTTCTGACTTACTTCACACTGTATAATAGGCTCCAGTTTCATCCACCTCATTAGAACTAATTCAAATGTATTCTTTTTAATAGCTAAGTAATATTCCATTGTGTTTGTGTACCACAGCTTTCTTATCCATTCATCTGCCAATGGACATCTAGGTTGCTTCCATGTCCTAGCTATTGTAAACAGTGCTGCAATGAACATTGGGGTACATGTGTCTCTTTCAATTCCGGTTTCCTCAGTGTGTATGCCCAGAAGTGGAATTGTTGGGTCATATGGCAGTTCTATTTCTTTCTTTTTTTTTTTTAAGGAATCTCCACTCTGTTCTCCATAGTGGCTGTACAAGTTTGCATTCCCATCAACAGTGTAGGAGGGTTCCCTTTTCTCTGCACCCTCTCCAGTATTTATTGTTTGTAGATTTTTGGATAGCAGTCGTTCTGACAGGCATGAGATGGTATTTCATTGGGGTTGTGATTTGCATTTCTCTGATAATGAGTGATGTGAGCATCTTTTCATGTGTTTGTTGGCCAAAAGTGTGTCTTCACTGGAGAAATGTTTGTTTAGTTCTTTGGCCAATTTTTTGATTGGGTCGTTTGTTTTTCTGGAATTGGGCTGTAAGAACTGCTTGTATAATTTTTTGAGATTAACTCTGTTGTTTACTTCATTTGCTATAATTTTCTCCCATTCTGAAGGCTGTATTTTCACCTTGCTTATAGTTTCCTTTTTTGTGCAAAAGCTTTAAGTTTAATTAGATCCCATTTGTTTATTTTTGCTCTTATTTCCATTACTGTGGGAGGTGGGTCATAGCAGGAGGTGGATCTTGTTATGATTTATTTCAGAGAGTGTTTTGCATATGTTTTCTTTTAGGAGTTTTATAATTTCTGGTCTTACATTTAGATCTTTAATCCATTTTGAGTTTATTTTTGTGTATGGTGTTAGAAAATGTTCTAGTTTCATTATTTTACAAGTGGTTGACCAGTATTCCAGCACCACTTGTTAAAGAGATTGTCTTTTCTCCATTGGATAATCTTGCCTTCTTTGTCAAAGATAAGGTGTCCATAGGTGCGTAGATTTATTTCTGGGCTTTCTATTTTGTTCCACTGATCTATATTTCTGTCTTGTGCTAGTGCCATACTGTCTTTATGACTGTAGCTTTGTAGTATAGCTTGAAGTCAGGTAGGTTGATTCCTTCAGTTCCATTCTTCTTTAAAGATTGCTTTGGTTATTTGAGTTCTTTTGTATTTCCATACAAACTGTGAAATTATTTGTTCTAGTTCTGTGAAAAATACCACTGGTCACTTGATAGGGATTGCATTGAATCTATAGATTGCTTTGAGTAGTAGTCTCATGTCCACTATATTGATTCTTCTGATCCATGAACATGGTATATTTCTTCTCTATTTGTATCATCTTTCATTTCTTCATCAGTGTTTTATAGGTTTTTATATATAGATCTTTTGTTTTCTTAGGTAGATTTATTCCTAAGTATTTTATTCTTTTCGTCACAATGGTGAAAGGAATTGTTTCCTTAATTTCTCTTTCTGTTTTCTCATTGCTAGTGTATAGAAATGCAAGGGATTTATGTGCATTAATTTTATTACCTGCAACTTTACTATATTTATTGATTAGCTCTAGTAATTTTCTGGTGGTGTCTTTAGGGTTTTCTGTGTAGAAGATCATGTCATCTGTGAACAGTGGAATTTTACTTCTTCTTTTCCAATATGGTTTCCTTTTATTTCTTTTTTCTTTTCTGATTGCTGTGGCTAAAATTTCCAAAACTGTTATGAATAATAGTGGTGAGAGTGGGCACCCTTGTCTTGTTCCTGACTTTATGGGAAATGTTTTCAATTTTTCACCATTGAGGATAATGTTTGCTGTGGATTTATCATATATGTCTTTTATTATGTTCAGGCATGTTCCCTCTATGTCTGCTTTTTTGAGGGTTTTTATCATAAATGGATGTTGAATTTTGTCAAAGGCTTTCTCTGTGTCTAGTGAGATAATCATATGGTTTTTACCTTTCAATTTGTTAATGTGGTGTATCACATTGATTAATTTGAGAATATTGAAGAACCCTTGCATCCCTGCCTGGGATAAAGCCCAACTGGTCATGATTTCTTTTTAAATATGTTATTGGAATCTGTTTGCTAGAATTTTGTTGATGATTTTGCACCCCTGTTCATTAGTGATAATGGTTTCTAGTCTGTGTGTGTGTGTGTGTGTGTGTGTGTGTGTGTGTGTGTGTGTGGCATCTTTGTCTGGTTTTGGTATTAGGGAAATGGTGGTTTCATAGAATGAGTTTGGGAATTGACCTCCCTCTTCAATTTTCTGGAAGAGTTTGAGTAGGATAGGTATTAGCTCTTCTCTAAATTTTTAGTAGGATTCACCTGAGAAGCTACCTGGTCCTGGGCTTCTGTTTGTTGGAAGATTTTTTATTACAGTTCAATTTCTGTGCTTGTGATGGGTCTGTTAAGATTTTCGCTTTCTCCCTGGTTCAGTTTTGGAAGATTATACTTATCTAAGAATTCATCTCTTTCTTCCAAGTTGTTCATTTTATTGGCATATAGTTTCTGATAGTAGTCTCTTATAAGCATTTGTATTTCTGTGTTGTCTGTTGTGATTTCTCCATTTTCAATACTTATTTCATTGATTTGATTCTTCTCCCTTTTATTCTTGATGAGTCTGGCTAATGGTCTGTCCATTTTATTTATCTTCTTAAAGAATCAGTTTTTAGCTTTGCTGATTTTTGCTATGGTCTCCCTTGTTTCTTTTTCATTTATTTCTGCCCTAATTTTTATGATCTCTTTCCTTCTACTAACCACGGGGTTCTTAATTTCTTCTTTTTCTAGTTACTTTAGGTATAAAGTTAGGTTATTTATTTGATTTTTCTCTTGTTTCTCGAGGTAAGTTTTATTGCTATGAGCCTCCCAACTTGCACTGCTTTTATGAATCCCATAGGTTTTGGGTTGTTGTGTTTTCATTTTCATTTATTTCTACGCGTATTTTGATTTCTCCTGTGATTTGTTGGTTATTCCAAAGTATGTTGTTTAGCTTCCATATGTTTGTATTTTTAATAGTTTTTTTTTTTTTTTCTTTCAGTTCAGTTCAGTCGCTCAGTCATGTCCGACTCTTTGTGACCCCATGAATTGCAGCACACCAGCGCTCCCTGTCCATCACCACCTCCCGGAGTTCACTCAAACTCACGTCCATTGTGTCGGTGATGCCATCCAGCCATCTCATTCTCCATCATCCCCTTCTCCTCCTGCCCCCAATCCCTCCCAGCATCAGAGTCTTTTCCAATGTGTCAACTCTTCACATGAGGTGGCCAGAGTATTGGAGTTTCAGCTTTAGCATCAGTCCTTCCAAAGAACACCTAGGGCTGATCTCTTTTAGACTTCTAATCTTACTGCATTGTGATCAGAAAAGATTCTTGAAATGATTTCAATTTTTTTGAATTTACCAAGGCTAGATTTATGACCCAGGATGTGATGTATCCTGGAGAATGTTCTGTGTGCACTTGAGTAAAAGGTGCACTTGAGAAATTAATTATTTTGGGGTGAAATGTACTATAGATATCAATTAGATCTAACTGATCCATTGTATCATTTAGAGCATGTGCTTTCTTGCTAATTTTCTGTTTAGATGATCTATCCATAGGTGTGAGTAGGGTATTAAAGTCTTCCACTATTATTGTGTTACTGTTAATTTCCCCTTTCATACTTGTTAGCATTTGCCTTACATAATGTGGTGCTCCTATGTTGGGTGCATATATATTTGTAATTGTTATATCTTCTTCTTGGATTGATCTTTTGATCATTATGTAGTATCCTTTTTTGTCTCCTTTCATGGCTTTTATTTCAGAGTCTATTTTATCTGATATGAGTATTGTTACTCATGAAATATCTTTTTCCAGCCCTTCACTTTCAGTCTGCATGTGTTCCTTGTTTTGAGATGGTCTCTTGTAGGCAGCATTTATAGGGGTCTTGTTTTTGCATCCATTCAGCTGGTCTTTGTTTTTGGTTGGGGCATTTTACCCATTTAGATTTAGGGTAATTACTGATAAGTATGGCCCCATTGCCATTTACTTTGTTGTTTTGGGTTTGAATTTATACACTTTTTCTGTGTTTCCTGTCTAGAGAAGGCCCTTTAGCATTTGTTGAAAAGCTGGTTTGGTGGTGCTGAATTCTTTCACTTTTGCCTGTCTGTAAAGCTTTTGATTTTTCCTTCATATTTGAATGAAATCCTTGCTGGGTATACTAATCTGGGTTGTAGGTTTTTCTCTTTCATCACTTTAAGTATGTCTTACCATTCCCTTCTGGCCTGAAGAATTTCTATTGAAATATCAGCTGCTATTTTTCTGGGGATCCTGTTGTATTTTATTTGTTGTTTTTCCCTTCCTGCTTTTAATATTTGCTCTTAGTGTTTGATCTTCATTAATTTGATTAATATGTATCTTGGGTATTTCACCTTGGGTTTATCCTGTTTGGGACTCTCTGGGTTTCTTGGACTTGGGTGGCTATTTCCTTCCCCATTTTGTGGAATTTTCAACTATTATCCCCTGGAGTAGTTACTCATGGCCTTTCTTTTTGTCTTCTTCTTCTGGGACTCCTATGATTTGAATGTTGCGTTGTTTATCCTTGTTCCAGAGGTCTCTGAGGTTGTTCTCATTCCTTTTAATTTTTTTTTTAGTTTTTTTTTTTTTTTCTTTCAGTTCAGTTCAGTCGCTCAGTCATGTCCGACTCTTTGTGACCCCATGAATTGCAGCACACCAGCGCTCCCTGTCCATCACCACCTCCCGGAGTTCACTCAAACTCACGTCCATTGTGTCGGTGATGCCATCCAGCCATCTCATTCTCCATCATCCCCTTCTCCTCCTGCCCCCAATCCCTCCCAGCATCAGAGTCTTTTCCAATGTGTCAACTCTTCACATGAGGTGGCCAGAGTATTGGAGTTTCAGCTTTAGCATCAGTCCTTCCAAAGAACACCCAGGGCTGATCTCTTTTAGACTTCTAATCTTACTGCATTGTGATCAGAAAAGATTCTTGAAATGATTTCAATTTTTTTGAATTTACCAAGGCTAGATTTATGACCCAGGATGTGATGTATCCTGGAGAATGTTCTGTGTGCACTTGAGTAAAAGGTGCACTTGAGAAATTAATTATTTTGGGGTGAAATGTACTATAGATATCAATTAGATCTAACTGATCCATTGTATCATTTAGAGCATGTGCTTTCTTGCTAATTTTCTGTTTAGATGATCTATCCATAGGTGTGAGTAGGGTATTAAAGTCTTCCACTATTATTGTGTTACTGTTAATTTCCCCTTTCATACTTGTTAGCATTTGCCTTACATAATGTGGTGCTCCTATGTTGGGTGCATATATATTTGTAATTGTTATATCTTCTTCTTGGATTGATCTTTTGATCATTATGTAGTATCCTTTTTTGTCTCCTTTCATGGCTTTTATTTCAGAGTCTATTTTATCTGATATGAGTATTGTTACTCATGAAATATCTTTTTCCAGCCCTTCACTTTCAGTCTGCATGTGTTCCTTGTTTTGAGATGGTCTCTTGTAGGCAGCATTTATAGGGGTCTTGTTTTTGCATCCATTCAGCTGGTCTTTGTTTTTGGTTGGGGCATTTTACCCATTTAGATTTAGGGTAATTACTGATAAGTATGGCCCCATTGCCATTTACTTTGTTGTTTTGGGTTTGAATTTATACACTTTTTCTGTGTTTCCTGTCTAGAGAAGGCCCTTTAGCATTTGTTGAAAAGCTGGTTTGGTGGTGCTGAATTCTCTCACTTTTGCCTGTCTGTAAAGCTTTTGATTTTTCCTTCATATTTGAATGAAATCCTTGCTGGGTATACTAATCTGGGTTGTAGGTTTTTCTCTTTCATCACTTTAAGTATGTCTTACCATTCCCTTCTGGCCTGAAGAATTTCTATTGAAATATCAGCTGCTATTTTTCTGGGGATCCTGTTGTATTTTATTTGTTGTTTTTCCCTTCCTGCTTTTAATATTTGCTCTTAGTGTTTGATCTTCATTAATTTGATTAATATGTATCTTGGGTATTTCACCTTGGGTTTATCCTGTTTGGGACTCTCTGGGTTTCTTGGACTTGGGTGGCTATTTCCTTCCCCATTTTGTGGAATTTTCAACTATTATCCCCTGGAGTAGTTACTCATGGCCTTTCTTTTTGTCTTCTTCTTCTGGGACTCCTATGATTTGAATGTTGGGTTGTTTATCCTTGTTCCAGAGGTCTCTGAGGTTGTTCTCATTCCTTTTAATTTTTTTTTTTCTTCTCAACTTCATTTATTTCTACCATTCTATCTTTCACCTGACTTATCCTATCTTTTGCCTCAGTTATTCAACTGTTGGTATCCTCCAGAGTGCTTTTGATCTCCTTTATTGCATTATTCATTATTGATTGACTCTTTTTTATTTCTTCCACATCCTTTTTAAACATTTCTTGCATCTTCTCAACCCTTGTCTCTAGTCTATTTATCTGTAACTCTATTTTGTTTTCAAGAATTTGGATCATCTTTACTATCATTATTCTGAATTCTTTTTCAGGTAGACTCCCTAGCTACCCTTCTTTTGTTTGGTTTGGTGGGCATTTTGTGTGTTCCTTTACCTGTTTAATATTTCTCTGCTTTTTAATTTTGTTGAGATTGCTGTTTGGGGTGACCTTTCTGTATGCTGGAAGTTTGTGATTCCTCTTTATTCTGGAGGTTTCTCCCTGTGGGTGGGATTGGACTAGTGGCTTGTTAACGTTTCCTGGTTAGGGAAGCTTGTGGCAGTGTTCTGGTCAGTGGAGCTGGATCTCTTCTCTCTGGGGTGCAGTGAAGTGTCCAGTAGTGAGTTTTGAAGCATCTATGGGTTTGGTATAACTTTGGACAACCTGTATTTTAATGCTCAGGGCTATGTTCCTGCATTGCTGGAGAATTAGCGAGGTATGTCTTGCTCTGGAACTTGTTGGCTCTTGGGTGGAGCTTGCTTTCAGAGTAGGTAAGGAGGTTTTTGGATGATCTCTTGTCAGTTAATGTTCCCTGGTGTCAGCAGTTCTCTGGTGGCCTAGTTTTGGATTTAAGCCTCCTGCCTCTGGCTTTCAGACTTAATCTTACATAGCCTCAAAACTTCTCCATCCATACAACACTGATGATAAAACATTTAGGTTAATGGTGAAAAGATTCTCCACAGTGAGGGACACGCAAAGAGGTTCAAAGAGTTACATGGAGAAGAAAGGTGACAGCAGGGAGGTAGAGGTGGCAAGGAGGAGAACAGGGGAAATAAAAAGGGGAGAGAGCAATCTAGCCAGTAATCAGTTGCCTAAGTGTTTTCCAAAGTCTGGAACACCCAGAGAGATTAACAGATTTAAGTAGAGAAGAGAATGGGGACGGGGGATATAGAGGTGACCTGGGGGAGAAAAGGGAGAGTCAAATGGGGAGAGAGCAATCAAGCCAGTAATCACACCCCTAAGTAAAAGTGGGTACTGAATATTAGATTCTTAAAGGTACAAAATTGATAACAAATCCCAAAAAGCAAAGATTAAAAATCGAGTCGAGGTTAGACTCTCAAAAAGGCAATATTAAAAATATAAAACAAAATCAATCACAAAAGTTATAAAAATATATATGTGAAATTTGCTTTAAAAATAGGTTCTTTTTTTGCAAGGTCTGGAGAAGGGAATGGCAAACCACTTCAGTATTCTTGCCTCAAAACCACATGAACAGTATGAAAAGGCAAAGACATATGATGCTGAAAGATGAACTCCACAGGTCAGTAGGTGCCCAATATGCTACTGGAGATCAGTGGAGAAATAACTCCAGAAAGAATAAAGGGATGGAGCCAAAGCAAAAACAAAAACAAAAACAAAAAAAAACACCCAGTTGTAGATGTGACTGGTGATAGAAGCAAGGTCCAATGCTGTAAAGAGCAATATTGCATAGGAACCTGTAGTGTTAGGTCCCCGAATCAACGTAAACTGGAAGTGGTCAAATAGGGGATGGCAAGAGTGAACACAGACATTCTAAGAATCAGTGAACTAAGATGGACTGGAATGGGTGAATTTAACTCAGATGACCATTATATCTACTACTGTGGGCAGGAATCCCTTAGAAGAAATGGACTAGCCATCATAGTCAACAAAAGAGTTGGAAATACAGTACTGGGATGCAGTCTCAAAAACGACAGAATGATCTCTGTTCGTTTCCAAGACAAACCATTCAATATCATGGTAATCCAATTCTATGCCCCAACCAGTAAAGCTGAAGAAGCTGAAGTCGAACCGTTCTATGAAGACTTACAAGACCTTCTAGAACAAACAGCCAAAAAAGATGTCCTTTTCATTCTAGGGGACTGGAATGCAAAAGTAGGAAGTCAAGAAACACCTGGAGTAATAGGCAAATCTGGCCTTGGAGTACAGAATGAAGAAGGGCAAAACTAACAGAGTTCTGTAAAGAGAATACAGTGGTCATAGCAAACATCTTCTTCCCACCAAACAAGAAAAGATTTTATACATGGACATCACCAGATGGTCAACAATGAAATCAAATTGATTATGCTCTTTTTGGAGCCAAAGATGGAGAAGCTCTGTACAGTCAGCAAAAACAAGATTGTGGAGTGGACTGTGGCTCAGATCATGAACTCCTTATTGCCAAATTCAGACTTAAATTTAAGAAAGTGGGGATAACCACTAGACCATTCAGGTATGACCTAAATCAAATCCCTTATGACTACACAGAGGAAGTGAGAAATACATTTAAGGGACTAGATCTGATAGACAGAATGCCTGATGCACTATGCATGGGGGTTCGTGATACTGAATAGGAGACAGGAATCAAGACCATCTCCAAGAAAAGAAATGCAATAAAAGCAAAATGCTTGTCTGAGGAGGCCTTACAAATAGCTGTGAAAAGAAGGGAAGTGAAAAGCAAAGGAAAAAAAAAAAAAAAAGAAAGATATATCCATTTGAATGCAAAGTTCCAAAGAAGAGCAAGGAGAATAAGAAAGCCTTCCTCAGAAATCAATGCAAAGAAATAGAGGAAAACAATAGAATGGAAAAGACTAGAGATTTCTTCAAGAAAATTAGAGATACCAAGGGAACAAGTTCAGTTCAGTTCAGTTCAGTCACTCAGTCGAGTCCGACTCTTTGCGACCCTATGAATTGCAGCACGCCAGGCCTCCCTGTCCATCACCAACTCCCGGAGTTCACTCAGATTCATGTCCATGGAGTCAGTGATGCCATCCAGCCATCTCATCCTTTGTCGTCCCCTTTTCCTCCTGCCCCCATCCCTCCCAGCATCAAAAACTTTTCCAATGAGTCAACTCTTCGCAGGAGGTGGCCAAAGTACTGGAGTTTCAACTTTAGCATCATTCCTTCCAAAGAAATCCCAGGGTTGATCTCCTTCAGAATGGACTGGTTGGATCTCCTTGAATTCAAGGGACTCTCAAGAGTCGTCTCCAACACCACAGTTCAAAAGCATTAATTCTTCGGCGCTCAGCCTTCTTCACAGCCTAACTCTTACATCCATATATGACCACAGGAAAAATTATAGCCTTGACTAGACAGACCTTAGTGGGCCAAGTAATATCTCTGTTTTTGAATATGCTATCTAGGTTGGTCATAACTTTTCTTCCAAGGAGTAAGCGTCTTTTAATTTCATGGCTGCAGTCACCATCTGCAGTGACTTTGGAGCCCACCAAAATAAAGTCTGACATTGTTTCCACTGTTTCCCCATCTATTTCCCATGAAGTGATGGGACCGGATGCCATGATCTATGTTTTCTGAATGTTGAGCTTTAAGTCAACTTTTTCACTATTCTCTTTCACTTTCATCAAGAGGCTCTTTATTTCCTTTTCACTTTCTACCATAAGGGTGGTGTCATCTGCATATTTGAGGTTATATTTCTCCCAGCTCTTCCAGTCCAGCATTTCTCATGATGTACTCTGCATATAAGTTAAATAAGCAGGGTGAAAATATACAGCTTTGACATACTCCTTTTCCTAATTGGAATCAGTCTGTTGTTCCATGTCCAGTTCTAACTGTTGCATCCTGACCTGCATACAGGTTTCTCAAGAAGCAGGTCAGGTGGTCCTGTATTCCCATCTCTTTCAGAATTTTCTGCAGTTTATTGTGATCCATACAGTCGAAGGCTTTGGCATAGTCAATAAAGCAAAAATAGATGTTTTTCTGGAACTCTCTTGCTTTTTCAATGATCCGGTGGATGTTGGCAATTTGATCTCTGGTTCCTCTGCCTTTTCTAAAACCAACTTGAACATCAGGAAGTTCATGGTTCACATATTGCTGAAGCCTGACTTGGAGAATTTTGAGCATTACTTTACTAGCATGTGAGATGAGTGCAATTGTGTGGTAGTTTGAGCATTCTTTGGCATTACTTTTCTTTGGGATTGGAATGAAAACTGACCTTTTCCAGTCCTGTGGCCACTGCTGAGTTTTCCACATTTGCTGGCATATTGCATGAAGCATTTTCATAGCATCATCTTTCAGGATTTGAAATAGCTCAGCTGGAATTCCATAACCTCCACTAGCTTTGTTTGTAGTGATGCTTTCTAAGGCCCACTTGATTTCACATTCCAGGATGTCTGGCTCTAGATAAGTGATCACACCATCATGGTTATCTTGGTCGTGAAGATCTTTTTGTACAGTTCTTCTGTGTATTTTTGCCACCTCTTCTTAATATCTTCTGCTTCTGTTAGGTCCATACTATTTCAGAGTTTTATTGAGTCCATCTTTGCAGAAAATATTCCCATGCTATCTCTAATTTTCTTGAAGAGATCTCTAGTTTTTCCCATTCTGCGCTTTTCTTCTATTTCTTTGCGTTGATCACTGAAGAAGGCTTTCTTATTTCTTCTTGCTNAGAAAGTACTCTTGAAACATAATTTAATTGAAATCCTTTCAAATAATCATTTCCTTCAGTTATATTATGGTTTTGAATCATATAATAATTTATCACATTTTTTAACAGCAAAAAGATTAGCCAGGAAAAGTACTTTAAGACTCATGCAACTCAGATTTTTATTTTCATGGCAAGAAAATACTGTCCATATTTTTAAGGTCTTCTTTTCAATGAAAAGTCAAAATCAAATTGTGCAACAGCATTTAACACAATAAGAACATAGATTAAAAAGAATAATTCCTATTGTTTTGTATTACATTGTTTGATAGGGGACCTACCTACAAGGGAGCTAGGTTATGAACTTTTATTGCTACTTCAATTAATAACTGCTATGTTTCATGAGTTTACAGTGTGGATAGAATTAGTGTGTCTCAATCTAGAAACTGATTAAAGAGAAACAGATAATGATTCTAATTACTTAGAAATTTAACTTTGAGACAGTTGTCACATGGAGAAGCTATTTTTCTTCACTGTAATACTGTGCATTTGCCATTATTGTGGGGGTTTTTTTTGGGGGGGCATATTCTCTACACTTACATAAAATGGCTATTTTATGTAAAATTTAAGGTAGATTAATAAAGGCCTAAAAATTCAAGTGTATAATAAATACTGTCTGGTAAACTACAAATACTGCTAAGTAAAATCAGTCTTGAGCTTGGTTTGCAATTGTTCATCCTTTCCTATGTAATCTTTTCCTTTACAACAAAAACATGAGCATTTCATCTGTTCACCAACTGGATATTCGTGCACACCTACTGTACACCGAGCATGATTCTGGGCATTGGAACAGCGTGGTGCATCAGGTAAGTTCCCAACTCTCATGGTGCTTACAGGCTAATGGGAAGGACAGCCAGCCAGTTAACAAAAGAACAGTAACTAAAGATCAAAGTGCTGTAAAAATCAAACAAGGTAATACGGACCAGGGAGTTTGGGGTACTTCATGAAATGGGATAGTTAAGAATGATCATTCTCAGTAGATGGCATCAGAGCTGAACCCTCCATAGTGAGAAGCAAGAAAGCAGGCAAAGATCTTAGAACGTTTCCTTCCTGGCAGAGGAAACAGCAAAGTAATGTCTGTGCCTGTGATCTACCATCATTTGCATTCACTTAGCTAAGGTTCTGTGCATAAACATTTTACTCATGCTAATAGAGCATAATTGCATCTGTAATTATTAATTTTACTCAGAGGATTGTGTAATTTGGAGGAAAGACTGATTGATGATCTTTACCTTCACTTGCAAGGATAGCATACTGCGTTTTACTGGTGCAAGTAGCAGTTAGGGTAGAACTTTCCTGAATTTTCAGACTAAATCCTCCCTTGAGATAGTAGTAGGGGAAAATGGCTTTGGAAGATGAGAGAAGAAACCAGAAGAAATGTTAGCTTCTGGTCTAAAACAACAACAAAACCCTGTCATGTTTCAGCTTTTGTTTTGTAAGGAAAATCAAGGAGTTTATTTTCTGAACTGTCATCATTATCAGGCTGAACTGTCATGCTCATTGCTGTCCTTAGAGGCATGCAGATGCATGAATCAATTCTTTAAAAATAGGGGTTTCTGACTATTGTTCCAAGGATTTTCAAATTAGCCTCTGCACTTGGTCAGAGTATAATAAACAACGTGCTTATTATAAAGCTATCTTTTATAAAACGTTTCACACACATTATGTGTAATATATACACACATAATACATAGGCATAGATATATGTATATTTATATCAGCATTACTGAAATCATCTAACATTGATTAAAACGAAAAAACAAAATTAAACTGATATATCCCAAAGAAGTCAAACCCCTCAGGTATCTGATTAGCTGTACCCAGAGGCTTGCACTCAAAACAAGCAATCACACACAACCAGTCTCCTCTCTGAAAAAGGAAAGGCTGGTGACATCAAAGAGCTTGGCTGAGCTCACATGGAATCATAGTGGCTGGTGTGAGAACAGAACCTAAGACTTTGGGCAGTCAATTCAGTTCAGAGCTCCCTCCCTGGGAAAATGACAGGCCAGGCTGGAAGGCAACTGCACAGACAATGGCCTTATTCTTTCTTTACTTTCCTAATTTGATATTTTTTTCTTGCCATAATAGTTAAGTAGGATACTTTGGCAGGCACTTAAAAAGAGGGGTGCCAGCTAAAAATGCAGGAGTCAGTGGGTGATTCTGCTGCAGGACTGAGGAAGTAAGTAAGTATTGATCATGTTTAGAGGCAGAAAGGGCCATGGCTTCAGGAGTGTCCAGTGTTGCTGATAACCCCGACCTTCTTGTTTCTCTGTTGGAAAATAATTACAGGGCTGAATTGCAGCCATAATAGTTAAGTAGGATACTTTGGCAGGCACTTAAAAAGAGGGGTGCCAGCTAAAAATGCAGGAGTCAGTGGGTGATTCTGCTGCAGGACTGAGGAAGTAAGTAAGTATTGATCATGTTTAGAGGCAGAAAGGGCCATGGCTTCAGGAGTGTCCAGTGTTGCTGATAACCCCGACCTTCTTGTTTCTCTGTTGGAAAATAATTACAGGGCTGAATTGCCCTTAACCATGATCAAAGGGGGAAAAAAGATTGTGTTTGAAGCACTGCACTTTTTTTTTTTTTGCTTTAAAAAATTTTCCTTATCAGTACAGTTCTTTTTTTTTAGCATCATGCTTGTGAAAATTGTTCCATAATGTCAGGCTACTCTGTATGTTTTCTTATCTTTAAAAATTATAGTGAATAATGACTGTTTTTTTTTCTAGTTTCTTATCACTCTAGTACAACCAATTATCCCTTATCACAAGCCACTGTTAGTCTTAAGCTAGATATTTGTTCTATAGCTACAGCTATAGGGACTGTTATTGAATATTCTCTGAAACATTTTTTACAAGTCAAATAAGATTAGCCAACATCATTGTTATACCAAATCTTCCTTATTCCTGACAAATTTCCTTTGTCAGCCTCCTGAACTTCAATAGCTCTGTGTATGTGCGTGCGCATGCGCGTCCTCAGTCAGGTGCAACTCTGCGACCCCATGGACTGTAGTCTGCCAGGCTCCTCCGTCCATGAGGATTCTCCAGGCAAGAATACTGGAGTGGGTAGCCATGCCCCCCTCCATGGGATCGTCCCAACCCAGGGATCAAACCCAGGTCTCCCGCATTGCAGGCGGATTCTTTACTGTCTGAGCCACCAGGGAAGCCCTCCTCCAGGGGGTAGTAACTGGCAAATTCCAAGAGGTATAAAAATATATACGTGCTGTGTATGAAGTACCTGAGAGGATTACACATGCATTTTCAAATCTCATATCCTCTANCCCAGGGATCAAACCCAGGTCTCCCGCATTGCAGGCGGATTCTTTACTGTCTGAGCCACCAGGGAAGCCCTCCTCCAGGGGGTAGTAACTGGCAAATTCCAAGAGGTATAAAAATATATACGTGCTGTGTATGAAGTACCTGAGAGGATTACACATGCATTTTCAAATCTCATATCCTCTAAAGTATTCTTTGTTACAGAGTTCCGTACTCTAGGTGATTATTTATTAATCAGTATAAACTCCTGGAGAAAGGGGCTGTGGGTTATTCATCTTTCAATGCCCAATGGATCGCCCAGATCCTGGCCCAAGGGCAGATTTTAATAAATGTTTATGTGATTCAGAATCATTCATATTCTATCATCTTATGGAACAAGTTTCATCAACCAAAGTATATATATCTTTGTAAGTGAAGTATCTCATAAAATCAGTTATCTGATGCACAATTTTATGTGTATATTCCTCTTTTTTTAGCTGAATTGTTGCAAGTGCTAAGCACTAAGATCAGTTAAGTGATACTAGATAATGATTTTCTCAATGTTTTGGTTATATAGTCTCCCGTACATGCACCTTTATTTACAACAGTATTCATGGGTCTCCTAATAATTGGCAAAAGACCAGAAATATGCTTTCCATCACCCTGAGTATCTTCTAGAACTCACTTGTGAGTGACTTCTTGAACCTGGATCTTCCTCTGCCTTTTCCTCACCAGCTATAGCTCTCTGTTTCATCTAGACTAATTTTACAAAAACAAAACCAAACCTCAGAATCAATTGGCAAGCAATTACAAGTCATTAGCTTCTTGCTGGGTTAATTAGAAGTCATTAACATTAAGGGTTAAGACACACTGAATATCCGTGTCTTGAGTTTCTGAACTGAATTTGAAACTATATATGAAAGAGAACATCTAAATATCTTTATGAAAATATATTTAAAACATAATACAAGCTTACATCCTGAAAATCCCAGTGCAGTTTCAAAATAAACACACATACAAAACTAAAAACTCAATTTTGAAAAATGTGACCTCCTATTGAGTTGGACGCTAGCCAAAAAGACTGTTGGATTGATTCCTGTTAACCAAGGTAGTTTTCCCAGAGGCAACCAGGTACTAAAGTTCCAGCTCCTTTGCCCTAGAAATGTATTGGCTACTATACAGCAATTGTCGTGTTATCCAGCATTACCTGCAGAACACACACACACACTCACACAAATATCCATACACACCTAATTTCTTGATAACATGACAATGAAAGGCAGAATAGAGCTAAAGATGGAAAGACAAGCTTTAGAAAGTATTTGCCTTCTTCACAGTACTTAAGTCTGTACTTGGCATTTGATAACTTACATATTTATTCCTAGCACAGTTAAGCTAACTTTGTTTGGCATTCATTGGGCATTTAAAGTATTATATTTAATAGTTCCGTAACAGTATACTAAGTCTGCATAATAAGAAACTTATTCAAAGAAGTAGTTTCTATGAAAATTTGATAAAGAGATTTTAAACTGTAATGATTTCAGATGTTAAAAGCATGTTATAATAATTTACAGTTTTGGTTCAAAGCTTACCTGCGCTTAGAATTTTGAATCTCACTCTCACACAATATCTGTACCTATCTCCAAAAATGTGTATGTATTAAACACATGCTGTTTTCTCATTAATTGAAAATATATTATCAATTATTAATTAAAATGATAAACTAGAAAATTGGACAATCTTGGCTTTGAAGACAATCTCCACCAAGCATTGGATTTTCTATAATCCTGCTATGATTTAAGTTTACTATCTTTCCAGTCTTTTTATTTTTCTTGCTTAAGTGAACTGGGTAAGGCCTCTGGTACTATGCTAACTGGTAGTGCTGTTAGTGAGCATCTTAATCTTACTCCCAAATTCATGAAGAATGCATTTCAGCTTTCTCCAATAAATATGATGTTAACCATAGTTTTTTGTAGGTGTCCTTTTTCAGACTGAGGAAGATAACTAAAAAAGTAACTAGAATAGAAGGCACCAGAGTGTTTGGCTATTGGTGTGGTACTGTTTCGTAAAAGTTCTCTTTCACTTTTTATATATACCTAAATATGCAGGTCAGGAAGCAACAGTTAGAACTGGCATGGAACAATAGACTGGTTCCAGATAGGAAAAGGAGTACATCAAGGCTGTATATTGTCACCCTGCTTATTTAACTTATATGCAGAGTACATCATGAGAAACGCTGGACTGGAAGAAACACAAGCTGGAATCAAGATTGCTGGGAGAAATATCAATAACCTCAGATGTGCTGACACCACCCTTATGGCAGAAAGTGAAGAGGAGCTAAAAAGCCTATTGATGAAAGTGAAAGAGGAGAGTGAAAAAGTAGGTTTAAAGCTCAACATTCAGAAAATGAAGATCATGGCATCCGGTCCCATTACTTCATGGGAAATAGATGGGGAAACAGTGTCAGACTTTATTTTTTGGGACTCCAAAATCACTGCAGATGGTGATTGCATCCATGAAATTAAAAGACGCTTACTCCTTGGAAGAAAAGTTATGACCAACCTAGATAGTATATTCAAAAGCAGAGANGCATCAAGGCTGTATATTGTCACCCTGCTTATTTAACTTATATGCAGAGTACATCATGAGAAACGCTGGACTGGAAGAAACACAAGCTGGAATCAAGATTGCTGGGAGAAATACCAATAACCTCAGATATGCAGATGACACCACCCTCATGGCAGAAAGTGAAGAGGAACTAGAAAACCTCTTGATGAAAGTGAAAGAGGAGAGTGAAAAAGTTGGCTTAAAACTCAACATTCAGAAAACGAAGATCATGGCATCTGGTCCCATCACTTCATGGGAAATAGATTAGGAAACAGTGGAAACAGTGGTAGACTTTATTTATTGGGGCTCCAAAATCACTGCAGATGGTGATTACAGCCAGGAAATTAAAAGAGACTTACTCCTTGGAAGGAAAGTTATGACCAACCTAGACAGTATATTAAAAAGCAGAGACATTACTTTGTCAACAATGTCTGTCTAGTCAAGGTTATGATTTTTCTAGGTCATGTATGTATGTGAGAATTGGACTATAAAGAAAGGTGAGCACCGAAAAATTGAGGTTTTTGAACTGTAATCTTGGAGAAGACTCTTGAGAACCTTGGATTGCAAGGAGATCCAACAAGTCTATCCTAAGGGTGATCAGTCCTGCGTGTTCATTGGTAGGACTGATGTTGAAGCTGATACTTCAGTACTTTGGCCACTTGATACGAAAAACTGACTCATTTGAAAAGACCCCGATGCTGGGAAAGATTGAGGGCAGGAGGAGAAGGGGATGACAGAGGATGAGATGGTTGAATGGCATTACCAACTCAGTGGAAATGGATTTGGGTAAACTCCGGGAGTTGGTGATGGACAGGGAGGCCTGGCGTGCTGTGGTTTATGGGGTCGCCAAGATTCAGACACAACTGAGTGACTGAACTGAATTGAAGTAAATGTAAATAGTGTTTTGTTTTTTTTTTTTAAATTACAAATCCCATTTGTTCTGTTTCTGTATATAGTAAAGCAATTGACTATTATATTAAACTTTGTATCCTGCAGTCTTGACATAAGTGATTATTAGTTTCAGGATTTTATATTATTTTTGACTCGTTTAGATTTTCTACATAGATGATTGTTTCATATATAAAGGACAGATTTATATCTTCCATGCCAATCTGAGTACTTTTGTTTATTTTTATTGACTTATGCATTAGCTACAATTTCTCGTTGAATAGTAATAATGAGAGGGGTATCCTACTTTGTACCTAATATTAGAGGGAAAACTTTGAGTTTCTCACCATTATGTATGATATCTGTGATAGGACTTTGTTTTAGGTGGTTTATCAGGTTGAGGTGTGTTATAATTTTCATTTAGTTCAAAATATCTTTTAATTTCATTTTAGGTTTCTTTCATCCTTGTATAATTTAATATTTTAAAAAGTCTGTAAGTACTAGAGGATTTTCTGTTATTGATTTCTAGTTTAATTCTGTTGTTTTCTGAGTTCAGACACTGTATTATTTCCATGCTTTTAAATTTGTGAAAGTGTGGCTTATAGCCCTGACTGTGGTCTGTTTTGGTGAATGTTACATGTGAGCTTGAGAAGAATATGCATTCTGTTGTTGGATGAAGTGCTATTGGAAGGACTGATGGTGATGCTCAAGTGCCAGTACTTTGGCCACCTGATGCAAAAAGCCAACCTATTGGAAAATACCCTGATGCTGGGAAAGATTGAAGGCAACAGGAGAAGAGGATGGCAGAAGATGAGATGGTTAGATAGCATCACTGACCCAATGGACATGAACTTGAGCAAACTCTGGGAGATACTTTAGGACAGAGGAGCCTGGCATGCTACATTCCATGAGGTTGCAGAGGGTCAGACATAACTTAGCAACTGAACAACAGCAACAACAGTATGGAGTGGCAACTCCCAAGCTCTTTAAATATAGAATTAGAAACCTAAAATTTGTCATTGCAATTTCAAATAGAAAAATCTCAGGCAAAATTTTGAGGGATTCAAGACAGGGTGTTGTTTCAGAAGATAAAATCAAACATGGAGAATTTAATTAAAACTTTTAAAAAAGTTCTAGAAGCTTGTTACCATGGAAATATTTATTTTTTAACAAAAGTGATTAGGAGGTGTCAAAATTCAGTTTAGAATAATTTTAAGTAACCTTTGTTGATCTTTTGCTCCCATTTCCTAATATATTATATTTGCAATCTTCACTGAAATTATATATACATATATATAAAGAAGGAGAAGGTGATGGCACCCCACTCTAGTACTCTTGCCTGGAAAATCCCATGGACGGAGGAGCCTGGTAGGCTGCAGTCCATGGGGTCGCTGGAGTTGGACACGACTGAGGGACTTCACTTTTACTTTTCACTTTCATGCATTGGAGAAGGAAATGGCAACCCACTCCAGTGTTCTTGCCTGGAGAATCCCAGGGATGGGGGAGCCTGGTGGGCTGCCGTCTATGGGGTCGTACAGAGTCGGACACGATTGAAGCAACTTAGCAGCAGCAGCAGCAGCATATATAAGGAAAGAGTAGCAATTATTTTAATTTCACTTTTCTACATTATTCTTTTTTTAGTTTGAATGTTTTCACTATTGAATAGAGTGGTGCTCTGGCATATAGTATTAACTTTTCATTAGTGAATTAAAAAAATGTTATTTATTAATATTTCAGGTGCATTTAAATAGATGAAACTGAAATATAATATAACCAAAGTCCTTTAACTCAGCATCCATCTCTCCTTCTTTTAGTATTTCATGTATTTTTTTTTTCTATATTTACAAATGATTCCTAAACCCTTTCACATTTTAAAATTTGAAATAAGTATTTTCATCTTGGTTATATTCTTTTACAAATATAGTTTTGGCTTAAACTTGTGTTTGAGATTCTTCCTAATTCTTTACATTTTCACACATTTATCTGCAGATGTGTTATCTTTATTTTTGCATAGTTTTATTGTTTGAGTATATCCCTTCAGATTTATCATTTCTTCTCTCTCTATTTTTTAAAAAAATTCCACTCAATCTTTAAGCATGTAGGGACAATTCCCCACTTAATAAGAAAAATCTGCAGTTTGAAGGGCAAAGGGAACACATAAAAAAAGAAGAAACCTTATACCCACCACTCCCCCAGAGTTTTTTTAAGCCTGTTGTTAGGTTGATTAAAATGTTCAGTGAAATTAAGTTTAATTTAAATCTCACCTGTGAAGAATATAACCTTTAAGAATTCAAACAAGATAAAAGCAGGGTGAAGCAAATCATTAAATACAGGTAACTCACATATAAATATTCAGCAGTCAGCACAGTCTAGCAATATATTAGTTGAATTGTGTTTCCCCCAAATTATTCTGGAGTTGGTGATGGACAGGGAGGCCTGGCATGCTGCAGTCCATGGGATTGCAAAGAGTTGGACACGACTGAGAGATTTAACTGAACTGAACGGAAAATTATTCAAGAAATACTTGAATGGTAATTTCTTAACACAAAATTTGAAAATCCTACAGATTATTTCTTGTAGACCTGAGTACTGGTCCTTTCCCTTAGTACCATGTGTCCTTCAACAAACTGTTTAATCCAACTAATCCTTTCCCCAGGGTTAGTTAAATTTGTTTTCAATAATTATAGCAACAATAATTAATACCTAACCCAGGTTTCATATATTTATTTTTTTGTGAAATGATATGTTTTATAAAGTGGTTAGCATATATTTGTACAAAATGAAGCATTCATAAGTTTTATAATTTTAACTATTGTATAGATAATATTCTTTCATATTTTAAAAATATAAAATACCAAATGAGTAAATCAAGATAATTAAAGGTTAGTTGCTCAGTTGTGTCTGACTCTGTGACCCCATGGACTGTGGTACACCAGGCTTCTTTGTCCATGGAACTTTCTAGTCAGAAATACTGGAGTGGGTTGCTTTTTCCTTCTCCAGGGCATCTTCCTGACCAGGGGTCGAACCAGGGTCTCCTGTATCACAGGCAGATTCTTTATCATTTGAGCCACCAAGAAAACCCTTCTGAGCAAGTCATGGACCCCACTTATTGGGCCAGGGAGGGAGAAGTGTAAATATTGACCCAAATAGAACATAAAACTATTATCAATTTCTGATTATATTTAAAAATGTTTTCTGTAGTAAATATTAAGCAATGTTTTAGGCCACATTAATAGTGTGAAATTGTGCCCCCCTCCAAGAAAAAAGGAAAACAAAGCAATGAGGTCAATGGAATAAAATGAATATAATCTAAGAATGGGCCCTCAAGTTAGAGAAATCTTATGGATGTTTTTATAAATAATGTTTATTATGGCGGCTGGCCACTAAGATTCAAATATGTATTAATAGTTATCTCTTAGTAGCAAGTCCTTGATTAATTTTGTTTTAATTACCTGACTTTTGTAAATGTTACTCAAAGCATACAGTACCTTATACAACAAAAATAATATATTTTCATAACAGGTAGTGGACTATAAGTTGTCTCTTTGTTTTCAAAGTTTTGAGTAGATCCTGAAACTGAAAACATATGATATTGAGTGCCTTACTTTCTAAGGTGAATCATTTAACACCTAGGAGTTTTCTCTCAGTGCCAGTTAAGAGCTCACAGAGTCAAAGTACAATCAACCAAAAATTTTACCATATTGTAAATGAGAGAGTACTGATAAATAAATAGGAAGAGAGGCAAGCCTATGAAGATAGTAAAAATATTAGCAGTTTCCTGGGGTTAAGGAGGAGGCAGGTATGAATAGAGATGAAAAGAAAGTAGGGATGAAGGTAGACCATAGACAATTTTTGCTGCCTTGAAGCTATCCTGTATACAGTGATAGATACATGCCATTATACATTTGTCAAAACTCATAGAATGAACAGTACCAAAGGTCATCTCTATTGTAATCAATGGACTTTGAATAATAATAGAGTTATCAATATGGTTTCACCAGCTGTAACAAATGTACTACTCTGATGTAGAATGTCCATAGTGGGGGTGATTGTACATGTATGGGGACAGAAGGTATATGAAAGCTCTTTATCCTTCCCACACAGTTTTGCTTGAACCTAAAACTGCTCTAAAATTAAAATTTATTAATTTAAAACAAGAAAGACATTTTTAAAAATTTCTTGGTTTTATAGGAATAATGTATCTTATCAGATGCTTCCCCAGTCTTCCTGATCAAAATGAAAGGATGGCAGGAAGGAATTGACTTGTACCCATTACAAGCAGAGGGAAGCAGTATGCTAAGGAGAATCACTTTCAGATATTGAGTTTGTCTTCAAGAGGGGAAATATGGCTTATGTTACCCTGCTAGATGATTGCTGTTGCTGTGAAAAGGGGCTAACATGATGAATAATGTTGGGTTTGATAGTTATTTTCTGTCTTCTCATTTTAATTCTCTGATTGTTTATTTTATTATACATTTTAAATTTATTTTCTTAATGGTTTCCCTTGTGTTTCTTAACTTAAAGCAACCTAGTGTTATTAAAACACCTAAGGCTAATTTAATTCAGATTGTTTATTAAAACTTTTCTCCAATAACCATTCCTTACCTTCTACTTTGGGCTATTTTTTTGTGCTATTATTTTAATATAAATTATATCTTTCTACAAAAATTCATCAAAAGAGTTTATAATTTTTTTAGTTGTCATTTAAATCAAATAGAAGAACAAATGAGAAAATACAAGTGAGTTTTTATATTTACTTATGTAGTTACCTTTACTAGTGTTTTTATTTCCTCAGAAAACTTGAGGTACTATCTCAGAGAACTTTTTGTTAATTTCTTTGTGTGGTTGATCTGTTAGTAACAAATCATCTCCATTTTTGTTTATTTGGGACTATTTTAAATTCTCCATGTTTGAAGGATGTTTTTTCTAATAGAATTCATAGTTAATAGTATTTTTCTTTCTAGTAGTAGTTTCTGGCCTCCATTATTTCTGATAAGAAGTCAGCTATTAATCTTATTGAGGATCTTTTGTACTATGATAATAGTTTCTCTTTTGCTGCCTTTGAAATTTTCTTGTCATTTTTAGTAGTTTGATCGTGAAGTGTCTTGGTAGAGATCTCATTGACCTTTTTAGATGTTAATACTGCAGTGAATACAGGGGTATGTATATCTTTTCTAATTAGTATTTTTGTTTCCTTCATGTAAATACTCTTAAATGAAATTGCTGGATTATATGGTGATTCTATTTTTTTTTTTTTTTGTGAAACTGCTATATTGTTTTCCATAGTGGATGAACCAATTTATAATCCCACCACCAACATACAAGGGTTCCTTTTTCTCCATATCTTCCCTGACATATTTGTGTGTTGTGTTTTTGACAGTAGACATTCTGACAGATTTAAGTTGCTTTTGTGGCTTTAATTTACATTTTCCTGATGATTAGTGATATTGAACTTTTTTTCTTTTTGACATGTGTCTTTTGGCCCTCTGTATGTCTTCTTTGGAAACATGTCTATTCAGATTCTCTGCTCATTGGATTCGTGGTTTTGATATTGAATTGTATAGATTTGTTGTATATTTTGGATATTAACCCTTTATCTAATATATTGTTTGCAAATATCTTCTCCCATTCAGTGGAGTGCCTTTTTTTGTTGTTGTTGAGGATTTCCTCCATGAACCAAGCATTTTGGAACTTTGGAATTAACAAGTCTCCTGTTAGTAGGTTCTTATTAGTTATTTTATATGTAAATATGTATTATATATGTATAACATTATATATATATTATATGTGTGTGTGTGTGTGTGTGTGTGTATCAGTCCCAGTCTTCCAGTTTATCCCTCCCACCTTTACCTCCTGTTAACCACAAGTTTGTTTCCTACATCTGTAACTATTTCTGTTTTGTAAGGAAGTTCATTTATACCTTTTTTTAAGATTCCACATATAAACAATATCATATGATATTTTTCTTTCGCTGTCTGACTTACCTCACTTAATGTGACAATCTCTAGGTCTATTCACTTTGCTGCAGTGGTATTATTTTGTTCTTTTATAACTGAGTAGTATTCCACTGTTTATGTGTATCACGTGTTCTTTGGTTATTCCTCTGCTGTTGGACATCAAATTGCTCCCATGTCCTGGCTATTGTAAATAGTGCTTCAGTGAACATTGGGACTGCATGTGTCTTTTCAAATTATGGTTTCCTTCAGATATATACCTAGGAGTGAAATTGCTAGGTCATATGGTTGCTCTATTTTTAAGTTTTTAAGAAATCTCTGTACTGTTCTCCTGTACCGGTTCTGTACTGGTCTCCTGTACCTGTGGCTATACCAGTTTACATTCCCACCATCTGTTTAGGAAGGTTCCCTTTTTTCCCACACCCTCACTAGCATTGATTGATTGTAGATTTTTTGTTGATGGCTTTTCTGACTAGTATGAACATTTCTGTAATAATTGATGATCTTGCATGTATTTTATGTGCTTTCTAGCCATCTGTAAGTCTTTTTCAAGAACTGTCTATTTAAGTCTTCTGCCCACTTTTTTGATTGGGTTGCTTGTTGTTTGATAATTGAATTACATGAGCTGTTTTTATATTTTCTAGATTAATCGCTTCTTGGTTGCTTCACTTGGAAATAATTGTGTAGAATAAGAAATGCTAGACTGGGAACTGCTCTGGTTCTACCTACAGATTTTAAAATCAAGACTCAAAGTTATCAAATTTTCCAAGTAACTATTTTTAGGATAAAGGTCAAGGATTTAAAAACAAACCCACCAAAAATATATAAGAAAAAGTGTATGACATTCAGTCAAAAAATTACTAAGAATGTAGAGAAGGAGAAAATATGACTCTTAAGCAAAAGAAAAAGAAGTATTTCCAAAATAACCTAGAGGTATTTAAAAAACAGCCTAGAGTTGATATGAATGTTAAAGTTAGTAAACAAGGATATTAAATAAATTATAATGTACTTTCTCTTCAAAAAGATAAGTAGAGACATGGAAAGGATGTATATGTGTATGGGGGAGAGAGAACAAAATAAAACTAGTAGATTACAGTGACTGAAATGAAAATATACTGAATGTGATAATAGCAGATTAGACACAGCAGACAAAAGATTAGTGAACTTGAATCAATAATCTCACTGTTAGATTTAAACCCCCTGGATATATATATGTACACAAAAGACATGTATAAACATGCTCATAGCGGCGATATCCTTAATACCCCCAAAATGGACAAAATCTGAGGATCCATATTCATTAAAGTACATCAATAAATTATGATACATTTATAAAATGGAATAACATAGAGTAAGAAAAGTGAACAAAAGTATTTATCTCTAAGAACAAGAATTGATCTTGTGGTGTCTCCAAAATATCCAGATCCAAAATAATGCATTCAATATGGTACTATTCATATGAAGTTTGAAATAGGCAAATTGCTTAATAGTCATAGAAATCAGAGTAGCAAGCACATTTTCTAAGGTAGTTGCTTTGAGAGGGCATAAATAGGAATTTGGTGGGCTGAAAAAATTGTTTTTTTTTCATATAACTGTTGGTTGCATGAGTGTGATTGCTGTAATGAAGCTGGATTCTTGGGTATATCTGTAGATGAGAGTGGTAGGAAAGTATTAGATGAAAAAGTGAGGTGAAAGAATATACTAACACAGGAATTGAAAGACCTTTTAAAAGTTATTTATTTATTTTAATTGGAGGCTACTTTATAATATTATAGTGATTTTTGCCATACAATATTATAAAATAATTAGTTGATTTCTCATAGATCTTTGTAATGTAGAAGACACCCAATAGGTACTTCTTGACTCTTTCACCTGTCTTAAAAATTTTGTCATCCTGCATAAATCTAAAATTTACTCCTGTCCTAAGTGTATTGAGAGACTCTATTAAAATAAAGCTAGCGACATTTCTCTAAAGTTTTATTTCCCCAACAGTATTTTTATTTTTTGTCATTTTTCCATATTATGCATCATTCATGTCTTTGGGTACTTTCATATTTTACATAAAAAATCAAATGTCATACCTCATATAATTTCTGTGGAAGAGTCAGTATCATTAAAAATTGCTGAGTGTCATATTTAGTTTGCTAGATTAAGAAAGATGACTGTTAACTTTTAACAGGCTAGAATTTGGTGAAGAGAAATAGTCAAACTTTAAGCAACTAATCAGTTAGCATCTGATCATTCTGCATATATTTTAGGTGTTTATTAGCAGTTCTATTTGCACTGCATTAGCCCACTTTATTAGATTTTCCAGTGTAATGTGAATTTCAGCTTTGTGATTGACAAGTCTATTCTAAGAATCTTGTGAAAAATGTTCACAATACTTGACCATAAATTCTCAACACTTTTTTGTCCATATGTGCAGACTCTTCTTTTACTAAGTTTTTCTCTCTGAAAAAGGACGTTTTATTATTTTCCTTGTACAAGCATAGGAAGTATACTTTTATTTCCCCCCAAATGGAATGAATATTAACCATATCAATGACATTCAATTAATCTAGTTAATTTCTGCAAAATGTTGGTTTTCTTTACTTTTCAGTACACTGTTATTGAGAAATTCTGACCATAAATTATTAATGAATATATACAACATATAATTGTACTCTTTTCCCAACCACCACACTGACATACACAGTCATACACATAAACACACACACATACACACCACACACTTTACGATAGTGCCAACTTCAATCTGTATGAAAAGACTCCAGATTTTTCCATCAGCATAACATACATATATTTTGTTTCATTGGATATTTTTAGAGAGTGTAATTTGCATCTTCTGATTCTGTTTATATAAAATTCTGAATGCCAAAATAATATATTAACATTTTTGTATATAATAAATTATTAAAACATGAAAGAAAACAAATTGAATTTTCATGTATTACCCATGATTAGATTTTACTGAATTCCTTTCTATGCATTCTTTTCTTAAAGTAGTGCTTCCAAGAATCTTGATACCAAGAACAGGCTCAAAGATGATCAAATTGCTGCTGGAGTGTTACTATGCACTGTGAAATTATCTCAGTTGGTATTACCATCAAAGCTGTATTTTTTTCCTATTGACATCTCTCTTCTTTTAAAAAAAAAAATGGCATTCCCTAGGAACATATTTTTCAGTGACAGGCTCAACATCCACTTGACCTGAAATGTGTGAGACCCATACTATTTTNTGCTGGAGTATTACTATGCACTGTGAAATTATCTCAGTTGGTATTACCATCAAGGCTGTATTTTTTTCCTATTGACATCTCTTTTCTTAAAAAAAAAAAAAATGGCATTCCCTAGGAACATATTTTTCAGTGACAGGCTCAACATCCACTTGACCTGAAATGTGTGAGACCCATACTATTTTCTGGCCTGTCCCTTGCTTTGTTGTCATTAAATGTCATGGATAGTTAGGCTAACATCCCTGAGCACCTCATCTTCAGAATTTATCTATAAAATGAGGACTGTGTTTTCCCTCCTGGTTGTGTGAATTGTGTTTTATTGCTTATTTCTCTAACGTTAAAGGAAGATAATTAATATGAAAGTATATAAACATTATGAGTAATACACAGATAAATGTTGTTAATTAACTAACATTCCAGAGTATCAAATAATCAAATTATCTTCAAATACTCTTTATATGATTATGTTATCTCATTTGTGAAAGTGGGACAAGAACTAGGTGTGTTTTCTGTTTTGTACATATCTAGAGGTTTGACAATATTTTACTTGAAAAGGAAAAGCATCTTTTCAGAAACCTTTCAGAAATAGTTATCAAATATTACTGTACTCTTCCTACTGAGTATCTTTTAGCATCTACAGGCTCAGGTAGATATTTGACTTTCCTGTTTTTTATCTCCCACATTGCTTCACTCCTTTCCATTCTCAGAGTCCTCATTTGATGGAGGCCAAGCCCTCAGAGACCATCTTACCTGGTTCTCTATAAAGTAGGTTGGTGACTCTGCACTTTTTTTTTTTTTAAAGTAGATTTAACACTCAAATTCTTCAGAATGGAATATCTATAAGAAAAAACCTTGCTTCTACTTATGCTGAGTATCTTATCAGAATAAAGTCTACATGTTAACTAAACCAAGAGATCTTTCTCCATCTAAACCAGGAAAAAAGTAACAAAGAAGAGGTGAAGGAGAAGGTGTTCAGAACATACTACTCAGCTGTCCAGTTTATCTAGGATTCCTTATGAATCTGAGCAAACTCTGGGAGATAGTGAAGGACAGGGAAGCCTGGTGTGCTGTAGTCAATGGGGTCGCAAAGAGTCAGACAGGACTTATCGACTGAACAACAAGCTAGTAACCTCTAAGTCTGAACAGGATATAATGGGAGAGCTGCTCATCAGGCAACACTTTTCTACACTCTGTCTCCTCTATTTATCAGGTATGCATCAGACACTTTCCCTGAATTATTAATATTAGTTCAACACACTGAAAGCCAACATTTTAGATTTAATCATTTGTCTTTATACTATTATGAGCAGAGGAAGCAAAGAACAAAATAACTTTGACAGATTTAAGTGGCAGTCATTCTGTTTTGGGATTATAATTGTAGTCTCTAAAACATAAATTTCTATGTATTTATATTTGTCTCTTAAATTGCCTACATGGCCATCAGAACATTCATTATGGAGGGCATGAAATAAGAGAGAATTCTCAGGAGGATAAGTCCAAAATAAATACCATATACTAGAGAGGTAGAATTCCCACATAATGTTTTAAAATACACATCTTATTTGCTATCATTTCTCCCCTAAAGAGTCTTTTGTAGTGTGTTAATATTTGCATGTTAAGTTCATGTTTTCTGGGCATTAGCCAAAATTTTCAATGACCATTGGCAACATAGCTGCTTTTGTTTTAGAAAATAGTGTTTTTCTGAAGAATCTTCTCACCTTTTGGCTTTTTATAAAATCCTGGCAACAAGGAGTGGGGCAGATTAAGGATTAGAGAAGTTTAAATGTTAAATTAAATACTTAGACGTGTAGTTGAAAGTTGTGGTTTAGACACAGAACTTTGATTACCCTAATTACTAGCGTTAGTAACTTGGGCAAGTTATTTATCTTTTCTCTGTCTTTATATCCCCTATCTATAAAATGCTAACTCTATAAATGATCAAAGGACATTATAAAATTACATAAATAATTATTTATAAGATGCTTAGAAGAGCATCTTTAAAGGTTTTCTATATGTGCTTGTTACATAAATCTTTTATTATACAAATCACTGTTATTCTAAATCATCTGGTTTAAGATGATTATCTCATATATGATAATTGTGCTCAAAGTGCATCATCCGCATTTAAGTTTATTAATTCTCAGAATATATAATAACTCAGATTCATATTTTAATTTATTAAAAAATTTGAAATTTAGATATGATAAAGGCATAGCAAATATTTCAATGTGAAAATATATTTAAAAGTAATTCCACATAATATGGAGAAGGGCTGCCTTTTTAGGAGGAAATAATTCTATACTGAAGTGAGATAATCTCTTTCTAAATGCTAAGTAAGCTGTTAGAAATTAGTAAATCATTTATCATTTCTGGGCTTCCAGTACATATGTGAAATAAGGACTAAATTAGATGATCTTTAAAGTTACTTTTCTTTCAAAAATTCTCTGAATCCCTAATGTAAATGTGTGAAGTTTGATAACTCTAAACTATTATGACCTCACTATAGATAATATTTTTATAATTTAAAAACATTTAAACTAATGTTTTTTATTGTAAGATATGTTTGGCTTTCTTGTAGAAGACTGTTTGTATAATTCCTGACTCTTCATTAATAGTTGAAAAACATAAAAAAGCAGATATTCACACCTTAATCAGTTATTTTATTTTGTTAATAATGTAGCTCTCTGATTAAAAATATAAAGAAAATTTGTATAGAAAATAGGAAACAGAGGAGAATGAGAATCCTATTATGTTACAGTCTGAGATAAAATTGTATATAAATGAATTTTTTTCAACTTTTGTAAGCAAACAAGTAAAGTAAGAAGTTTTCATGAAGCTTAGTTGCCTGGGCCTGTTTACATTAAATATACATTCATTGAATTAAGTAGAGAAGTAGAAACAATTCACCACTGTACACAACTACAATAGAAAAAGTGTTCACAGACTTTCAAATACTTTTGCTCTTTTCTTAGTTTTATATCTTCACATAGTCTGTTCCTTTAAAGTATTCAACACAGTTTATTGAAGCTCTATTATATGCCAAGCAATGTACTTTCCTGAATAAATTTTGCCACTGAGTATCACCAAATAAATATATAATGTTGCCTGTTTTTGAAAATGCTTGTTAAGTTATTAAATATACATAAAAATGATAGTTATTACATTGCAAATATTTTACTCATTATTCTCATTTCATTGATATTAACTATTATAGCTTTCATTTTGAAATTAATGCAGCTGTACAAAGTAATTTATAGTATAGTATATATTCTTATATATGCAATATACAGAATATATATATATATCACACGATAAATAAAAGAATATATCCAGAACTAGAAACATTTTAGTAAAGTGTCTAAAATCGAAGACAAATAGATATTTTTAAAAGTAGTTGGATGAAAAAGACAGATTATATTAAATAAGGAATATGTTGCTAGAGACCTTATATACCTGTCTCTTATACACATCTCTTTACGATANTATATCCAGAACTAGAAACATTTTAGTAAAGTGTCTAAAATCGAAGACAAATAGCTATTTTTAAAAGTAGTTGGATGAAAAAGACAGATTATATTAAATAAAGAATATGTTGCTAGAGACCTTATATACACTACAAATTGGTTAACCTAGAATTTCAATATTTGAAAAAAATGGTCAAGAATGACAGTTGGAATTCTGGCGAGATGGTGGTAGTGGTGTCATAGGTTACCTGAATTTTCTGTAAAACAGAATAAACCATGTTGAAAAAATATCAAAACTGATGATTTTTCTATGAATCTAAATATATGAACTTATGGAGATAAAACACCAGCAGTTATGTTTTATATGTTTTTATTGAAAAGCATTATAATTCATCAATTTCTGAATAAATATGTTTGGAAATTTCTGATGGGCTAGTGAGGCTATCAGCAAAAACTGGGAGAGTATTTGCTTTCTTGAATTTGAGGGTGAGTATAGAGATAACTGGAGAATTCTGAATGAACTAGAGTGACCAGAGTGTCTTGGACCTGATATTTTAAATTCTGTATATACACACACTCATGTGGCTCATATCATGAGCTCCTTATTGAAAAATTCAGTCTTAAATTGAAGAAAGTGGGGAAAACCACTCGGCCATTCAGGTATGATCTAAATTATATCACTTATGACTACACAGTGGAGGTAATTAATAGATTCAAGGGATTAGATCTGGTAGACAGAATGCCTGAAGAACTATGGATGGAAGATCATAACATTGTACAGAGGTAGTAACCAAAATCATCTCCAAGAGAAAGAAATACAAGAATACAGAGTGGTTGTCTGAGGATGCCATACAAATAGCTGAGAAAAGAGAAGCAAAAGGCAAAGGAGAAAAGGGAAAGATACAACCAAGTGAATGCAGAGTTCCAGAGAACAGAAAGGAGAGATAAGAAAGCCTACTTACGTGAACAGTGCAGAGAAATAGAGGAAAACAATAGAATGCGAAAGATTAGACATTTTTTCAAAGAAATTTGAGATACGAAGGAAATATTTCATGCAAAGATGGGCACAATAAAGGACAGAAACAGCAAAGACCTAACAGAAGGAGAAGAAAATAAGAAGTGGCCAGAATACACAGAAGTATACAGAAAAAGTCTTAATGACCTGGATAACCAAGATGGCTATTACCTTGAGCCAGATATCCTGGAGTGTGAAGTCAAGTGGGTATTAGGAAGCATTACTATGAGCAAAGCTAGTGGAGGTGATGAATTCTAGCTGAGCTATTTTGGATCCTAAAAGATGATGCTGTTAAAGTGCTGCACTCAATATGCCAACAAATTTGAAAAACTCAAGAGTGTCCAAAGGAATGGAAAAGGTCAGTTTTCATTCAAACCTCAAAGAAAGGAAATGCCAAAGAATGTTCAAACTACCGTACAATTGCACTCATTTTACATGCTAGCAAGGGTAATGCTCAAAATCTTCAAGCTAGGCTTCAACAGTATGTGAACCAAGAACTTCCAGCTGTACAAGCTGGATTTACAAAAGGCAGAGGGATCAGAGATCAAACTGCCAACAACTGTGGATCATAGAAAAGGAAAGGAATTTAAAAAAAATTCTACTTCTGTTTCATTTGACTGTGTGGTTCACTTAAAAACTGTGGAAAATTCATAAAGAGTTGGGAATGCTAGGCTACCTTACCTCTCTCCTTGAAAAACCTGTATGCAGGATAACAAGCAACAGTTAGAACTGGCCATGGAACAATGGAATGGTGCAAAATTGGGAAAGGAGTATGTCAAGGCTGTATATTGTCACCCAACTTATTGAACTTCTGTGCGGAGTACATCCTAGGGCTTCCCAGGTGGCATTAGTGTTGAAGAATGCCACTGCAGGAGACATAAAAGACACAGGTTTCATCCCTGGGTCAAGAAGATCCCCTGGAGGAGGGCATGACATCCCACTTCAGTATTCTTGCCTGGAAAAGTCCATGGGCAGAGGAACCTGGTGGGCTATAGTCCATGGGATTGCAGATTCGGACACAACTATAGTGTCTTAGCACACAGAGTACATCACAGGAAATGCAGGGTTGGATGACCTACAAGGTGGAATCAAGATTGCTGGGGGAAATATCAACAACCTCACATATGAAGATGATACAATTCAAATTGCAGAAAGCAAAGAGGAATAAAGAGTCTCTTGATGCAGGTGAAAAAGGAGAGAGAGAAAGTTGGATTAGCCTCAACATTTAAAAAACTAAGATCCTGGCATCTGGTCCCATCTCTTTGTGTCAAATAGATGGGGAAAAAGTGGAAACAGAGATGTATTTTCTTTTCTTTGACTTCAAAATCACTGCCCATGGTGACTGCAGCCACAAAATTAAGACACTTAGCTCTATGACAAACCTAGACTGCATATTAAAAAACAGAGACATCACTTTGCTGACAAAGATCTGTACAGTCAAAGCTATGATTTTTCCAGTAGTCGTGTTTGGATCTGAGAGTTGGACCATACAGAAGGCTGATGCTTTTGAACTGTGGTGTTGGAGAAGACTCTTAAGAGTCTATTGGACTGCAAGGAGATCAAACAAGTTATTCCTAAAGGAAATCAACTGCGAATATTCAGTGGGAGGACTGAGGCTGAAGCTGAAGCTCCAGTACTTTGGCCACCTAATGCAAACAGCCTTCGCATTGGAAAAGACCACGATTCTGGAAAAGATTGAAGGCAGGAGAAGAAAGGGATGACAGAGGCCGAAATGGTTGGGTGGCATCACCAACTCAGTGGACATGAGTTTGAGCAAACTCCAGTAGATAATGAAGGACAAGAAAGCCTGGCATGCTGCACTTCATGGGATTGCAAAGAGTCAGACACATCTTAGTGACTGAAAAACAGTACTCACACACACACAGATGTGTACACACACACACACACATATATGTGACTATATATATATACACACACATATGTATGAATATATATATAAATATATACAGATATATATACACACACCCAAATATATATAAAAGAAAACAGAAAAAAAAAACAAACCTTCCAAATGGAGCATAAAGGAGAAAGCATAAAGGAAAGAAGGGATTTAGATAAAAAGAGTGAAAGTGATGAAGTCATGAGGGCAGGAAAGCTAGAGGATATCAATTAGGATGATGTAGTGAATGGCAGGAACTGGACAGTTAGATGCTCAGCGTCACTCATTATCAGAGAAATGCAAATCAAGACCACAGTGAGGTACCATTTCACACCAGTCAGAATGGCTGCGATCCAAAAGTCTGCAAGCAATAAATGCTGGTGAGGGTGTGGAGAAAAGGGAACCCTCCTACACTATTGGTGGGAATGCAAACTAGTACAGCCACTGTGGAGAACCTTAAAAAATTGCAAATAGAACTGCCTTATGTCCCAGCAATCCCTCTGCTGGGCATACACACCGAGGAAACCAGAATAGAAAGAGACACATGTATCCCAACATTCATCGCAGCACTTTTTATAATAGTCAGGACATGGAAACAACCTAGATGTCCATCATTGGATGAATGGATAAGAAAGCTGTGGTACATATACACAATGGAGTATTACTCAGCCATTAAAAAGAATACATTTGAATCAGTTCTAATAAGATGGATGAAACTGGAACCGATTATACAGAGTGAAGTAAGCCAGAAAGAAAAACACCAATACAGTATACTAACACATATATATGGAATTTAGAAAGATGGTAATGAGGACCCTGTATGCAAGACAGCAAAAGAGATACAGATGTGTAGAGCGGACTT
>SJYX01009641.1:145939-188954 GCA_006410675.1 Oreotragus oreotragus | reverse complement strand
GTGAGTCTCTGAAGGCAAAGGGCCCTTTGCAGCTGGGCAGGCATGTGCAGTGGCATTGAGTTTGGGTTGAGGAGCAGCCGGAGGCCAGTTTGGCTGCAGTGAAAGGAGAAAAGTAGTTGGCTCTGAGTCGGAGAGGTCATGGGAAGCTGGGTCCTACAGAGCCTTGTAAGCCACGGTAAGCACTTTGGCTTTGAGTGGTTTGAAGGATGGGGGTTTGGGGGAGGTTGAGCAGAGAGAGCAGTGATCTGATGTAGGTTTCCCAGGGTTCAGTCTGGGTACTGTGACTAGACGAGCCGGGGTTGGGATGGCCAGGGCACAAACAGGAAGCCAGCCAGGAGGGTAGTGCCACATCCTGGTGAGAGGCGAGGGTAGCTGAGGTGGAGGAAGTGGCCGTGGAGTCAGGAGAGGTGGTTCGATTTAGGATACGATCAGGGTACAGTCCGTAGGATTCTCTGGAGTTTGAGTGGAGGGTGAAGAAAGGCAGCAAAGGATCTAAGTTTCTGTCCTGAGCACCTGAAGGATGGAGTTGGCATTTACTAAGAGGGAGATTGTGGAAGAGCAGGGTTTAAGGAGGAGTGGGAATTTGATACTGAACACGATCAGTTTAAGATGTCTTGGGTGTTCTGTGAAACGTTGGGTTGGCTCTTTGGGTATGTAAGTTAAGGATTAGGGCAGATGTCTCATAGTACATAAAAGTTTACAGAAAGTTGCTGTCTTAAGCCACAGGAGGTTGCGTGCATCCAGAGAGTACATGCAGATGAGAAAAGAGAGAGCAGGGGCCTTTCATTGTGTCCCAAGTCAGGGAGATGAGGAGGAACCAACACGCCTTGGCGAGGTGTCCATGGAGAAAACGTTCTGAGGAGCGCAGAGTGGCCGGTGGTGTACTACACTACTAATACAGCCAGTGAGTTGAGGACCAGGACCCGCCCGTCACTCTCACAACACGACGGTCATGGCAGTCCTTATCAGGAGCGCTTCTGGGGATGTTTGAGGGAGATGCCTTGTTGTCTTCAACTGAGAGTGGATGTGAGATGATAAAGGCAGTAAGTTCATGTGACTCTTCAAGGAGTTTTACCATCATTCCATTAAATGTTTAATATGGTACAGGGTGGGGGTGAGAGTGGAAATTGAGTCCACATTGTGAGTTACGGCTCTTTGTACTTATCTTAGTGATGCTCCAGTGAGTGAACTGTCCCTTGAGCTGCTTCTGCTTCAGGTTGTCTTACCAGCGTTACTCGAACAGGGACACACGCGGCAGTGGCTGAAGGGACTGGTGCGAGCCTGGACTGTCACTGCTGGATACTTGCTGTAAGTACGGCAGGTGCCTCGTAGGCGTGTCATTTGTGATCGTTTAGTAACCTTTCTGAAAAAGCATGCCCCACTCAAGAAGAGTTAGTTTTAATAAGAGACATTTTGATGATATCTACAAGTGTATATAATACTTATTAAAGATTTTCTAATCATTGCTATCCTTTTATGGAGAATGTATACATGTTTTGGGAGGCTTCCCAGGTGGGTCAGTGTTAAAAATCACCTGCCAGTGCCAGAGACACGGGTTCAATCCCTGGATCAGGAAGATCCTTTGGAGAAGGAGATGGCAACCTACTGCTGTATTCCTGCCTGGAGAATCCCATGGACAGAGGAGCCTGGCGGGCTACAGTCCATGGGGTCGCAAAGAATCTGACATGACTTAGCACGCATACATGCATGTTTTTACCCTCTTATAGAGGGGTTGCAGCCCAGGTTCTTTCATTACACTGGGTAGAAGTAAAATGCTTTTTAGTGCATTAAAAACAAACCAAGTTACCATTTTTTTAGAAGTCCTAGCCTGATAAATTAGGACTGGAAAGGGTCAGTTTTTATTCCAGTCCCAAAGAAAGGCAGTGCCAAAGAATGTTCAAACTGCTGCACAATTGCACTCATCTCACACGCTAGCAAAGTAATGTTAAAAATTCTCCAAGCGAGGCTTCAACAGTATGTAAACCAAGATACCTTAATGTGAAAAATGGGCATAATTTGTTTTTTTGTGCTTCACACAGTATTTTTTTTTTTATATAAATTGAAGGTTTGTCAGATGATGGTTAACATTCTTTAGCAGTAAAGTATTTTTAAATTAAGGCAGGTACCTTGTTTTTTAAAGACAGTGCTGCTGCACACTTACTGGATTATAGTCAAGTGTAAGCAGAAGTTTTATATACACTCAGAAACCACAAGTCTTGGCCCCTTTACTGCAATGTTGCCTTTCTTGTGGTGTCCCGGGCTAGCTCCACAGTGCCTCCAGGGGATGCCTGTGTGCACTGGGTTCCGCTTGAACATGTATCCTTCTCTTAAAGGCTCAGTGCCCTGCCATGCCTCCTCCCTCCCCATCTCATTTGTGCTGTAACTCATTTGTGGCTTGGAGGTTTTAGTTAAGCTGCATGTCATAGCAGACACGGTAGTCATCTATAGTGAAAAGAGAAATTGATACTTTTTCCCCCAGAATTCTTCACATAGAGTATCTACTATGTTGTACACTTCTTTTTTTCCAGCTACTGATTTTTCTCAGATGTTGGCTGAAGAAAACATAAAATAGATCGAATTTATGGGGTATTCTGTATGTTCATTAACTTTACATTTGGAAGGGTTTCATTTAAAGCAGGCAGCAACATTTAGAGCAGATTAAGGTAATGTTAGTGCTCTGCATAGGTTCTACTTAGACCTTTTCTTCCCTAGGTAATAATTATTAAGGATCACCAGTAATTATAATAATAATTGTTATTAAAGACAGTGTCATGTCTGCTGTTTTATTCTGAGTGAGAATTTTCACTGATGCAATTTTTACACAGAGATCTTCATTCCTACTTGTTGGGAGACCAGGAAGAAAATGAGAACAGTGCAAACCAACAGGTTAACAATAACCAGCATGCCCGAAATAACAACGCTATTCCCGTGGTGGGGGAAGGCCTGCACGCAGCCCACCAAGCCATACTCCAGCAGGGCGGGCCTGTCGGCTTTCAGCCTTACCGCCGGCCTTTAAATTTTCCACTCAGGGTAGGTACTGTACAGACTTAACAGAAGATCTTTCAGATTTCTGTTGAGAACTTTTGCTGCTGTTATTGGTGCTGTTAGTATAGAGTCCTTGGTATAAACACATCTTATAGTCTTCTGAGGAGAACCTACCTTTCACTCCTCTCATTCTATAACATGTTATGTATGTAAATGTCAGGTAAGTTTATCAAATTTTAGACATGAGCCATGGAGTTGGGCTTCCATGTGCCATTGGCCCCTGCCATTTGTAAGGAACAAGAAGACCCTAGATCAAATAAGAAATTAACTTTCTTGATTCATTTCCTATGTCAGAAACTAGAATCCGCATTTTAGAGTTTTTCTTTCTTTAATCCTTGCAGTATTAATCCCAGTGCTCCAAGGAATGAGTAGTAATCTTTTGTTTATATCTGATAAAACTGAAGACCAGATTGGTTAAGCAAGTGCCTGCCAAGGTCACCAAGCCCTTCCTCCAGATGCTACCGAAACTGATCCTTCAGGGGTCTCCAGGGACCTTCAGGGCGTCACATTCCACAGTCGGGTCTTGGTCCTCACCTCACTTGCTGTATTAGTAGCATGTTACATGATTGCCCACTTCTGGTTCCACAAAACACTTTTTTGGAAGTTGTTCAAGAAGCTTCATGGAGGAGTTGATACTTTTAAATCTTTAAAGTTAGGAGATCAAGCAGATTAAAAAAAAAAAACAGGTGGGAAAAGGCATTCCAGGCCTGTTGTCAGGACAAGAGGCACGTTAAGATGTGTGGACCTGCAGGGAAGCGAACGGATGGAGTTGAGGCAGGAGGTGTAGGCGAACTGCCAGAGATGGAGGAGCTGTGAGAGATGAGGCTCTTCAGTTGACAAAAGATCCTTTCCTAACCAGAAGATACTGTGTGGTCCAGATGAGAGGGAGGACCACCTCAGGGTCTGTCAGGCAGCCAGTGGAAGCTGACCGAGTCTCCACGCCCGGTCGTGTGGTGTTGCCGCTGGTGCTTGCTGTCTCCCTGCCGGAGCCCTGCCCTCGGGGCCTGGTTGGGTCCAGGCAGGCAGCACTCTTTTTCTCTCTCTGTCCAGGATGGCCACTTCCTTCTTGTCTTGGGGTGTTTCCTTTCTATCTACACTTTTCCATATAGGAGCCACCAGCTATAGCTATGATGATTGTTTACTTTTAAACTTAATTAAAAATAAATACCACTTGTAGACATGTGGTAAATTATCTTGAATGGTGGATATTCCTTCACAGCATATATGTATATCAGATCACACTGAACACTTTATTATTAATATAGTTTAATTTGTCATTTATATCAATTAAGCTGAAAAAATAAAAAATACAATTCTCGTAGACACACTCTAAGTACCTAGAATTTTAAATTCCAGTATTCATTCACACTGACCCCCTGTGAAGTGCTTGGTGGCCTCATGTACCCATAGCTCCCGTGTCCAGCAGTGCAGGTGTAGACATCTCCATCATCAGAGTGTTCTGATTGGATGGCACTGTTACAGAGTAAGCTTTCTTTTCATGAAAAGTTGTTTTTGAGAATTTGATAATAAATGACTATTTTTAGTTTTAATAGTGAGGGAAAATGTAAGTTGATCATGTTTTATCTTTGTGCTCTCTGATTTAAAATATATTTGCTTGTTATTTGTTGATGTATCTGATTATATGAAAGTGGAAGCAGTTTCCTTTTAGCCAGAGTTATAGTTAATATTATCTAAAATGAAAAATTCCTTTTTGTGTAAAATGGCACGAGTCTTGGAAATGCCAGTATAGGCAGTTTGTTTTTACTGAGAGAATTGTGTTGATTCTTTGAGTGGTGTCCTAAAATACATTGAGCACATGTTACTATTGTTTATGCACTGCTGTGTTTTGCCTTGCAGATATTTTTGTTGATTGTCTTCATGTGTATAACCTTACTGATTGCCAGCCTCATCTGCCTTACTCTACCAGGTATGAGCTTATCCTAGCTCTCTGCTAATGACACCATGAAAAGCTGCTACATTTTAACAGGGTATATTTTGCTGAGATGTGGTCTTCTCATCAAATATAAACTTGAAGCAGTTTTCCCTTCATTTTTATTGAATGTGGGGTACATGGGAACAGAGTTCAAAGTCAGTCACAAAGTATCAGAAGCAGCTCACTGCCCACCAGCCTCCTTGTTAGTGCTTTATAGCAATCCGAATCATACTGATGTGTTAGCCACTTAAATCATAACTAAGTGGAAGATACTTTTCAGGTTTTATCAAGCATGCAAATGTATAGTGAGCTAGTGTCTTGATTATAGCACTCAGTATAACTTTATAAATCAGGTTTACCTTAAATACTTGAATTTTTTCCCATGTGGGCTAAGGCTGTGGAGGAGCAACTAGTTAATTTCAAGTGAGGTTTCTTAAAAAAATGATTTTCTGATTTGTGTAAGAGTTGTGATTAATCTTAAACTGGTAGAAATAAAGTTTTTTAAAATTTTGTTTTAACTGTTTCTTCACTGATTTTTGACTGTTAAAACTTTGCTCCTGAGTTCACTACTCAGATCTCAGCTGTTAAAATGACAAAGCCTGATTAACCATTGCTAAGTCACTTGAGTTGTGTCTGACTCTTTGCAACCCTATGAACTGTAGCCTGCCAGGCTCCTCTGTCCATGGGATTTTTCCAGGCAAGAATACTGGAGTGGGTTGCCATGCCCTCCTCCAGGGGATCTCCCTGACCCAGGGGTCAAACCCACGTCTGTTATGTCTTCTAGGTTTGCAGGTGGGTTCTTTACCACTAGTGCCACCTGGGAAGCTGCAGTGAAATAAACATATTTTTGAGAAAACTTAAGTTTTTGAACTTTGGACAGCTTTGTGGTTTTTAAGTTCGTTTTCATTTTTATCAGAAATATTAAAAAGTTAACAAAGGAAAGAAATCCAGTTTTATTACTTGAATTTGGCAATACAAGTACTTTAATCTCATTAAAGTTTGTTAAGTAAATACTTCCCTGTTAATCCAGTCTCAGCATCTGGGGGAAGGAATGCAGCTGTGTTTAATTACAGAAATACTTGTCGTAGTACACATTTAAGGTGGTGAGGATGCTGTTTCCCCACAGGTTACTTTCCTGTAGCTACATTTTAACTAATGTTAAGTTACTACAAACTAGAAACTAACCTCTCAAAAACACTTTAGAAGTATGTGAAGTACAGAATTAAAAGAGGGCTTTAAATTTTTTAAAACCAGCCAACCAAAACAGAACAGAAACTTTGGAGTAAAAATCAGTTCAGTTCAGTCACTCAGTCATGTCCAACTCTTTGCAACCCCATCAACTGCAGCACACCAGGCTTCTCGTCCATCACCAACTCCCAGAACTTGCTCAAACTCATGTCCACCGAGTCGGTGATGCCATCCAACCATCTCATCCTCTGTCTTCCCCTGCTCCTGCCTTCAATCTTTCCCAGCATCAGTGTCTTCCAGTGAGTCAGTTTTTCACATCAGGTAGTCAGAGTATTGGCGCTTCAGCATCAGTCCTTCCAGTGAATATTCAGGACTGATTTCCTCTAGGATTGACTAGTTTAATCTCCTTGCTGGAGTAGAAATACATATACATATAGAATGCTTGACATTTTTACAGAATTATCAGTGATACTTTTAAATCTTTAACAAGCATATGTGTTTATTTCATGTGACATTTGCATGTGTTTGTCTTTAAAAATTACTTATCTTCATACCCAAGCTGTTTTGTGATATTGCAAAGAAGTCTAATATTATTAGCATTATGGCCTATAAACTTGACTGTTGAGGTGGTTTGATTGGGATTGGAGACAATGTGGGTCAGTGATCCAGAGCACGATCTTGGTCNTATAAATTGAAGGTTTGTCAGATGATGGTTAACATTCTTTAGCAGTAAAGTATTTTTAAATTAAGGCAGGTACCTTGTTTTTTAAAGACAGTGCTGCTGCACACTTACTGGATTATAGTCAAGTGTAAGCAGAAGTTTTATATACACTCAGAAACCACAAGTCTTGGCCCCTTTACTGCAATGTTGCCTTTCTTGTGGTGTCCCGGGCTAGCTCCACAGTGCCTCCAGGGGATGCCTGTGTGCACTGGGTTCCGCTTGAACATGTATCCTTCTCTTAACGGCTCAGTGCCCTGCCATGCCTCCTCCCTCCCCATCTCATTTGTGCTGTAACTCATTTGTGGCTTGGAGGTTTTAGTTAAGCTGCATGTCATAGCAGACACGGTAGTCATCTATAGTGAAAAGAGAAATTGATACTTTTTCCCCCAGAATTCTTCACATAGAGTATCTACTATGTTGTACACTTCTTTTTTTCCAGCTACTGATTTTTCTCAGATGTTGGCTGAAGAAAACATAAAATAGATCGAATTTATGGGGTATTCTGTATGTTCATTAACTTTACATTTGGAAGGGTTTCATTTAAAGCAGGCAGCAACATTTAGAGCAGATTAAGGTAATGTTAGTGCTCTGCATAGGTTCTACTTAGACCTTTTCTTCCCTAGGTAATAATTATTAAGGATCACCAGTAATTATAATAATAATTGTTATTAAAGACAGTGTCATGTCTGCTGTTTTATTCTGAGTGAGAATTTTCACTGATGCAATTTTTACACAGAGATCTTCATTCCTACTTGTTGGGAGACCAGGAAGAAAATGAGAACAGTGCAAACCAACAGGTTAACAATAACCAGCATGCCCGAAATAACAACGCTATTCCCGTGGTGGGGGAAGGCCTGCACGCAGCCCACCAAGCCATACTCCAGCAGGGCGGGCCTGTCGGCTTTCAGCCTTACCGCCGGCCTTTAAATTTTCCACTCAGGGTAGGTACTGTACAGACTTAACAGAAGATCTTTCAGATTTCTGTTGAGAACTTTTGCTGCTGTTATTGGTGCTGTTAGTATAGAGTCCTTGGTATAAACACATCTTATAGTCTTCTGAGGAGAACCTACCTTTCACTCCTCTCATTCTATAACATGTTATGTATGTAAATGTCAGGTAAGTTTATCAAATTTTAGACATGAGCCATGGAGTTGGGCTTCCATGTGCCATTGGCCCCTGCCATTTGTAAGGAACAAGAAGACCCTAGATCAAATAAGAAATTAACTTTCTTGATTCATTTCCTATGTCAGAAACTAGAATCCGCATTTTAGAGTTTTTCTTTCTTTAATCCTTGCAGTATTAATCCCAGTGCTCCAAGGAATGAGTAGTAATCTTTTGTTTATATCTGATAAAACTGAAGACCAGATTGGTTAAGCAAGTGCCTGCCAAGGTCACCAAGCCCTTCCTCCAGATGCTACCGAAACTGATCCTTCAGGGGTCTCCAGGGACCTTCAGGGCGTCACATTCCACAGTCGGGTCTTGGTCCTCACCTCACTTGCTGTATTAGTAGCATGTTACATGATTGCCCACTTCTGGTTCCACAAAACACTTTTTTGGAAGTTGTTCAAGAAGCTTCATGGAGGAGTTGATACTTTTAAATCTTTAAAGTTAGGAGATCAAGCAGATTAAAAAAAAAAACAGGTGGGAAAAGGCATTCCAGGCCTGTTGTCAGGACAAGAGGCACGTTAAGATGTGTGGACCTGCAGGGAAGCGAACGGATGGAGTTGAGGCAGGAGGTGTAGGCGAACTGCCAGAGATGGAGGAGCTGTGAGAGATGAGGCTCTTCAGTTGACAAAAGATCCTTTCCTAACCAGAAGATACTGTGTGGTCCAGATGAGAGGGAGGACCACCTCAGGGTCTGTCAGGCAGCCAGTGGAAGCTGACCGAGTCTCCACGCCCGGTCGTGTGGTGTTGCCGCTGGTGCTTGCTGTCTCCCTGCCGGAGCCCTGCCCTCGGGGCCTGGTTGGGTCCAGGCAGGCAGCACTCTTTTTCTCTCTCTGTCCAGGATGGCCACTTCCTTCTTGTCTTGGGGTGTTTCCTTTCTATCTACACTTTTCCATATAGGAGCCACCAGCTATAGCTATGATGATTGTTTACTTTTAAACTTAATTAAAAATAAATACCACTTGTAGACATGTGGTAAATTATCTTGAATGGTGGATATTCCTTCACAGCATATATGTATATCAGATCACACTGAACACTTTATTATTAATATAGTTTAATTTGTCATTTATATCAATTAAGCTGAAAAAATAAAAAATACAATTCTCGTAGACACACTCTAAGTACCTAGAATTTTAAATTCCAGTATTCATTCACACTGACCCCCTGTGAAGTGCTTGGTGGCCTCATGTACCCATAGCTCCCGTGTCCAGCAGTGCAGGTGTAGACATCTCCATCATCAGAGTGTTCTGATTGGATGGCACTGTTACAGAGTAAGCTTTCTTTTCATGAAAAGTTGTTTTTGAGAATTTGATAATAAATGACTATTTTTAGTTTTAATAGTGAGGGAAAATGTAAGTTGATCATGTTTTATCTTTGTGCTCTCTGATTTAAAATATATTTGCTTGTTATTTGTTGATGTATCTGATTATATGAAAGTGGAAGCAGTTTCCTTTTAGCCAGAGTTATAGTTAATATTATCTAAAATGAAAAATTCCTTTTTGTGTAAAATGGCACGAGTCTTGGAAATGCCAGTATAGGCAGTTTGTTTTTACTGAGAGAATTGTGTTGATTCTTTGAGTGGTGTCCTAAAATACATTGAGCACATGTTACTATTGTTTATGCACTGCTGTGTTTTGCCTTGCAGATATTTTTGTTGATTGTCTTCATGTGTATAACCTTACTGATTGCCAGCCTCATCTGCCTTACTCTACCAGGTATGAGCTTATCCTAGCTCTCTGCTAATGACACCATGAAAAGCTGCTACATTTTAACAGGGTATATTTTGCTGAGATGTGGTCTTCTCATCAAATATAAACTTGAAGCAGTTTTCCCTTCATTTTTATTGAATGTGGGGTACATGGGAACAGAGTTCAAAGTCAGTCACAAAGTATCAGAAGCAGCTCACTGCCCACCAGCCTCCTTGTTAGTGCTTTATAGCAATCCGAATCATACTGATGTGTTAGCCACTTAAATCATAACTAAGTGGAAGATACTTTTCAGGTTTTATCAAGCATGCAAATGTATAGTGAGCTAGTGTCTTGATTATAGCACTCAGTATAACTTTATAAATCAGGTTTACCTTAAATACTTGAATTTTTTCCCATGTGGGCTAAGGCTGTGGAGGAGCAACTAGTTAATTTCAAGTGAGGTTTCTTAAAAAAATGATTTTCTGATTTGTGTAAGAGTTGTGATTAATCTTAAACTGGTAGAAATAAAGTTTTTTAAAATTTTGTTTTAACTGTTTCTTCACTGATTTTTGACTGTTAAAACTTTGCTCCTGAGTTCACTACTCAGATCTCAGCTGTTAAAATGACAAAGCCTGATTAACCATTGCTAAGTCACTTGAGTTGTGTCTGACTCTTTGCAACCCTATGAACTGTAGCCTGCCAGGCTCCTCTGTCCATGGGATTTTTCCAGGCAAGAATACTGGAGTGGGTTGCCATGCCCTCCTCCAGGGGATCTCCCTGACCCAGGGGTCAAACCCACGTCTGTTATGTCTTCTAGGTTTGCAGGTGGGTTCTTTACCACTAGTGCCACCTGGGAAGCTGCAGTGAAATAAACATATTTTTGAGAAAACTTAAGTTTTTGAACTTTGGACAGCTTTGTGGTTTTTAAGTTCGTTTTCATTTTTATCAGAAATATTAAAAAGTTAACAAAGGAAAGAAATCCAGTTTTATTACTTGAATTTGGCAATACAAGTACTTTAATCTCATTAAAGTTTGTTAAGTAAATACTTCCCTGTTAATCCAGTCTCAGCATCTGGGGGAAGGAATGCAGCTGTGTTTAATTACAGAAATACTTGTCGTAGTACACATTTAAGGTGGTGAGGATGCTGTTTCCCCACAGGTTACTTTCCTGTAGCTACATTTTAACTAATGTTAAGTTACTACAAACTAGAAACTAACCTCTCAAAAACACTTTAGAAGTATGTGAAGTACAGAATTAAAAGAGGGCTTTAAATTTTTTAAAACCAGCCAACCAAAACAGAACAGAAACTTTGGAGTAAAAATCAGTTCAGTTCAGTCACTCAGTCATGTCCAACTCTTTGCAACCCCATCAACTGCAGCACACCAGGCTTCTCATCCATCACCAACTCCCAGAACTTGCTCAAACTCATGTCCACCGAGTCGGTGATGCCATCCAACCATCTCATCCTCTGTCTTCCCCTGCTCCTGCCTTCAATCTTTCCCAGCATCAGTGTCTTCCAGTGAGTCAGTTTTTCACATCAGGTAGTCAGAGTATTGGCGCTTCAGCATCAGTCCTTCCAGTGAATATTCAGGACTGATTTCCTCTAGGATTGACTAGTTTAATCTCCTTGCTGGAGTAGAAATACATATACATATAGAATGCTTGACATTTTTACAGAATTATCAGTGATACTTTTAAATCTTTAACAAGCATATGTGTTTATTTCATGTGACATTTGCATGTGTTTGTCTTTAAAAATTACTTATCTTCATACCCAAGCTGTTTTGTGATATTGCAAAGAAGTCTAATATTATTAGCATTATGGCCTATAAACTTGACTGTTGAGGTGGTTTGATTGGGATTGGAGACAATGTGGGTCAGTGATCCAGAGCACGATCTTGGTCATGTAAACGTGAGTTCCCCTTCAGCCACCACCATCATATGCCCTTGGTCAGGGCCTCGTTTCTCAGTCTTCAGAATGGAGGGTCTTTACTGCTTGCAGGGTTGTTGGCAAGATTAATGAGAAAATGTACGGAAAATGTTTAACCCAGCCACTTGTTCCTTTTAGACGTTCAAAAATAACAGATAAGTTCAAAACAAAACAGATAACTACTGTGTCAAGGAGAAAGAGACACTGGAAATGGGGTCTTGGTCTTCTCTCCAGCCTTATTAAGGAGTAACCATGTGAAGAAATTATCTTGAAATGATAGAAATGATCTTGCCTGATAGATTTTTGTGGGTACATTGTGGAGTTTATTTGTAATAACTCTTTGAGGCCATCCCTTAGACAACTTTCACATATTTCCTAAGTTTCATTTTATTTTTTCCCTGAGAAAATTAGTGTGAGATTCGTTTTTTATTGTGCCCACTTCTTTAAAATAAGCTTAGTTTTCTATCTTAATGAATGAGGTAAATAAAAGTTACTCTAAATTCTNGGGCTGGTGTATGGGGATGATCTGGAGGGAAGATGTGGCGGGGGAAGTGGGAGGGGGGTTCATGTTTGGGAGTTCGTGTAAAAAAATAAATAAATACAAAATAAAAAATAAAAATAAAAAAAAGCATTGTTAAGCACAAAAAAATAAATAAATAAATTCTTTGTAATGTTACTAAATATTAAAAATATTGACAGCACAAATAATAGAAAGTATATTCTCCGTTTGTGTCCTGTTATGTGCACAATCATTTCGTTTGATGATCCAGACAGCAAGAACACCCCACTCCTCAAGTCATTTCGGTCCCCAGAGAATAAGCAGTTGGCCTCGCAGGTCGCCATCCAGGGCATAGGCGAGCTTGCACCCAGTGACTTGCTGTGGTTTGGTTGTATCTTAAGTTATGACTTTATTTTTAGAGTTTGGGGGATTTTGTTTTTATTTTGTTTGCTCTTAATGAAGATACTGATACATCAAAATGTGTTGTCTTTTTAATAATCACTTACAATGATTGAAAGAATTGAAAATACTAGTAGTACAACATTGACAACAAGATTAGAGTTGTTTTTGCATGATCCCATGTCTCATTTATCAGCCTTTGTATTTTCAGTATTTGCTGGCCGTTGGTTAATGTCATTTTGGACCGGGACTGCCAAAATCCATGAGCTCTACACAGCTGCCTGTGGTCTCTATGTTTGCTGGCTCACTATCCGGGCAGTGACAGTACTCGTGGCGTGGATGCCACAGGGACGCAGAGTGATCTTCCAGAAGGTCAAGGAGTGGTCCCTCATGGTAGGCCTTTCTAGTCAAGACTCTCCTGTCTGACAGCAGTGGTGAATGTTTTTCCAGTGGTTTCTTTAAATCTTTTCACTTTGTTTCTTCACTTTGTTGACTGTGTCAAGAAAGTTGATTTTTTGAATTAAAAGGAGTATTCCTTTAAGGCAATAGTTTTCTGGTTTCACTTTGCAAAATACAGTCCAGATATATCTGAGGGTTAAAAGAAAGTCATGCTATTAAATGATCCAGTAATGCTCTTGAGACATAAGATAGTCTGTAGACTTTAAAATCAGTTTGTTTAAGTAGAAATTTCCTTGAAAGTTATTTTTTCTAAAATTTGATTAAGTTCTTATAATATATAAAAACTTGACTTCAGGTTTCAGTCAGTGTTTTCTATATAAATGAGATTCTTTTAGTTATAGTCTGTTGTTAGTCAAGAATGTCCTGGCTAGTGTGAAAGTATAGTAGGTAATGGGAATTATTACTCTCAGTAAAGAACTTAGTTGTCACAGGAGTGGGGGAAAATGTCACTGTAAGATGATTGTCTAAGGGTGGCAACTTATTTATTGATCATAATGTTGATTATGACTGATAAATATGTTTAGGTCACTGCTTTATGCTTTTTCATTTGTATAATCAACTCTAGTTTTGTATCTTAATTTTTATTTTGATTTTACTAGGAGTTTAATAGCTATTTAATATTCATGTTTAAAGAAAACCACAAGAGATCCATTGTATATTAAGAATAGAGGGATTTTGATTGCTGTGTCATCTGTAGATAATGAGACACTTAAGTATATTTAAATAAACTAGCCAGTACCAGTTTTCATTTGATATTTTTCCACATCATATTGCTATGTAAAGAAATAATTACTGTGTCTTAATGTACACCGTTTTAGTCTCTTGCTGTTGAAACAACTGTCCTCACTGAGACTCCCTTAAGAAAAAGGAACATCAAGGCCACTTTAAAACTGATTTCTGTGTCAGGATTTCATAGGGGCTCTTACGTGTTACCTCTTCCTTCTTTTTGTGCCTATTTTTATTTTTCCACTTTGTCCAAATTCTAAAGCTGTGCTAATAGAGTAGCCATGTGATTAACAGCTACCATCTTGCACAACACATATACAGGTCGTTTCTGTCATCTCAGTAAGTTCTGTGGGAACTGAACTTCCCACAGTCCTCAGTTTCCTGAGAACGTACTGCTCTAATTTGATCAGCTTGGTTAATTACCTTAACTAGGGTTATGCAGAATGCTTCAACTATATCAGTCCATCTCAGAGGTCACAGGTCAGCCTGTGGGTGGGCCACCATTGGCTCAGGGGCGTGGAACAACCAGGGAGATGACAAACACTGGCAGTAACTTTCCAAGACGGAGCGTGGAGACTTGGTCAGCTTCTTGCACAAACAGAAGCCTATTCCTGAAACTTAAGATTGAGAAAAGTAGCACAGCCGCTTGGTTAATATATGTAATAAGATAATTTTGTAGCAACATAGTATATGTTTAGTAGTAATTTCATGCTTTTGTTAAGTAGCTTGAGTTTTTGTAGTTATACATTCAAGTTTCATTTAAACGTGTAACATAAAAGGTGAGTTGTTTAAGGTATGTATTTGTTCTGTTGGGCGTCAGGTCAAAGAAGAATAAACTTCACATGAGATGAAGTGTGTGGCTAGAAGTCAGGGAGACGCTAACCCGATGGCCTTTCATCTCGCACTAGATAATGAAGACTGTGGCTGTGGCAGTGCTGCTGGCTGGGGTGGTCCCGCTTCTTCTGGGGCTGCTGTTTGAGCTGGTTATTGTTGCTCCCCTGAGGGTGCCTTTGGATCAGACCCCTCTTTTTTACCCATGGCAGGTGAGTGCATGTCTTTTGCTCGTATTTCCTTTTGTATTTGGAATCAGAAGAATTCTCAGGTGTTTAAAGTGATTTTAAGCAGCTTGTTTAGAAAGACTCTTTAATTTTTTCTATTGTAGGAGCTCTTGTAAAATTGATCAGATAATGCCTTTTACCTTTTGAAGCAGCTTGTTTAGAAAGACTCCTTAATTTTTTCTATTGTAGGAGCTCTTGTAAAATTGATCAGATAATGCATTTTACCTTTTGAAATAATGCAGGTCATGTAAATACCTTTATCAGTTAAAATGTCACTATAGGCTTCACTAATATTTAAAAATGCAAGCTAATGTGTTAGTCTTTTCACTTTTAGTTAGGTTGATGCCTTGCTCCTTTTAGTTTGGAGCCTTGAAGCGATAACCTACCTTTTTGAATAATTACACATTTTCCCCCGCAAGAGTCACAGGCTTATTAAAAAGAACATTCTGGGGTTAACTGCAGGTCATAGCAAAGGCCTTAAAATACACGTGGAAAAAGAGATTTAACTTTTCTGTCATACTTAGAGCCTGAAGTTAACATCATAGACCTCAAATTTTTGAGAGATTAGGGAAAGAGTGGATATTGACTTCAGTCACTCAAAGCCTTTTCAGCTTTGTTTTAAAAATAAACTTTTCAGAGATGAAAATTTTGTCTACTTTCCTGATGAAGAACCTCCATAAACTTCATTTAGCAGCAGATACACTGGAGTGCTTTAATGTGTGCCCAGCCCCTGTGCGGCGTAACTCAGATGGGAGCGAGGCTAACACAAGGACTTCCAGGACCTTGCAGGCTGGTGGGAAAGACTGGTAGACAGCGCTGTGGTGGGCATGCGTGAGGAGCACAGCACTAGGGGGCGAGGTACTCGCCCAGCTTGGGGGGGGGTTCACGTACGGTTTTCTGTAGAGACGATGTCCAGGACAGCATAGTAGAGTGCAGGGGAGTGGGCGAGAAAAGAAGTGTAATCCAAGAAGGAACGAGTGGGCAGGCCTTGAAGTGAGACAGCACACACAGGAACACTGCTCGTAGGCTAGAACCTGAGTGAAAGTGAGCAAAAGAGGGAAATTGTTAGGTGTGTGTGACGCCTTCCTGTAGGAGCTGAATTGCAGTGTAGTGTAATAGCATCAGGGACTGAAGGAAAGGTGTTTTTCACAGAATAATAGCATCTATGAAAAGTAGAGGAATTTAGGGAATTAGGAAAATCATTATTTCGCAATAATTAAAATAATTGATTCCTGGCATTGTCAGTGAATGAAAGTTGATGGGTCGATCTTTGGTTACTGTGCTGCAGTAACAAGTTACCTGACAGCCCTGGCTTACTGGCTTAAAACAATCATTTGTTTTGTCCACAGAGTCTGTGGGTCAGAAGTTAAGCCAGGGCGTAATCTGCTCACATCTGATTCACATTCTCTGGGGTCTCATGTAGGAGACTCAGTGGCTGAGTGTGATTTGACAGCTTTAGCTGACATCATTTGGAGATGTCATCACTCATGTAAGGGCTGGCACTGGTCGTTGACCCTCATTTGGGCTCTTGGCTGAAGCCCCTGAGCTTTTTTATAGCTTGGAGGCTCAAGGTACTTGGGCTTCTTCCAGTGCACTTCAGGGAAATGAGTGTCCCAACCAACAAGGCAGAGGCTACATCAGCTTTCATGGCCTCCTCTCACAAGTCCTGCACATTGCTTTTCACTGCCTTCTACTGGGTATGAGCAAGTCACAGGTTGGCTCAGATCTATGCGAAGTGGTCATAGACCCCTACCACTCCAAGGGAGAAGAATTTGCGGTCATGTTTTAAGGCCACTACAATGCAGAAGTGGTCATTTGCATGGTGACAAAGTGTCACCTTTCAGATTACTTGATACCCGAAAGGAAAACAGCTTCATAGAGGTCAGCAGACACTGCCTTGACTCGCGTGATCATTGCAGATGTGGTCAACAGATGCTCTGTGCTTCCGGAGGTTGTGTGGCACGCTGCACTAACATGAGAACAGCCCGAGTCCAGGAGCTGTGCCTCCTGTTGGATATGAACAGTTGACGGAACATCAGCATTATACTGCCACTGTGTGACTGTGATGGATCCCAACAAAATTAAGGCCCCTCCATAATCATGTCTGAATGCAGGCAAAGCGTGAGCATTGTCCAGACCACACAAAGGACTAAACGTGCCCATGCCTGGCTGCTCCTTCATTTCCAGCTGCAGTTTTATTAGCCTCAGTCTGTCCTGTCTTCTGGATAAGATTTATTAAAATATCAGATTATAGATTACCAGGACTTTTCTAATGGGCTTCCCTGGTGGCTCAGACAGTAAATCATCTGTCTGCAATGCAGGAGATCTGGGTTTGATCCCCTGGAGGAGGGCACAGCAACCCACTCCAGTATTCTTGCTTGTAGAACCCCAGGGACAGAGGAGCCTGGTGGGCTACTTTTTTAAATAGCATCTGGAATAGAGCAAAGCCCTGCTTCCTTAAATTCTCCTCAGAACACTTCACACAGGCCAGAGAACTAGAATTAAGCCTTTGCTAACACTCGTACTCAGGGCTCTGAGTCTGAGTCCTCCCCACTGTCTGTTCTGCCTCACCGCATTGAGTAGTGATGCAGCTTGTTTGCCTGTAGATGTGTTCTTGGTGGTCTTGACGGTGTCTGACATCCTGACCTTGACGGAGTAGTTGAAATTACTGTTTCAAGAATGCTTATATGTTGTGACCCATCAGTTTCACTTTTCAGAAACCCTGCAAAGAAATATTTACATGTGTGCAGGAGACATGAATAGGGTGGCTCTGCTATCATGTGGTTTTTATGACGTCAGAAAACTTAGAAGCAAGCCAGATGTCCATCAGTAGAAAATGACTAAATAAAATCTGATATATCTTTCCTTTTGAATTCAGTGCAGCAGTTAAAAAGAAGTCAAGCTGTGTGTTTCATTTTTTGCTTTTGTTTTGCTGTATGTTTTAATATAGCTTGCTCTCAGATACATTTTTGAGTATAGGATAGATACAAGTTGCCGACAGCGTGATATCCTTAATATTCTGGATAAAATCCAAAGTTTGAAGGAACAGCTTGGTTTTGTTCATCCCTGACTCTAAGCTGTTCTATGGGAGGTTGGGCTCTTCTGGAATCCTAGCAGAGGAGCTAGTGTGGTGTGTTTTGTTTTGTGGGAAAGAACTGCAAAGCAGAGAATTTGAAAGAGCTGGAACCTCAGTGTTCTGTGTTCCTCCCCAGGTGAACATTAACTTCACTTGGGTGCCTTCTAGACTCCCAAAGGGCACAAGAGAGCTGAGCTGGTGGGTTAAAGCTTCTCTGCCTAGAGCCTGGAAGGATAGAGAAAAAGCATGTTCTCATTAGCAGGCTGTTGGCTTGCTACCCTAGAGGTCTAATGAGCTAAAAGATCCTTTTGCAGCCCTGTAGGCTATTCTCACTCTGATCCTCTGCGCCACATTGAGCCTGCAGAGAAAAGTAACAACTGTTGTATGTAAGGAGGGGCCCAATAGCCACAGAAAGAAAAGGCCCAGTGACGAGGAACTGCTTGCAGAGCTGTGAGCATCCAAATAGAAGATAAAAACAGGCTATCAGGATATGTGTGAATGCACACACAGCAGCACCCATAAAACACAGTGAAACTGTCGTGGTGTTTTATAGCGTGGATTTCAAACAAATTCAGTAAATGAATTAAGAATGTGACCAGTCACCGTTAAGGCTCAGGCTGGAGATCTGGAAGACCAATGCCCAGTGCACAACTGAAGAGCAGGCGATTGAGGGGAGAAGAGGTGGAGGATATAGCAGGAGACTCAATAACACTCATAAAACGGGTTCTACGGTGCGAAAATACGAGGCCACATTGAAACAGAAATAGACATTCTTAAATGAATTGAAGAAAAGAACTGATCTGTAGGTTGAAGGAGCTTATCAGGTTTGGTGAAATGGAAATTGATGAGGAAAACACATATTTGGGTACATCTTGGTAAAATTTTCTGAATTAAATCACAAGCTCCAAAAAGAACCGTATTGGCAATAGACTTTGTAGCACTGAAACAAAGAAGAAGGTAGAAAGGTGTTTAGAGACCACTAAGATCAAAGGGACAAAAACCATGCTTCCTGTACCCAGACAAAATGTCATTCAGTCATTCATCTGTCAGGATAGAGTGGTGGTCAAGGTTATGCAAGAATTAAGTGCATGCCTCAGCCTCCCACCCCATTTTGAAGATGTTTTGGAAAACCAGCCAACCAAACGAAAATCAGAACAGTATGAGCAAAATCCATGTAAAACAGGTACTACGTATTTCCTGTGGGACATAACACATGTAGAAATTGGTTGGTGCCTAGGGAAACCAATGTAGAAGGTACTTAGCAGATGTTAGCTGTGGTTACTGCTGCCGGGTGGTCACAGAGGACTCCAGCCTTCCCTGGAAAGGTTTCAGTTTTATGTAAGAATAGATTTAAATGTTTACGTGATACTTAAAAAAAATACACAGATATTTTAAGATAAGCAGAGAACAGATTATGAAGGACTTTGTGTGCTGTTTAGGGTTGTAAGCAGGGAAGGCTCTTGAGATAATCTGATTTGCACTTTTAAGAGATTCCTTGGGGGGTGGGAGTCGCAGTCGCTTTGGCTGCCTGGTGGAGAGTGGGGGTGGGCAGGAGGCCCGTGAGGAGCTCTGGGTGGCAGTGGGGGTCCTAGTAACAGGTCAGCAGAAGTGCCAGTGCACCAGCTCAGAGTGCTCTGAGCCCTCGGGATGGCTTCCTTAGGTCAGACAGGCTCCATGTCCAAACCAATAGAACAGCCTAAGAACGGTGCGATGAAATAAAAGCAGGGCACTGGGTTATTTGTTTGCTCGTTGAGATCTCCACTAAAGTAAACACTTTTCTTAGTTCTCTTGGGAAAATAATGCAGATTTTTTTTTGGGGGGGTGGGGGAGATAATAAGAATGAGTTGTGGTAGAAGCACTGAACTCTTCCTGAATTTTCTTCCAGCATACTTATTACTCTTATATAAAATTGTTACTGATCCAACAGAACTTGTGTTTTGAAGTAAATAATGTAAGAAAATTTATAACCTCTGTGTTGGGTTTATTGCTAAAAACAAAACCTGTTAAATGATTTTTATTCCCTAGGACTGGGCACTTGGAGTCCTGCATGCCAAAATCATTGCAGCTATAACACTGATGGGTCCTCAGTGGTGGCTGAAAACTGTAATTGAGCAGGTAAGCAAGTTTGACTCATGGGGCCTTTATTTTCCATGTTCCCACTTCTCTTCAAGTTTTCTACGTTTTCCTTAATGAGGATATATTATTTTTTTTTTTAGGAGAAAGGCACTTTTTACTCTTATCATCAACTACTCTTAAAACTTCCCTTACCTGAGGTTAACTGGTAGCTTAAAGTACCTAGATGCCTGAGCAAAAGTAAAGGCAGAATTTAGCATGTGTGCTTTTCTTTGTTTTTTAGAGCAGAGATTCAGGTTTGTAAACCTGTAGTAGAGAAAAGAGGTCATTGTATAAGGCAATAAAGAAAAAGGCAGGAAAAGAGTAGATTTTAAAAACAGAGCTATTCTAGCTATGTAGCACCTACGGTAGTTTTGTATTACGGAACTGTCAGATGATTTGGTCATTGTGGTGATAACCTTGAAAGAGATAGGCTGTGCTTCTGTACTTTGATAATAAGGCTGGGAAGTACAATAATTCATTTTAGGAAGATTTCTTCCAAAATAACCAATGTAGTAAATTTTGGTACTTACTTCTTTTAAGTTTGGTTTCCTAGAGGATGGACTTAGAAACAACCTGCTTGTCCTTAGGGCAGCACCAAATTAAGAAGGTGTTACAGTTTCCTAGCACCAAAGGTACACCACACCTCCTTTTGATGTATAGGAAATAGTTCTCAGTCCAGTATGTACAAAAAAATAGTCCAAAAATCCCTGTACCTGGAGATTCGTGGGACCGGGAAGAGCCATTGTATGTGTTTGCATGTCTCTCTCAAGAGAGGGCTGATTCTGAAGTGAGATGGATTGTGGGGTATGTGGCAGCATACCCATTCACTGTAGGGGTACAGAGCAGTTCACTTCAGAGGTTCTAGGTGAGACCCTGACCCTCTTGGAGAATAAACATTGTTGATCTTTATGACATTTTCTCTCTGATGCATTCTTTCTCATACATGTGTCTAAGTATTTAAAATGAGTGAGAAACAATGAGCTGCTTTGGTGCATTAATTTAAATGCATTTGGGTTAAAAGGACTTTGAAGGGGTCAGAGGAGCCTTTGTGTCATTCACATTGCTCTGGCCTGTGTCCGAGGGTCCAGGGACTGGAGTAAGCTTCACCGTACTGTGATCGAGGCCAGGAGAGGCTGGAGCTTTGGAGAAACACAGTGCCCTTCAGTTTTGATCCCTTCTGCACACCATGTTTATGTTCCATTATTCCCAGGATCTCCCCATTGCCATCCATTCTTTCCTTTGTAGTACTGTTCAGTAAAACTTTCTAGATAAAATGATGGAAATAGTTTAGAAATTCTTGAATTAAAAAAAGATTTCACTGTAACATTCTTTCATACTGAATTGTTACATAAAATAGCTTTTGATTTGTTCAAATTTGATTTATAACTAGATTTTTAGAAACATGTTTCCTATTTGTAATGTTTTCTTATATTCAGATAACATGAATGTAATCTTGAGTAATAACACAGCTTACTCTCAAACAATTTATATATAAAGTTACTTCAAGTTATGTGGTCTTCAACTAATGTTATGGATGCCACCGGTGTTGTATTGCACACAGCTAGTATAGCTGTTATTCTCGATTAGATCTTACTACTACATCTCTTAGCAGAGTTAACTGCAAAGTGTTAGGAAGTAAATGCATGTCTTTAAAAAATTTGTGGACACCACACCTATGTTGTGTTCCAGAATTTGCCTTGACTTCTGAAAAAAAAAAAAAAAAAAAGCCACCTTGAATCCGTTTGGGCTGGTAGGTCCCGCCCCATGGCTTGGCTGCAGTAGAGATTGCCCTTTAGTCTGGAGGAATTTGTTTCGTANCTTCTGGTCTGTTGCTAGGAAGGGCGGTTGGCTCTCATTTTCAGAGGAGCCTGCGGAGGAGCGGTAAGAGCCTTTCTCCGCCGCCCGCGCCTTGGGAAGCCGGCCCCTTGGCCCGCCTCCAAACCCGAGACCCCCCGCCCCCGTCCGCGCACCACTCCAAACCCAGGGAGACACGGACGGGCTGGCCTGGCCCAATTTAACCCTGGGACCCCGATCTGGTTCCGGATCCGGGACCCCGCTCACACCACCCCACCCACACCCCCCAGCCCCACAGACCGCCGGCCCCGGCCAGGCTCTAAACTCCGGACCTGGGACCCCGGCCCCAGCGCCACTTGGCAGGCGCGTCTCCCGCGCGCCCCAGGCTGACCGATTCGCCTTTCCTCTTCCCCTTCCCCCCCGCAGCACACCTTGGTTCTTCCAGCTTGGTTCCGGTCTGAGGAGAGCGATGCCGCTTCCCGACACCATGTTCTGCGCGCAGCAGATCCACATCCCCCCCGAACTGCCGGACATCCTGAAGCAGTTCACCAAGGCTGCGATCCGCACCCAGCCCGCCGACGTGCTCCAGTGGTCCGCGGGGTAAGCCACTCGTGGGCCAGCACCTGCAAGAGCCGGCCCGTTGGCATGCCCAGTGGTGCCTAGTGGAACCCTCCTACCTGGACCAGTGGTCCAACCCTCAGGACACAGACCGAGTACCGACAGAACTTAGCATTGGTGGCATCCACACCTAAGTATCTGTCTAGAAAATATCATGCATTATTGACCATGAGACCAGAAATTACTGCACAATGCCCATTTATCTACGAAGTAGTGACACCATTCTTGAAGAGTGGTATTTATGCAGGTAGACTAAATTTATAAAGCAGTAACACGGGATAAAAAGTTTTTGCATTGTGTTATAAAAGTCAGACTATCACAGTCCCTTTATCTTACTTGTGAAATGATTTTACAAAGAGAAATCTTACGCTTATGTTCCTTGTCATCAGAGAATCCTCCAGGATTAGGTACTTGTTGAGTTTTTTGGAACCAGAGGGACTGGCTCCAGTTAGAGTAAACATCCCAAGAATGCAGTAAGGTTAAACTCTGTCCCTCCTAGTTCACAGCACACGAGACTTGACAGTTTCTTGCAGCAAACATTCTAACCATTTCCAGGAACAGATTATCAATACTTTTAAAGTCAGAAGTCAACAGACCTTGTGTGTGTGTGTATGTGTGTGCATGCGCGCGCGTGCACTCAGCCCTGCTCAGTTATGTCCGACTCTTTGCTACTCTCTGGACTGTAGCCCACCAGGTTCCTCTGTCCGTGGAATTTTTCAGGAAAAATACTGGGGTGAGTTGCCGTTTCTTCTCCAGGCAGAGATCTCTTCCCAGCGATCGAATGCAAGTCTCTTGCGTCCCCTGCATTGGTAGGCAGATTCTTTGCCCCAGCAGACTTTAGAATCATTAAAATAAATCCTGATGCTTTTACAGGAAAGCTCTTTGTCCTTTTGTAGTAAACAAACTCAGAAACTCAAATCTGTGGTCACAAGAATCAGTAGAAATTTAACTTAGGTTTTTTTTTGTTTTTTTTTTTAGTAATGAGTGTCAAATTTTGCTGAACTTCTCTATAAAGTGTATGACCAAAGTGAATTATTACTAGGACGGCTGTAACAGATAACCACCAAATATGATGGCTTAAAACAACAAACATCTCTGTTCTCACAGTTCTGGAAGCCAAAAGTCCAAAATCAGTTTCACCAGGCTACACTCAGGATATTGCCGGGGCTTTGCTCTCAGCTGGTAAAGAATCTGCCTGCACTGTGCGAGACCTGGGTTCCATCCCTGGGTTGTTGGAAAGATCTCCTGGAGAAGGGAAAGGTTACCCACTCCAGTATTCTGGCCTGGAGAATTCCCTGGACTATATAGTCCCTGGGGTTGCAAAGAGTCATACGACTGAGTGACTTTCACTTTTACTTGCTCTCTCTGGAGACTCCCGGGAGAATCCGACCCCTCCCCTTTGCCAGCTTCTGGAGCCGCATTCCTTGTGTTGTTGGGCTTCTGGGCCCTTCCTCCGTCACCAGCGCTGTGGCGGTCTCACATGTACCTCTGCCTCCCTCCTCTAGGGACACTTGTGATTGCATTTAGGAACCATCCAGATAGTCCTGGATGGTGCTCCCAGCTCAAAATCCTCTCTCAAATACGTGAGAAAATGTGAGCATGTATTTGCTCAAAATACATGCAAACTCCCTGTGGCCATGTAAAATAAGATCCACAGCTTCCAGAATCAGGGTCAGGGTATCTTTGGGGCCCTCACTGCACCTACCAGACGAGGCTGCTGGTTAAGCAGCACTTTACCTCTGACAAATGCTTCTGAAAGACTCTCTCAAGGTTCTTGCCCCAAATTGTGGTCTCTGGGGATTTTTTTAATAATTCATTTTATTTACCTGTGTTTTTTCTGTTTTAGTCATGCTGGGTCCCTGCTGCTGCACACTGGCTTTCCCTGGTTGTGGAGAGCTGAGGCTCCTGTGCTCGGGCTTCTCACAGGGTGGCACAGGGTGGCTGCTCCCGTTGCGGAGCACAGGCTCCAGGGCGCACAGGTCCAGTAGCTGCAGCATTTGGCTCAGTGGTTGCGGCTCCTGGGCTGCAGAATATGGGCTCAGTAGTTGTGGTGCAGAGCTTAGTTGCTCTGTGGCACGTGGGATCTTCCTGGACCCGGGACTGAACCCATGTCTCCTGTATCGGCAGGCAGATTCCTATGCATCAGGCCACCAGGGAAGTCTTTGGCCTCTGGTTTTAACCATGACTCAAGCCTAAATAAAAGATAACAGCTGTTTCAAAAGAGTTTATTCATACTTAACCAAACCTTCCAAGATTTAGTCTTTTTTTTTTTTTTCTTCTTGGAACGTTATATTTGGTAACAGTTTAGAGGCAGCTCTTTTAAGCTTCACTTTAATTGAAAAGGCTTAATCAAGAACCTTCTGAATGTTCCATGCCGCTAATTTCGTTTTTAAGAACCATTTTGGAGTTGAGGAGAAAAAGCAGGCATTGTTCACACGTCTCTGCTCACGCAGAACAGAAACTGTTCGGCAGAGATGTTGTTCAGGAGAACGTTAAGTGGCCTTTGCAAGATTCTGTAGTGGCTGGGTTTAAGACAAGGCAGGAGAGGAAACAGCCTATGACACAAGGACCATGGTGGGAAGGAAAACAACTAGAAGCCAAGCAGGGAGCCGGGATGCGCGTGGAAGTGACCGCTGTGGAAGGCTCTAGCAGGCACTCACGGGAGGGCTCTCGTCAGACGAGGCTGTCAGGAAGCACACGTGGTCTAGCCTGGCTCCCAGCCTCTGCTGTGACTCCGAAACCCACTGGCTGCACGTTATTATGTCGTTGAGCCCTAAAGGCTTTTTGCTCACGTGTGCCTTCTGTGCATGTGACATAAACTGGCCTGGCCACTCAAGCAGGCCTCCTCCACCCTGGCTCTGACGATGCTTTGACTATACAGACCTTTGTCAGCAAAATGATGCTTTTTAATACACTGTCTGGTTGGTCATATCTTTTCTTCCAAGGAGCAAGCGTCTTTTAATTTCTTGGCTGCAGTCACCAAAAGCTCTTTGGGGGAGTGTGAGGCTGTCCTGGGCGTTGTAGGGTCCTTAGCAGCCTGTTGACCTGCACCCACCAGGTGCCAGTAATACCAGTCAGCCCTGGTTGTGAAAACCAGCGGTGCCTCCAGGCACTGCCTGTGCCTTCTTGGGGAGGGGGCACTGCTCTAGAGGCTGCCCCGAGCCTGGGGCCTGCTCTGATGGCTGATGAGGAATAGTCTGGGTTGTTCAGTCGCTCAGTCGTGTCCGACTCTTTGCGACCCCACGGTCTACAGCACGCTAGGCCTCCCTGTCCACCACCAACCCCCAGAGCTTGCTCAGACTCATGTCCATCAAGTCAGTGATGCCATCCAACCATCTCATCCTCTGTCGTCCCCTTCTCCTCCTGCCCCCAATCCCTCCCAGCATCAGGGTATTTTCCAATGAGTCAGCTCTTTGCATCAGGTGGCCAAAGTACTGGCATTTCAGCTTAAGCATCAGTCCTTCCAATGAATATTCAGGATTGATCCCCTTTAGGATGGACTGGTTGGATCTCCTTGCAATCCAAGGGACTCTCAAGAGTCTTCTCCAGAACCACAAATCAAAAGCATCAATTCTTTGGTGCTCAGCCTTCTTTATGGTCCAACTCTCTCATCCGTACATGACCATTGGAAAACCCATAGCTTTGACTATACAGACCTTTGTCAGCAAACTGATGAAGGATCTCCTTGCAATCCAAGGGACTCTCAAGAGTCTTCTCCAGAACCACAAATCAAAAGCATCAATTCTTTGGTGCTCAGCCTTCTTTATGGTCCAACTCTCTCATCCGTACATGACCATTGGAAAACCCATAGCTTTGACTATACAGACCTTTGTCAGCAAACTGATGATTTTTAATATGCTGTCTAGGTTGGTCATAGCTTTTCTTCCAAGGAGCAAGCGTCTTTTAATTTCTTGGCTGCAGTCACTATCCACAGTGATTTTGGAGCCCCTCAAAATGAAGTCTGTCATTGTTTCCATTGTTTCCCTATCTATTTGCCATGAAGTGACGGGACCGGATGCCAAGATCTTAGTTCTTTGAATGTTGAGTTTTAAGCCAACTTTTTCACTCTCTTTTTTCGCTTTCATCAGGAGGCTCTTTAGTTCTTCGCTTTCTGCCATAAGGGTGGTGTCATCTGCATATCTGAGGCTATTGATATTTCTCCCTACAGTCTTGATTCCAGCTTGTGCTTCATCCAGCCCAGCATTTTTCATGATGTACTCTGCATATAGGTTAAATAAGCAGGGTGACAATAGATGAAAACCCCAATTAGGATTAATATGGTCACATGAAGCACCCTTCCCCCAGGCTTGCCCTTTAGGGCTTCGGATCTACATTTGTCTAACTCACTACTACCTGCCTTTTAACTTTCCCTCAAACCATCAAGTTAACGAAATTTGACTGTATTTGTACTCAAAGCATGAAAACAAAATTGAATTTGAGGGGTGGAGAGAGAAAAAGGGTGTGAGATATAAAATTCCTTTTAGTCTGGTGAATGTCTGTTTACCTACACTTTGTTCTGAGATGTTTCTAATTATTCATATATCTAAAATTTTTATTGGAGTAGAGTTTATTTACAGTGCTTTTCTAGTTTCGAGTGTATAGAAAAGTGATTCAGTTATATATATCCTTTTTTTTAAGATTCTTTACCCATATGTATGTACATGTATGTATTAGTTCCTCTGCTGCTGCTGCTGCTGCTGCTAAGTTGCTTCAGTCATGTCTGACTCTGTGCGACCCCATAGATGGCAGCCCACCAGACTCCGCCATCCCTGGGATTCTCCAGGCAAGAGTACTGGAGTGGGGTGCCATTGCCTTCTCCGATTAGTCGCTCAGTTGTGTCCAATTCTTTGCGACCCGTGGACTATATAGCCTGCCAGATTTCTCTGTCCATGGAATTTTCCAGGCAAGAATGCTGTTGTGGGTAGTCATTCTCTTCTCCAGAGGATCTTCCCAACCCAGGGATCAAATCCAGGTCTTCTGCATTGCAGGCAGATTCTTTATCATCTGAGCTACCTGGGAAGCACCCTTTACCCCTATAGGTTATTAGAGAATACTGAGTAGAGTTCCCTGTGCTGTACAGTAGGTCCTTGTTATATATTTTTTTATATAGTAGTGGGTGTATGTCAGTCTCCAGTTTATCCCTTCTCTCCACATTTCCCCTTGGGTAACCATAGTTTTTCATATCTTTTACATTATTTCCTGTGACCCTGGATGGTTTCGTGTTTTATTTTCCTGGATATGTCGTTTCTTTGATCGTGGGAGAGTGATGTGGGCAGCAAATGTCATTGTTTCAGGAGCCAGTCTCCACTGACACGCGTTTTGCAGAGACCCCACGTGGCACCCCTCCCCGTCCCGCAAGAAACCCGATGGGTACCCCCTCCTGAGTTGTTGCCCCAAACTGTCTCCATGCCCTGCTTGTTCCCAGAATTAGCAGCCATGTCCATGTCCCAGAAAGGAACAATTAAGGGGAGAAAAAGTACCAAGCAGGAAAAGTGAAAGGTAGGGAATGTCGGCACCTGACTCAGCCAGTCAGGTGACTTCGCTGCTCCAGGGGGTTTTTCAGACCTGCATAGGCAGAGATGCTTGAAACCCTGCCCCCCCAAAAAGCGGCAGGGCCAAGTCTGCAACTCTCCAAGTGGCATGACCTTGCACGCGGCCTTGCACTCGGGTTCATGTGGGGCCCTGACCTCCACCTCTTCTGGCAGCGTCTCTGGACCTGGATGGGTGTTTGCTTGATAAAAGTAGCACACGTTACTGGAGACCCCAGGCGTGCCAGACGGGGGGTCCCTGAGTCTGGAGCTGCCATTGTCCCCGTTGTGCAGACAGGGAAACTGAGGCACAGGAGAAGGTGAAGTCCAAGAGCTTAGTGGAGGAGCCAGGAGGGGAACCCGGGCTGGGGCCCCAGCCTGGTCCTCCCTCATCACGGCCTCCCTCTGGGGTCGGTGATGAAAGTGCCTGAATTTGAGGGCTGCTTGTGTGTCGATGAATCCGCCTGCCAACGCAGGAGACGTGGGTTCAATCCCTGGGTTGGGAAGATCTGCTGGAGAAGGAAGTGGCAATCCACCCCAGTATTCTTGCCTGGAGAATCCCACGGACAGAGGAGCCTGGAGGGCTACCGTTCATGGGCTTGCAGAGTCGGACACGACTGAGCGGTTGAACAACAGCATGTGTCAGTGAAGCTTCAGAGATGTCTGTTGTTTCAGGTATTTCTCAGCTTTGTCAAGAGGAGAGCCACTGCCTGTGAAGGACAGAATCGAAATGCCCATGGCCACTCAGAAAACAGACACAGGCCTGACTCAAGGACTCCTTAAAGTTTTGCACAAGCAGGTATCAGAGTCTGTGATCAGTCAGCTGTGCTTGAGATAAAGCTGCAGGACCTCCACGGTCATCCATGCACAGCCCTGTGTCCCCTGCAGGGAACCTTTGAGGTTTAATCAAGGAGGGAATCTTGAATTTAGTGACCTTCCTCTGGTCACTTAAAGAACCCAAGATCACTGTTCACAATTATATAGACATACACTTTCTTTTTTAAGTACTTGCGTTAAGATCCAAGAGGCTGTTGGACTGAAATGAAAGGTTTGAAAATATGAAATTTCAGACTTGGGGGTTTCAAGATCCTTTTTTGAAATATGAGTTTATAAAAACTATGCTAAACATGATAAGCTGCCACCTTCTTCATCTGAAGGGGTATCTGGTTTCCAGCCCTCCTGAAAGCCCTTGAGACCCACCAGCTCACTTGGAGAGTTCATAGAAAGTGTGTTTTATCAGAATGATTGGGCTGTATTGCCAAAACAGATCAGTGGTAGAGCCCTGAGTTTTAAAGTGGCTTGTCCCCATTATGTGTTCCTGACCAGGGTGCTGACTTCTACACACGGGATTCTCCCATGGCTTTCTTGCTTAAGGGAAAACGAATAACCACTGAAAGAGAGAGGTAGTCTGGGGAAAGACACGCGAAAATTGCTCAAAGCTCTTCCACGCAGAATACTGCTAGCAGATGACAGAAGTCACCCATTTTCATCAAGTTGTCTTAAAATAGTAGAAGGAATACATTTATTTTCTGGGTTAAAATTTCTCCCATTTAACTGTCAGCGTGTTGCGGAGTTGGATTTCATTTGGTCTGGTGAAGTTTATTTGTGTTGTGAAGTGTTGCAGACAGCAGAAAATCAGGCTCCTCACGTCTGTGTGCTCATTTCATTAAGTCATAACATTACGCCACGTTCGCTTCATTTTCTCTCAAGAAGTAACTGGTTGCCAGTCTAGTTCCCAGTACCACCCTGCCTCCGCTCCCCTGCTTATGTACCCCAGCTCCCACGACACACACACCTACACCCCCACCCCCACCCCTTCCCTAGTGGTGGGCTAACGGTGAAGTTCATCTTTGAACGGGGATGGGTACTCTATTTAAGTCTTCGCAAGCATTATGTGATTTCTTGGGTCCTCAACTTAACATCGATTATGTCATGCTGTGTTTTCCAAATAGTGTAGCCACGAGGAATATGTGGACTTAGCAGATCTTGAGCAGAAATGGAAAAATTTATGCCTGCCTATAGAAAAATTCAAAGCTCTCCTGCAGCTGGATCCTTGCGAAGACAAAATCGAGTGGATAAAATTTTTAGCACTTGGATGCAGCATGCTTGGTGGGGTACGTACCTACAAATAGCCTATTAATAATTCTGAGTGATCATAGGCCTGCTGTCCAAATAATTTAGCTGTTCCAGTAACTGTAAGAACACTCTCATCACTTTAGTAACTCTCATGATTTTAGTCATTTTGTCTTAGGCAATTTTTTTCAGATGCTTAGTATATTTTAGGCTTGTAGTTGCTTTAACTTACAGAAGTTAAATACTTATGAGTGCCTCAATGTAAAAGATGTTAACAGTAGATAAAAATGTAGATACCGTGCAAATGTGTTTAGTGTTTAGAAGAGAATGCATCAGTGACTTTTATTAAATTATACATCATTTGACAAATTGATAGGTTTCCCTCTTGTGCAAAAAGAAATAAAATTATCTTCTATTTTAGTTAAAATCAATTATTAGTCACCTACAGCAGTTAAAATCAATTATTAGTAACTTAAAGCAGATACCTTGCTGATGTTAAGAGGTATAACCCATATAGCTTTAGGACTAAAGATACAGACATCCCTCCAGTCTGTGAACTGAGAAGGGCGGTGGGTGTGGTGGGGAGGGGCTAGAAATCTAGAGCCTGTCTTCAGCTCTAGAATTTGAGTCACCATGTGAGACACAGGGGTCAAGTTCACTTTCAGTGTGTGAAGAAAAGGACTGAGAAAAGAGCCAGCTCCCTTTACCGCCGAGACCAAGCGTGCAACCCTGTCGCTTCAGTCTTTGGACCCCAGAGCACATCCCTGGCTAACCCTTAGTCCTTGCTTCATGGGGCACCCTCATCTTGGGTCCCCGCACAAGCCTCCTTGATTCTGCTTTGACTCTGTAGCAGTGCTTTGTCTGACACTACCTCACAGGGCCGCTGACAGCTAGCCGCCTGCAGCTGACCTTCCGTCCTATCCCCGCACTGCCCTCCACGCCACGCATCGGCTGCCCTGAGCTCCTGCTTCCTGTTGAGCGCATATGGACCCCCAAGAAATACTCGATTTAATTTTAGCTGGTTTCAGCTTTATGTTGTCACTAGTCTTCTGGAACTTTTCTTTGATTCCAAATTCGATTTCTCTTCGTTCATCTGCCTGGCTACAGACGCTATGGTTCCTTCACCCCCCTCTGCTGTGAAGTGCCTGCTCTGCGAATATCGCGCACTTTACCACCTCTGTTCATGGCCCCAGTGAGGAACTTGGAAACCCTAGAAAAGCCGGGAGTCAGGCTGGCTGCTCCCTTTCATGGTGTCCCTGCCCACAGGTGGCATTTCCCGCCAGCCCTGGGCTGGACAACCCAGACCCTGTTGCCACCTGTCTCTGGGCTCCGAGGCCACTGAGGAGAATTGCAGCGGGGTGTCACTGAGAAGGACAAAGATGCATTTAGTTACTGAAGGAAATTTTATGTGGCTTTGTTCATCTGGAGCTCCGGGAAAGGGAGATTTTAATAACACAAAATGAATACCTAATATTTGATTTGACGGTTTATTCCTCTAAACTTGGTTTATGAGGTTTAGATTTTTATAAAGATGGGAAATCAGAATATTCCGTCTTTGGGGGATCCATCTTTGTAAGTGCTCCCTCCCAAATCAGGAGAATTGGACGCTAGATTTCAAACCAGACTAGCTTGTGTTTTGCAAGAGGAGGCCTCATAGCTGTGTGTGGGGCGTGACGCTAGATGGAGACATTTGTTAAGGATGGAGCTTCCCTTCCGAACTGAAGCCTAGGCAAGTGGCAGGGAAAGAGCACCCTCGCTTCTCTTTCCTTCCTGGAACGTGTCGCTCAGCCCATCAGTCCATGGGGGTCCAGCACTGGCCCCTGACTAAGCCACCTGGGCCTGGACTGGGCTGCTGAGTCTCCTATTTCTCTGTGGGGAGCCGACCCTGGGGAAGGGGGTTCAGGTGTGAAAGTCCCCTGCTCCTCTGCCAGGCAGAGTTCAGAGCCTGGGGTGCCCGCTCCGTCCTGGCCTGCCCCCTTGGGAAAAAAAAAACCCAGGGCAGGGCTAGCTGTGAGTCCACCGGGGCCGTGATGGGCCAGGCCTAAGGGGACATGTGCTCTGTTGACCCCCCGGTGCCCATGTTGGCGGGACAGCTTGGAGACGTCCCAAAAGCCTGGCGCTGTGACTTCCAGGAGACGGCTCTTCAGGCAGATTGGCACCTGAGCACATGTCTTTATGCTTAGAAGAAGGAAGTGTTCAGAAAGGAGCCAGTGAGGAACTGAAGTGGGATGAGAAGGAGGGGTTTCTCATGGATGGCTGCGGCCCACTTCTCCGCACACTGGGCTGCCATGAAGCTGGGATCTGGCCACCCTGCCTTGCTGCGACGCAGCCACTCCGGCTGTTCCACCCGCCGTGTCTCGTGGCTTGTGACTTTTCAGGATCTCTTTGGAGTCTCTCTAGTTGGATGGGTTGAGTCCTCTGCAAAGACTGGAACCTTCTCTGAGATTTCCGAGCCATATGTCTCATTCCTTCCATGGATGTCTGTCGACTGCAGCTTGGTGTGGGCTTTGCTCTGAGTGCCAGGGGATCTCGACACTCCATGGGCGACATCTGGTATATCCTCTGAGCCCCGAGTGGAAGCTTCAGATGCGACTGGGGGCGGGGCACGGGAGCAAGAGCATCAGGGGGCTCTGCCCCAGGAACCTTGGCCATGGGCAGAGGGCCTGTCTCCCAAGGTGCATGATCGCTGGGTGAGATGACCACAAGTCTGTGTTGTGATCTTCACCTAACGTTTCTGCTGCCCCATCAATGTCCTAGGAAGTGGATCAACATTTTTCATCTGTTGTTTTTTTAAGTATGGAGATCTTTTTTATAACATGAAAAAGTTGAAAGTGGACCGTAAGGAAGACTGAGCACTGCAGAATCAATGCTTTCAAACTTGTGGTGCTGGAGAAGACTCTTAAGAGTCCCTTGGACAGCAAGGAGATCAAAGCAGTCATCCTAAAGGAAATCAGTCCTGAATATTCATTGGAAGGACTGATGCTGAAGCTGAAACTTCAGTACTTGGCCATCTGATGCGGAGAACTGACTCACTGGAAAAGACCCTGATGCCGGGAAAGATTGAAGGCAGGAGGAGAAGGGGACGACAGAGGATGAGATGGTTGGATGGCATCACCGACTTGATGGACATGAGTGTGAGTAGGCTCTGGGAGGTGATGGACAGGAGGCCTGGCGTGCTGCAGTCCACGGGGTCGCAGAGAGTCGGACACGACTGAGCGAGTGAGCAACAGCAGCAAATCAGCTGTGGACCAAGCCCGCCTGCCCAGCTGCCCCACTCAGGACTGAGGAGGGTCTGCAGTGGCAAGCTGCTCCCCCCTCTGGCTCATCTTTGAAAAGCTTCTGAAGCTCCGCATTCACGGGACTGTCCCTCCGCGTGTACAGCTGCGCATATGCGAGTGTCATCTGGACGTATTGCTTACGTGTGGCCGTCATTTCCAGTGTTCTCACCAGGTGTGGGACTGTTTGGAGCCTTTGTCTGTTTTCTCTTTAGTCCTCCGAGCAGCCCTCTGAGGAAAGCCCTATCTCGGAACCCATGGGCTGGAGGGCTGAGCGGAGCGGAGGGCAGGGGGATGCTGACATCCCCTTAGTAATGTCATCGCATCTTTGCGGGGAGAAGTGATGCCAGCATGTGTGGATGCATTTTCCCCCTGAAATATCTCTTCCTCGGAAGTGCTGGAGCAGCAGTCATGAAGAGCCCTGGCTCCTTGCCAGCTTCCTCCACCCCTCAGCCCTGTGTAGGCCCCCAGCCCCGCCTCGATGACTGTCATCCGGTGTGTGGGCTCAAACAGCAGGGTCTAACAGAGCAACTAGTCTCCGAGACATTTCAAGCAGGGAGCCTGTAAAATACACAACTGTCTGTTCTCCCAGTCCCCCCTGGGGATGGTCTTTCAGGGAGATGGTGCGTGCGGTGGTCCCTGCAGAAATGAAGAAATGAATGCCACCATTTTTTCTAACTAGAGTATCCCCTCGCCCCCAGAGCTGGGCTAACATCAGGACTGTGGGGTTGTCCGCTCACCCTCCACATCCCGTCTCAGTGGGAGCCATCGGTCAGGGTGTGTGTGGACGGTGGTGGTTTGCAGACACCCCGAGTCCCAGCAGCTGGCAGGGGCGGGGGGCAGTGTGTGCCCGTGGTCCAGGCTCACCCCTGGCCGGTGTGTGTCACTCCCTGCCACCTGCTCCCCGAGCCAGCCCAGAGGTGGGATGTACTGGTCAGGGCCGGGCTTGGGATGCTGACTGCTGAGTTCCCGTCCCAGCTGGCTCACCTGGGCGAGGGACCCGGCCTCTCGGCCCCCTTGACCCCATTTCGCACAGTCACTATGAGGAGTGAGTGAGATGCCCAGTCCACCTCTCGGGGTTCCTGCCATGTGGCGATGCCGGGCCGTTCGCACTTTCTGGGCAGGAACCTCATTTCGGTGCCCCTGCCTTGCTCCTCCCACTGTGGGAAGCACCGCTGGTTTCTCTCTGATGTTCACTGTGAGAGCTGGTCCATGCCCTGGCGGTTGACGAAGCTGGTGTGTAGTAAGAGGACCTCAGGGAGGCCCTGTATCAGGGCCTGTTTCAGCGGCCTGTCAGAGCCCGGGGGGGCTCCGGCTAGCAACTGGCCAGAGGCAGGCCCCCTCGTGGTCTTACAGCCTCAGGAAGTGAGTCCTGCCCACCCCCTTGGGAGTGTGGCAGTAGGTCCCCCAGTAGTCGAGGCTCTGGGTGAAAGCCAGACCACAGCCGCCACCCGACAGGAGCGGCTGGCCGGGTGGCGGCCGGTTAATGACTGTGTTGAAGGCCTGGCCCCGGCCCTCTGCGTGTCCCTGAGCCGCGGGACTCGCTTCCACACGGCTGCTGCTCTGATCCATTTGGTCTGCCCTGTGCCCTCCCCTCCACCTGCTGCCTCACCCCCACCTTGGGGAACTATCCTCCGCAGCCAGCCCCCCCGGGTTTTCCCGGCTCTCTCTTCCTCGTGAGCACAGCCCGCATTTCATTCCTTCAGGAGCTGCCCTGGAGGGCTCCGCTCTGTCCCAGAGGCTCGCATCTGCGCTCTGTAGGACCAAAGAGCCAGCTCCCTTTACCGCCGAGACCAAGCGTGCAACCCTGTCGCTTCAGTCTTTGGACCCCAGAGCACATCCCTGGCTAACCCTTAGTCCTTGCTTCATGGGGCACCCTCATCTTGGGTCCCCGCACAAGCCTCCTTGATTCTGCTTTGACTCTGTAGCAGTGCTTTGTCTGACACTACCTCACAGGGCCGCTGACAGCTAGCCGCCTGCAGCTGACCTTCCGTCCTATCCCCGCACTGCCCTCCACGCCACGCATCGGCTGCCCTGAGCTCCTGCTTCCTGTTGAGCGCATATGGACCCCCAAGAAATACTCGATTTAATTTTAGCTGGTTTCAGCTTTATGTTGTCACTAGTCTTCTGGAACTTTTCTTTGATTCCAAATTCGATTTCTCTTCGTTCATCTGCCTGGCTACAGACGCTATGGTTCCTTCACCCCCCTCTGCTGTGAAGTGCCTGCTCTGCGAATATCGCGCACTTTACCACCTCTGTTCATGGCCCCAGTGAGGAACTTGGAAACCCTAGAAAAGCCGGGAGTCAGGCTGGCTGCTCCCTTTCATGGTGTCCCTGCCCACAGGTGGCATTTCCCGCCAGCCCTGGGCTGGACAACCCAGACCCTGTTGCCACCTGTCTCTGGGCTCCGAGGCCACTGAGGAGAATTGCAGCGGGGTGTCACTGAGAAGGACAAAGATGCATTTAGTTACTGAAGGAAATTTTATGTGGCTTTGTTCATCTGGAGCTCCGGGAAAGGGAGATTTTAATAACACAAAATGAATACCTAATATTTGATTTGACGGTTTATTCCTCTAAACTTGGTTTATGAGGTTTAGATTTTTATAAAGATGGGAAATCAGAATATTCCGTCTTTGGGGGATCCATCTTTGTAAGTGCTCCCTCCCAAATCAGGAGAATTGGACGCTAGATTTCAAACCAGACTAGCTTGTGTTTTGCAAGAGGAGGCCTCATAGCTGTGTGTGGGGCGTGACGCTAGATGGAGACATTTGTTAAGGATGGAGCTTCCCTTCCGAACTGAAGCCTAGGCAAGTGGCAGGGAAAGAGCACCCTCGCTTCTCTTTCCTTCCTGGAACGTGTCGCTCAGCCCATCAGTCCATGGGGGTCCAGCACTGGCCCCTGACTAAGCCACCTGGGCCTGGACTGGGCTGCTGAGTCTCCTATTTCTCTGTGGGGAGCCGACCCTGGGGAAGGGGGTTCAGGTGTGAAAGTCCCCTGCTCCTCTGCCAGGCAGAGTTCAGAGCCTGGGGTGCCCGCTCCGTCCTGGCCTGCCCCCTTGGGAAAAAAAAAACCCAGGGCAGGGCTAGCTGTGAGTCCACCGGGGCCGTGATGGGCCAGGCCCAAGGGGACATGTGCTCTGTTGACCCCCCGGTGCCCATGTTGGCGGGACAGCTTGGAGACGTCCCAAAAGCCTGGCGCTGTGACTTCCAGGAGACGGCTCTTCAGGCAGATTGGCACCTGAGCACATGTCTTTATGCTTAGAAGAAGGAAGTGTTCAGAAAGGAGCCAGTGAGGAACTGAAGTGGGATGAGAAGGAGGAGTTTCTCATGGATGGCTGCGGCCCACTTCTCCGCACACTGGGCTGCCATGAAGCTGGGATCTGGCCACCCTGCCTTGCTGCGACGCAGCCACTCCGGCTGTTCCACCCGCCGTGTCTCGTGGCTTGTGACTTTTCAGGATCTCTTTGGAGTCTCTCTAGTTGGATGGGTTGAGTCCTCTGCAAAGACTGGAACCTTCTCTGAGATTTCCGAGCCATATGTCTCATTCCTTCCATGGATGTCTGTCGACTGCAGCTTGGTGTGGGCTTTGCTCTGAGTGCCAGGGGATCTCGACACTCCATGGGCGACATCTGGTATATCCTCTGAGCCCCGAGTGGAAGCTTCAGATGCGACTGGGGGCGGGGCACGGGAGCAAGAGCATCAGGGGGCTCTGCCCCAGGAACCTTGGCCATGGGCAGAGGGCCTGTCTCCCAAGGTGCATGATCGCTGGGTGAGATGACCACAAGTCTGTGTTGTGATCTTCACCTAACGTTTCTGCTGCCCCATCAATGTCCTAGGAAGTGGATCAACATTTTTCATCTGTTGTTTTTTTAAGTATGGAGATCTTTTTTATAACATGAAAAAGTTGAAAGTGGACCGTAAGGAAGACTGAGCACTGCAGAATCAATGCTTTCAAACTTGTGGTGCTGGAGAAGACTCTTAAGAGTCCCTTGGACAGCAAGGAGATCAAAGCAGTCATCCTAAAGGAAATCAGTCCTGAATATTCATTGGAAGGACTGATGCTGAAGCTGAAACTTCAGTACTTGGCCATCTGATGCGGAGAACTGACTCACTGGAAAAGACCCTGATGCCGGGAAAGATTGAAGGCAGGAGGAGAAGGGGACGACAGAGGATGAGATGGTTGGATGGCATCACCGACTTGATGGACATGAGTGTGAGTAGGCTCTGGGAGGTGATGGACAGGAGGCCTGGCGTGCTGCAGTCCACGGGGTCGCAGAGAGTCGGACACGACTGAGCGAGTGAGCAACAGCAGCAAATCAGCTGTGGACCAAGCCCGCCTGCCCAGCTGCCCCACTCAGGACTGAGGAGGGTCTGCAGTGGCAAGCTGCTCCCCCCTCTGGCTCATCTTTGAAAAGCTTCTGAAGCTCCGCATTCACGGGACTGTCCCTCCGCGTGTACAGCTGCGCATATGCGAGTGTCATCTGGACGTATTGCTTACGTGTGGCCGTCATTTCCAGTGTTCTCACCAGGTGTGGGACTGTTTGGAGCCTTTGTCTGTTTTCTCTTTAGTCCTCCGAGCAGCCCTCTGAGGAAAGCCCTATCTCGGAGCCCATGGGCTGGAGGGCTGAGCGGAGCGGAGGGCAGGGGGATGCTGTGGGTTGGGATTCGAACTCAGACCACGGCCTCCGGAGCCGCCGATCCCGGTGGACACGGTGGGTGGAGGGATCCCTGTGATGACTCTGTAGCCCAGGCAGTGTGCCGCCCACAGGCTGGGACATGCCCCAGAGAGTGCCAACTCCTTGGCCTTGCCTTCAATACCATTTTATACCCTTAAAGCGAAAAGAAGAAAGAAAGTGAAGGCACTCAGTCATGTCTGACTCTTTGCGACCCCGTGGACTGTAGCCCACCAGGCTCCTCTATGCATGGAATTCTCCTGGTGAGAGTACTGGAGTGCATTGCCATTTCCTTCTCCAGGGGATCTTCCCGACCCAAGGATTGAACCCGGGTCTCCCGCGTTGCGGGCAGATGCTTGAGCCGCCTGGGTAAGGTGATCCGCTCCCTAAAACACTGTGTGCCAGCCTGCCGACCGCACTCACACCCCCATCCCGCCCAGCTGCGGGCCGCCCGTGGGCGCTGGTGTCTCTGAGCACTGCGGGGCCCTGGATGCTGGCGGTGGCCTCTGGTCTCCTCCAGGCTGCCCTCTGCCCTGGTTCACGTTCCCAGCAGGGCCTCGCGAGCCTGTCCGGAGATGCTCACCTGTGAGCCTCAGGCCGCAGGCTCCCGTGCTAACTGCCTCCCATCTAGGAGAGAGCTGCCCCTGCGCGCCGCACCCGGCTGTGTGTCCGCTCTGTGGGGCCGGCGGCAGTGGGGCCGGCGGATGCTGGGCGTGCTGGCCCCTCTGTCCCTCCAGCGCGAGGCTCTGGCTTCACTCTCATCTGAGAATGTGGCACTAGCCACGAGCCCCAGGCCCGCGCTGTAAATGAGGAAGCTTGTGAGGAAAGGAAGTGAAACGGGCAGAGGAGAGCGCTTCTTTAAAAATGAGACCTGGGGGTCAGTGCCGCTGCCCGACGTTGAGTCGAGTGTTTCCCTGGAGCTCTGGCCGCAGGGCGGGAGCGAGTACCCCCCGACCGTGTCCTGACTGTGTTCAACGTGGTCCACGTTGTTCGTTCCCTGCAGCTAAAAGGGACCCGCCAGGGGCAGTAAAGTGGCTCACAGTGTCATCAGGACACCAGCTGCAACGCGGAGACTGGAGGGACCCACAGGACCAGCACTGTGCGTGCTCAGGAGGCCAGGTCTCTCCCGTGTCTCCACTCGCATCTGAGATGAGGCCTCGGCATGCCTGGGCTTCCCTGGTGGCTCAGATGGTACAGACTCCACCTGCCAACGCAGAAGATGTTAGCGACGCAGGTTTGATACCTGGGTCGGGAAGATCCTCTGGAGGAGGGAACTGGCAGCTCACTCCAATATTCTTGCCTGGAGAATCTCATGGACAGAGGAGACTGGAGGGCTTCAGTCCCTGAGATCACAAAGAGTCGGACACGACTGAGCAACTCACACTTTCAGGCGTGCATGCTGCGCCGGCGTGCACTGCAGCCGCCGCCTCCGGGACCAACCGCCAGCAAGAGAATAACGAGCAGCGGGGTAGTGGGGCCACTGCCCGAAAGACGGGTCCTTGTAGCTGGTGAGCAAGTAGCCTTAGGACCCACGACCCTTAGGGCGAGAGAGCTGTTGTAGGGAACAGAGTTCCCAAGCCAAGCAAGTTGCCTAATGCGTCCTTGTGGACATAAAAACTGCTGCGAGTCTTTGCGTCGGAAACGTTAGCACCGGTAATGTCATCGCATCTTTGCGGGGAGAAGTGATGCCAGCATGTGTGGATGCATTTCCCCCTGAAGTACCTCTTCCTCGGAAGTGCTGGAGCAGCAGTCATGAAGAGCCCTGGCTCCTTGCCAGCTTCCTCCACCCCTCAGCCCTGTGTAGGCCCCCAGCCCCGCCTCGATGACTGTCATCCGGTGTGTGGGCTCAAACAGCAGGGTCTAACAGAGCAACTAGTCTCCGAGACATTTCAAGCAGGGAGCCTGTAAAATACACAACTGTCTGTTCTCCCAGTCCCCCCTGGGGATGGTCTTTCAGGGAGATGGTGCGTGCGGTGGTCCCTGCAGAAATGAAGAAATGAATGCCACCATTTTTTCTAACTAGAGCATCCCCTCGCCCCCAGAGCTGGGCTAACATCAGGACTACGGGGTTGTCCTCTCACCCTCCACATCCCGTCTCAGCGGGGGCCATCGGTCGGGGTGGGTGTGGACGGTGGTGGTTTGCAGACACCCCGAGTCCCAGCACCTGGCGGGGGCGGGGGGCAGTGTGTGCCTGTGGTCCAGGCTCACCCCTGGCCGGTGTGTGTCACTCCCTGCCACCTGCTCCCCGAGCCAGCCCAGAGGGGGGATGTGCTGGTCAGGGCCGGGCTTGGGATGCTGACTGCTGAGTTCCCGTCCCAGCTGGCTCACCTGGGCGAGGGACCCGGCCTCTCGGCCCCCTTGACCCCATTTCGCACAGTCACCATGAGGAGTGAGTGAGATGCCCAGTCCACCTCTCGGGGTTCCTGCCATGTGGCGATGCCGGGCCGTTCGCACTTTCTGGGCAGGAACCTCATTTCGGTGCCCCTGCCTTCCTCCTCCCACTGTGGGAAGCACCGCTGGTTTCTCTCTGATGTTCACTGTGAGAGCTGGTCCATGCCCTGGCGGTTGACGAAGCTGGTGTGTAGTAAGAGGACCTCAGGGAGGCCCTGTATCAGGGCCTGTTTCAGCGGCCTGTCAGAGCCCGGGGGGGGGCTCCGGCTAGCAACTGGCCAGAGGCAGGCCCCCTCGTGGTCTTACAGCCTCAGGAAGTGAGTCCTGCCCACCCCCTTGGGAGTGTGGCAGTGGGTCCCCCAGTAGTCGAGGCTCTGGGTGAAAGCCAGACCTCAGCCACCACCCGACAGGAGCGGCTGGCCGGGTGGCGGCCGGTTAATAGACTGTGTTGAAGGCCTGGCCCCGGCCCTCTGCGTGTCCCTGAGCCGCGGGACTCGCTTCCACACGGCTGCTGCTCTGATCCATTTGGTCCGCCCTGTGCCCTCCCCTCCACCTGCTGCCTCGCCCCCACCTTGGGGAACTATCCTCCGCAGCCAGCCCCCCGGGGTTTTCCCGGCTCTCTCTTCCTCGTGAGCACAGCCCGCATTTCATTCCTTCAGGAGCTGCCCTGGAGGGCTCCGCTCTGTCCCAGAGGCTCGCATCTGCGCTCTGTAGGACCCACCGTCACTGTGGCAGCCCTCCATTTCAGCTCCCTGAGGGCAGGACAAGGGCCTCAAATGCGGCGAAGACACGCCCACCGAGGCTGATTTCCTACCATCTCGCAAAACTGCTGGGGATTTAAGTCCAGTTCAGTCGCTCAGTCGTGTCCGACTCTTTGCAACACCATGGACTGCAGCACGCCTCCCTGTCCATCATCAGCTCCTGGAGCTTACTCAAACTAATATCCATCAAATCAGTGATGCCATCCAACCATCTCATACTCTGTTGTCCCCTGCTTCTCCCGCCTTCAGTCTTTCCCAGCATCAGGGTCTTTTCCAAGGAGTCAGTTCTTAACATCAGGTGGCCAAAGTATTGGAGTTTCAGCTTCAACATCAGTCTTTCCAATGAATATTCAGGACTGATCTCCTTTAGGATGGATTGATTGGATCCCCTGGCAGTCCAAGGGACTCTCAAGAGTCTTCTCCAGCACCACAGTTCAAAAGCATCAATTTTTTGGCACTCAGCTTTCTTTATAGTCCAACTCTCACATCCATACATGACTACTGGAAAAACCATAGCCATGACTAGATGGACCTTCCTGGGGTGTTTGACATGGGCAGGGCTCCCCTGACCCTCACCCTCATACCCTGGTGACTAGAAGGGGTCGGATGGGGGAGCGTCAGCATGCTCTGGAATGTTCTGGAAGCTCGTGCCACGTGGGGGTGGGGAGGAGTTGTGGCTGAAAGTCAAGGATGCTGTGGACAATGGGGTTGAGGCAGTGTCTGACCCGGGTTCACCACTGCCCCCAGCCTGCTCAGGGCCCTGCCAGCCCCACCCCACCCCCCACCACGGGTGGCCCAGTTGGGAACAGTTTGCTCTGTCCCGAGGTATCTTGTGGGGCCAGAGGGACTGGTGTGCAAGTTGCCTTGTCCCTCGTCCATAAGATCCAGGCTTCCTCTTGTCTCTTTAAGAGTCATTCCCTGTTTAACATGAGAGAGAATCTGGAAATCAAACTTTTTTTTCAGGCCAATTACATCCTGATCGACCCTTTTCTTTTTCTTTCTTGTGGCGATTTTAAATTCCCGGTAGTTCTTAATTTAGAACCAAGAACATACTTGGGGGAGAACTTCTGCAGGCTGCACGCAGGTGTCTGTCGGCGGCTGTCTTTGCTGTCCGTCTTAGCACATCGCAGCGTTAACCGTTTCCCCGCCTGCCCTCTGCCGTCTCCAGTCACTGAACACTGCGATGAAGCACCTCTGCGAGATCCTGACCGCGGATCCCGAGGGCGGGCCCGCGCGCATCCCTTTCGGGACCTTCTCCTACGTCTACCGCTACCTGTCGGGGCTCGACTCGGACATCCCTGCGTCGGACACCGAGGCCTACCTCTCCTCGCTGAAGGAGAGCGCGTAAGTGCGCGCGCCGGGGCTCTGGGCTCTCAGACGATCGATCGGCCTTTGACGGGAGGGAAGGAGCACGCGCCGAGCCCCCCAGCCCCGAGGGGTCAGGTGTGGCTCGGTGGTGGGGGGAGGCCGGGCGGGGTGGTGTGGGGAGGCCGCTCAGCGCGCAGACTTCACACCCCGCCGGGCCTTCTTAAGCACGGGATATGCGATGGTTTACCACCACGGTGCGTTCCAACGGAATGCAACAGAAATGGGTCCCCGCAGGTGGAGGGAGTCCAGACTCCCCGCGTGAGTGAGGAGCAGTGCGAAGTGACCCCGCGCACCTCGCCCCCCACCTGCCCCCGGTGCTGCCTGCAGGGGCTGTGCGCCGCGAGGGAGGAGCCGCCCCCCAGGTGCCGGCTCCGCGCCTCTGCGGGTCTGAAAGGTGGTGCTCGCGGCCTCCGGACAGCGGGGCCGCTCCCCAGGCCCCCAGGCGCCCACACGCGCCACCTGGAGCCACAGGGCAGGTCTGCGGAGAGCCACGCGCGCCGTGCTGGGACGTAGTGTCGGGGCGCGCACGC
>SJYX01009641.1:132481-145173 GCA_006410675.1 Oreotragus oreotragus | reverse complement strand
GGGGCTGCCCCGGAGCTGGCCCCTCCCCTCCGCCCCTAAGGGGAGCCTGGCGCCCCCACAGCCCTCACCTGCAGCCCTCGAAACCCCTTCCTCTCCTCCATCCTTCAGAATCGCATTTCCTACCCCCGCCACGGGAAGGGGCGAATGGAGTCGCTCCTCACTCAAGCGGGGAGTCAGGACTCCCCCCACCTGCAGGGACCCATTTCTGTGTTTCATTGTTGAGAAACGAACTCTTCCTTTTGAACGCGCCCTGGTTTTTAAACCATTTGACACCCTATGCTTAAGAAGGCCGGTGGCGGGATAACTCGCCTCCCTCTGAGTTGCCCGTGGGTTCTGTCTGGCGTTGGCCCCCAGCTCCCAACTCCGATGTCAAGTGCCTACTGGACCTCCCCTCGGGGATGTCTGGTGCACCCCTCAGGCTTAAAACCATCCCAACAGAAATGCATGTTTGCCCAGCCTGAAAGTATGGGTAAAGGGCATTTAACTGCAGGCTGCGAGGTGGGAGTTTACAACCTGGTGTTTACAATTACAAAGACAGTCACCGGATTCTGCCTAAGCAGAGGTTGGCCTCCTGAGGTGCGAGGTCCCTGCACCCAGGAGGGACGTCCACTCTCTATAGTTCAGGGAGACGTCCACGCTCTATCGCCAGGTGGCTCCAATGGGAGGCTCTTCCTAAGGTGTCATTCCCCTGGGCCCATAAGAGGTGGTTCCTTTTTATGGTAAAGTATGTTTCAGAACCATCAACTTGTGTTCCTATTACTTTTAAATATGAGCCCTCAAGGCAGTTCTTATGTTCCCACTGACATGGAAAATGAACGTTGTTCCAGTTCAGTATTTTTACATCTAAGATGCTAGTAGAAGTTTACTAACATTCACATCATTTAAGAAATAAAACCATCTGTAGATAAGGAGAAAAGTCTAAAGTGCCAAAGTTTGATAGACTTAAGACACGCCTTTGAGCTCTACTGGATCAACTTTTAAAATACTAGAAAGATCCTCTTATTATACTAGTGACTAAATTTGAGTTGTCAATAAAGAAAAAATGTTAAACCTAGTACTAATTTTTTTCACCTAGAAATATATATGCATTTTTCAATGTAAGGAAATAGAGTGCTTTATTTTTAGGGGTAATAATTACTGATTTGAGACCACAGTCAATTTTTAAGGTAAAGCTAAATTATGCTATATTGCATAGAAACAGTATGATGTGCAGTAAGAGATTACTAATGGGTGTCTTTGTCTGTTTCCCATTTAGAGCTGCTAGAAAGAATGGTATGATAGGTCTTTCAGATTTCTTCGTTCTAAAGAGGAGAATTTAGAAAGCCTTGAAAAGAAAACTCAGAAGACAGGCCATTAATACAGAGAAGAACACATTTTGAAGTTAAAATAGTGCCTTTCAAAACCTTGACACCAAATACAACATGTCATTAACCACATACATATGTAGTGTGAGTTTTTCTTGTAATAGAATGTGACCAGTGCATCATGGGGCCCTATTTAGTGATTAAAAGATGCTTTCTCCTTAGAATGAAAGCTATGACTGACCTACACAGCATATTCAAAAGTAGAGACATCACTTTGCTGACACAGGTCTGTATAGTCAAAGCTACGGTTTTTCTAGCAGTCATGTACAGATGTGAGTCAGACCGCGAAGAAGACTGAGGACCAAAGAATTGATGCTTTAGCACTGTGGTGTCGGAGAAGACTCTTGAGAGTCCCTTGGACTGCATGGAGACCCAACCGGTCAATCCTAAAGGAAACTGACTCTGAATATTCACTGGAAGGACTGATGTGAAGCTGAAGCTCCAATACATTGGGCACCTGATATGAAGAGACAACTCACTGGAGAATGGAGAAGACCCTGATGCTGGGAAGGGCTTCCCTAATAGCTCAGTTGGTAAAGAATCCACCTGCAATGTGGGAGACCTGGTTCAATCCCTGGGTTGGGAAGGTCCTCTGGAGAAGGGAAAGGCTACCCACCCCAGTATTCTGGCCTGGAGAATTCCATGGACTATAAAGTCCATGGGGTCGCAAAGAGTCAGGACTGAATGACTTTCACTTCACTGATGCTGGGAAAGATTGACGGCAGGGGAAGAGGGGGGTGACAGAGGGCGAGAGGGTGAGATGGCATCACTGACTCAATGGACAAGCTTGCTCAATGAGCAAGCTCCAGGAGATAGTGAAGGACGGGAAGCCTGGAGTGCTGCAGTGCATGGGGTGGCAAAGCGTCGGACGTGACTTAGCGGCTGAACAACAATAGTGATTATTCTGCTCCGCGCTCTCCTAAGAGCCTCAGCTGCAACACATTCATAGCCGAGGAATGACCTGGGGAAAGCAATCTGTTTGGAGGCTGCAGAGTAGGCAGGGGGAGGGGCAGGGTAAGATCAGCTGTACCTCTTCTTTCAGAACTCCTGAGCACAGGAAGGCAGAGGCCCTCTGCTCACTGGCCATCATACCTACGCTCCCTGGGAGGAGCGTCTTGTGCTGAAGCTGGATCTTCTCTGTGACAGGACGGCCCAGGGGACTCGCTGGCTGGGAGAGCATCCACCGATGGGAGGCTAACAGGACCATCAGCTTGGACCAGCGCTTGGTCCACTGCACAGAGACGAGCAGCTGAGAGCGTCTCTTTGCTTTCTTCATATAAAATCTTCAAAATGACAGAGCCAACGAATACATCTCAGATTATTCTTCTGAGAACGGGGGAATGGTTTGGCTTGTTGCGTCTCTGAAAATGTGTTAACCATGCTAGTAGTCAGTTTTACCAGTGTTCAAAGATTCATGAAAGCCCAAAGTTTTAGGGAGACCCATTTGTTAGCTCAAAAAGTGTGTCATTTTTTGCAAAAGGGTAAAGTATGTTTTTCATCTGGACACGAAACTACTTTTTTTGAGATGATCTTTTGCCTGGACTTCCACTCACCCTCCCAGTGAACAATATAGAGTTTGTTCATAAAATTACAAGAAACTTACCAAAGTTGGAGTTTTAAAAGGTTTCACAATTTTTGGAGCTGCTTTACATCTTCTTAAAGTTTGCTCCAAAGAATTCAAATATTTTTTTCCCTTCTAATTGTAAACCCTCCATGCATGGGGATAAGCAGAAAGACGCCTGAGGTTGCAGGTCAATGCAGTGGCAAATCACGTGGAGCGATCCAATGTGTGCAGGGGACACACTGCAATGGGAAGGGATGTGTGACCCCATGGACTGTAGCCCGCCAGGCTCCTCTGCCCATGGAATTTTCCAGGCAATAATCAAGTACTGGAGTGGGTTGCCGTTTCCTCCTCTGGGGGATCTAAGGTATGCTCTGTCCCCTGGGTGACAGTGATGTGTCAGTGTAGGTGGCTGGGCTGCAACAAATGAACCCTCTGGTGGGAATGTTGATAGTGGGGGAGGCTGTCCGTACATGTGTACAGGGAGGGGGGCACATGGAATGAAGTGTTAATTCCTGTGGCAATATGGGTTTACGTAGACCATCCCGCTGGCGAACAGGCTCTGGGGTTTGTCCCTGATCTGAAAGAACAGCTCTTCCGTAAGAATAATTTTGCCATGGAATTGGAAATGGCATTCCCTCAAACACGTTCAGTCCCCAGAATTGTTTTGGTCTGATTTAGGGCTCTGTCAGGGCCCTAAAATTCAAACAGAAAGAACATGACCCAGAAACATTAACTTGCCTTTGTCTAAGTGAAACGGCAGCCCCACTCCAGTATTACCGCCTGGAGAATTCCTTGGACAGAGGAGCCTGGTGGGTTATAGCCCGTATTGTCGCAAAGAGTCAGACACGACTGAATGACTTTGCACAACGGGAGGGTGCTTTTCTGTCCCACTTTTGCGGGAGCACCTCAGTGTCGTGCCGCTGTGTGTCCACCAGGCACACAGTGCCAGTCCAGGCACATGCCACTGTGTCCACCCTGGATCGTCCGCTCCTCAGCGGCCAGCTCCCAAGCCTCCAGATAGCAGCCTTAGCTCACCCCTGTCCTCGTGGGAACATGGGCCCTCCCTACGACACAGCTGAGTCACCCTCGTTCTCCTGCATGCCCTGCAATTTTTTTTTTTTTTTTCCTGTTTTAAAACTTGTGTAGGAGGCTTGGCTTCCAGTCAGATTGTTCACGGTCTTCGGAGGGCTCACTCAGATGGTTTAATTAATAACTACAAGCTTTGTTGCAAGTACCATTAATTAATCAACGTGCTGGATGAAATAAACCATTCAAGCAACTGAAATTTTTAAACAGAGGAGCTCTAGACAGAGACCAGTTCCTCCTTTCTGCGGGAGCCTGGGGCGGGTTCCAGTAGAGCCTGACTGTGAGAGGCTGAGGGTGAGGGCACAGGTGACACCATCTGGGTTTACCTTGAGAGAGAGAGACATTTCTGAATAAAGTCACTTAGAGAGGAGACTGACAATGAGGGAGACTCGGCATTCAAAGGGCTTCCCAGGTAGATCCAGAGGCAAAGAAATCCGCCTGCCAACGCACGAGGCACAGGAGACGCGGGTTCGGTCCCTGGGTGGGGAAGATCTCCTGGAGGAGGACGTGGCAACCCACTCCAGTGTTCTTGCCTGGAGAGTCCATAGACAGAGGCGCCTGGCGGACGACAGTCCATGAGGTCACAGAGAGCCAGACACGGCTGAGCACACACACATCGTTAAAAACAACAGTCCCTGGCATTTGTGAGCTGTGGGTTTGGAAAGCACCTGCTCTCCCCTGATGGCACAGGGGTGGGTTGGGGGAAAACAGGATTGGAAAAGCCACAAATGCAAATTAGCCAAAGGTGACTTTGGCATTAGGAACTGGCTGTCTCATCGAAAACACCACGTCCCTGCAATGCAGCCGGCAGATGAATGGATTTTCAAGCTATTGTCAGCTTCTGTTTTTTTCCGCTTTAAAGAAACTGAGGGTTGGGTTTTTTTTGTGGGGTGGGGGTTGGTACTCATGATGTATAAGAAAGAGAAAAAGGCATAAGTAGCAGTGATTCTGGAAATAGACCATCCCCTGGCAGGATGAAGTTCACTGGGGAAGACCAGTGATTTTGTTCTTAAAATGATTGTTCCAGGAGTTCCCTGGTGGCCTAGTGGTTGGGATTCTGGGGTTTCACTGCTGTGGCCCAGGTCCAGTCCAATCCCTGGTCTCAGAACTGAGATTCTACAAGCCATGTGGCCACACACACACATACACAAAAGATTTCGCTGTAAGTCGCTCATTTAACTTGTGATTAGCCATTATTTCCTGGCAGGCATACTTGTGAATTCTTGTGACATGAGAAAAATCTATCTTCAAACAGTTTTCAAATGCAGTGAGATTTTGATGTCTACTCAATTTAACAATTAATGAAGAGTGAATATATAAATTAATCATTTGTAGAATTTGATTTTGCTATTGCTATTTCCATAATCTGCAGCCTATCATTCTTTTTTTTAGTGGGGTGGGGGTTGGTACTCATGATGTATAAGAAAGAGAAAAAGGCATAAGTAGCAGTGATTCTGGAAATAGACCATCCCCTGGCAGGATGAAGTTCACTGGGGAAGACCAGTGATTTTGTTCTTAAAATGATTGTTCCAGGAGTTCCCTGGTGGCCTAGTGGTTGGGATTCTGGGGTTTCACTGCTGTGGCCCAGGTCCGGTCCAATCCCTGGTCTCAGAACTGAGATTCTACAAGCCATGTGGCCACACACACACATACACAAAAGATTTCGCTGTAAGTCGCTCATTTAACTTGTGATTAGCCATTATTTCCTGGCAGGCATACTTGTGAATTCTTGTGACATGAGAAAAATCTATCTTCAAACAGTTTTCAAATGCAGTGAGATTTTGATGTCTACTCAATTTAACAATTAATGAAGAGTGAATATATAAATTAATCATTTGTAGAATTTGATTTTGCTATTGCTATTTCCATAATCTGCAGCCTATCATTCTTTTTTTTCAAGACTTAAACATTTTCAAAGATCCTTGAAGCTCTCGTTAGGCCCGAGGCTCTGTGCCTTAGTGTCTGGAACAAAAGCGGTGCAGACGCTCCCTAAGGAAAACCCCAGCTCCATTACGTTCCGCTGTGGAGTTCGTCCTCCTTAACGTGGATTCTCTCCGGAAGCCCATGAAGTGGGCTGCAAAAATATAATTAACCCCCTTTCTTGGGCCTGAGCCCTAGAACTAAGCGGGCAGGGGCATCTCAGCTGGTCTTCCTGCCCCGGGCTCAGGCCCACCCTCCTGGCCTCTCACTTCTGTCCCTCTCAACTTCTCCCACATCAACCAGCATTTCTTTTCTTTCTTAAAGTGTTTATTTATATATTTGGCTGCCCTGGGTCTTAGTTGCAGCATGTGGGATCTAGCTCCCTGATCAGGGATGGAACCCGGGCCCCCCTGCATTGGGAGTGCAGAGTCTTAGCCACTGGACCACAGGAGAAGTCCTTCAACCAGTGTTTCTAATATCCACCCCTCTATTTCCTTGGTGCTGGCTTTCCATGAGGTTGGAAGACCCAAAGGTAAAGTAAATTGAAAGGGTGTTGACATGTTGAACTGCAGCTTTCCCCAGGATGGCCGCGTCCTTCCAGAAGTCTCGTGGACAGCTGGTACGTGATCTACTAAGGTGAGGCAGGAGTCCGGTACTTTTCGAGGCTGAGATGGAGCCACTGACGCAGGATGGAGAATGGCTCCCTTCTGGACACATGTTCCATCAGTCACCACCCCAAACCCAACCTGTGTTCATCTGCCTTGACCAGGATGGCCAGACAGGATGTGAAGATCCCTGGCAGAGGCTGCCCAGTGGGGCCTCAGGGACATTGGGGTTGGGATAACATCTGGCTTAGATGAGAAAGCATTTAACCAGCACCCACTAAGGGCTGAGCCCTCTACTAAGGGGCATGTTCAGAGCAGAGTGAATTTTCACACCAACTGCAGGGGCTGGTTACTACCACTGCCTTCACAGGTCAGACCAGTATCTCTGCCCAGGTGATTCATGTAAAAAGTGGCAGGGCTGTGACTAAACCCTAGCAGTCTGACTTCAGGGTCTGGGGAGCCCCGACTCTAAAGAAGGGAAATGGGGAGGGGACAGTAATCGGGGCGGAGTCCATTTCTTGATTTTCTATTGAAAAAGGGTGTACAGTGAGCCCTCTAATAGGGATAGGCTCACCTTGTTTGAGAGGAGGTGTCACAGAAGACTTTATCAAATTGTGGGGAGGGTTAAGGGGAACCCACGGGGGAGGGTGCAGGGCCCTGGGCCAGCCAATGGGGGCGCTTTATGTAACAGAGGGGCGGCTGCCTCCGGGGTTTGGAGAGATGGCAGGAGCTACGGATTTAGTACAGGGGTAGCCATGCCTTGGGTCTTTCCAGGTGGTAAAGAACCCATCTCCATCAATGCAGGAGATGTAAGAAACTCGAGTTCGATCCCTGGGTTGGGAAGATCCCCTGGAGGAGGAAATGGCAGCCCACTCCAGTATTCTCGCCTGGAGAATCCTATGGACAGAGGAGCCTGGCAGGTTATAGTTCACGGGGTCGCAAAGAGTGGGCCACAACTGAAGTGACTTAGTATGCACGCATGCAAGCTATGCCTTGGGACCCACAAGGTGGCAGCTGGGGGAATAAATACTCCCCTCCCATTTGCCTCCGGCCTTCTAATCTGCCAGGGCCTTAAGTTGGTCAATCACAACTAGAAGCAGGGGCAAGGAAGTCCTAGGCCACAGAGATCAGTGCATCTGGCTTTGGAAAAGGGCAGAGCGAGGAGAGGAACACTCAAAGAAGTGGGAGATACCCAGCATACAATCATTCGTGTGAAAAAAAGGTGTAGGAAATTTGTAATGCTTGCTACTGCTACTCCTAATTTGCTTCAGTCGTGTCCGACTCTGTGTGACCCCATAGACGGCAGCCCACCAGGCTCCCCCGTTCCTGGGATTCTCCAGGCAAGAACACTGGAGTGGGTTGCCATTGCCTTCTCCAATGCATGAAAGGGAAAAGTGAAAGTGAAGTCGCTCAGTCGTGCCCGACTCTTCGAGACCCCATGGACTGCAGCCTACCAGGCTCCTCCGTCCATGGGATTTTCCAGGCAAGAGTACTGGAGTGGGGTGCCATTGCCTTCTCCGATGTGCATGCTTACAGATGCACAAATTATTTCTGGAATGTTAACACACTCAAAAGGCACTGGTAGAAACTTCTGAGAAGCAGTGGCCTACTTGCCACGGCGTAACTTTACCTATTGTTTGATTTTTATCATGTGCGTGTATTATAGATTCAATCCATCCATCCACCAATCATTAACAAGAATTGATGTTCCCGGTGCTCTTTGGGCTTGGGATGCAGCCAATAGGGGCATGCCTGCGATCTATGCTAGACCAATCACAACACTCCCCTCCCCTCCTGGCCACAGGGCTTTGTCAGCAGGTTGGCACGTGACCCATACTCAGCCAATCAGAGCTTCCCTTGAGCTTTTCATCCTGGAGCTGTGAGGGAGAAGTCCTTTTGCTTTTCTGCGGTTGAGGCATCATCAGGAGGTGAGCCTAGAGCTGTAGGTAGTAACCTTAGCTAACAATTACATGGCTCAGACAGGTAAGAATCTGACTGCCATGGGGGAGATGTGGGCTCGATCCCTAGGGTTTGGCAGATCCCCTGGAGAAGGGAATGGCAATTCCACTTCAGTATATTCTTGCCTGGAGAATCCACGGACAAGAGAGCCCAGTAGGCTTGAGTTCATAGGGTCACAAAGAGTCGAATATACCTGCAAGACTAAGACTTTGACTGTATTCTGCTGAAACATGTAAGTTACAGATCAACTCCATTTTTCATCCCTAAATGTCGGTTTCATCTCATTTAATACATGCCAGGCCATCAAGGAGAGGGGCCTGTGAAGGGCAGGCTCACCAGCATGGTGGCAATTTCAGAGCCAATTAGAATTCTACCTACTTTACATACATGGACTTATCTAACCTTCATAACGACACCCCATAAAGAGAATGTCACTGTGACTAACTTCATACTATAGGTGTGACAATACAGGAAGAGAGGTTGAGCGTCGTGCTTAGGGTTGCAGAGGTCTCTGTGCTCCCCTGCCTCCCCATCTGTGGGGCCCCCCCGGGGCCCAGGTCTGGAGGAGTCTCTCTCCAGGATAGAGCAGCAGTGTCCTGGGGATTAGGATCCTGGTCCTGTGCCTCTCTAGGCCACACCACCTTGGCCAGGCTCTCAATTTCATTATACTTACCAACCAAGGCCTCCCCACCGTGCTCCCGCAAGATCGAGGAGGATCACTGGTCTTTGCAACGTAAGTGGACTTCTAAATAAATAGTTTCCAATGCAATTGGTTGAATAATGACCTAATGAAAAGATAATCCATGTTTTACTTATTTTTATTTTATTTTGGCTATGCAAAGTAAAAAATAAACAAAACCTGGACTGTTGTATGTGGGGTGTTTGTTGCAGCACGTGAGTTTCTCTTGTTGCAAAGCACAGGTTCTAGAGGATGTGGGCTTAGTTGCCGCATGGCATGCGGATCTTAGTTCCCTGACCAGGGATGGAACCTGCATCTTTCCACTGAAAGGTGAATTCTTAACCACTGGACCACCAAGGAAGTCCTTAGACCATGTTTTAACCCTGGAAGCTGTGAATGTGGCCATGTTTGGAAAAGGCCTTTGCACATGTAGTTAAGAATCTTGAGATGAGATCATCCATGGTTTAGGGTGGGCCTCCAGTGACTGGGGTTCTTATAAGAGAAAGTCAGAGAGAGACTTGAGACACTGGAATAAGGCCAGTGAGGGTGGAGACAGGGACTGGAGTGATGCAGCCAAAAGCCAGGCACGCCTGAGGCCCCCAGGGCCGGGAGAGGTGAGGAAGGACCTCCCCTAAGCCTCTGGAAGGAGCACGGTCCTGCCCACACCTTGATTTTGGACCTCCAGCCTCCAGAACTGTGAGAGAATAGATTGTTGTTTTATGCCCTGCAGGTTGTGGTTATTTGATACAGCAGCCTTGGGAGGCTAGTATGCCTGCTGATCTCTTTTCTTGCCAACTGTCCAGAGGGGGCATCAGAAATAGAATAGAACTCTGCTCTTTATGTCTGCATCTCCATTTTTGCTCTGCAAATAGGCTCATCAGTACCATCTTTCTAGATTCCAGATATATGCGTCAGTATACGTTGTTTGTTTTTCTCTTTCTGACTCACTTCACTCTACAGACAGGCTCTGGCTTCATCCGCCTCATTAGAATGGACTCAGATGTATTCCTTTTTATAGGTGAGCAATATTTCATTGTGTATCTGTACCATAGCTTCCTTATCCATTCATCTGCTGACGGTCATCTAGAAAATAAATAAATAAAAAAACAGAAACAAACAAAAAACAACAAAAAAAGAAATAGACTAACCTCTGGCATGGCCAGATCTGGATATGTTTTTCTATTGATCCCTAAAAAGAAAGCCCTTTAAATTTCAGATTTGGGGAATGGGGGTTGGTTTGAGGATAGAGGAAGTTGAAGTGTAATGAGGGAATCTTGGCTCATTTAGAAGATCAGAGAGATTTCTAGAATGGGGAGAAGCTAGACTTGCTCTTGCTCTTCTATTGTATGTTACCTGTTTGTCTTAGCCTGTGGTTTCTCTCTTCTGATTGGACCCAGGCTGTCCTCAGCAGCATGTTGGCGTGCGTGCGTGCAAAGTCACTTCTGTCCTGTCCATGGACTGTAGCCCACCAGGCTCCTCTGTCCATGGGATTCTCCAGGAAGAATACCGGAGTGGGTTGCTAGGCCCTCCTCCAGGGGATCTTCCTGACCCAGGGATCGAACCTACATCTCCTACATTGGCAGGTGGGTTCTTTACCACTAGGGCCATCTGGGAAGCCCATGGGCACCATGTGCTAAGCACTGGGTGGATTAATTCAGAGGCTGAGGGGACACGGGCTTGTCTCCAAGAGCAAATATAATGCCTGTGTTAAGTGGGCAGAGCACAGGGCTCCGAGTTCAGAGGTTGGCGCAGACCAGGTTCTGCAGCTAAGTGTGGGGTTGGCATCGAGGGGTGGTTGGCAGATCAGCCAGTCCCTCAGTTTCCACCTCCGCTTCTGTGGGCCGAGAGTAGTGGGCTGCCCGGCTGTGGGTTAGTTAGGATGAAAGCGAAGCCGCTGTGACAAAGTGTACCCTGCATCGCAAGGCAGATACCCACCACTGGGCCAGCAGCAAAATGCCCCCTCTGTGTTGCTTTTGACGTCAGGATTTGTAGAGTTTGCAAGAATGTCCTTTAATGCCGAAGAGTAAGGGGATGGAGGAGTGCTTCATGGAGTACTCCTGTGCATCTGCGGAGGAGTGCAGATTTTTTTTCTCCTCCATGTAACAAATTAAAACCCAGCTGGGATTTGAGAAATCTGAGTTAAGGCCTCCTGGATATGTTTGCCTATGGACCAATAATGAAAAGTGAAGGAAATGCAGAAAAAAGGAGAAAATGATAAGACTGTGTTAAGTAAAATGAAGACTTGGAAGTTTTTATTCATCTTACTCTGTTGTAGAACGATGGAGGATTTAGGGAGACAGGATTAACATGAAGACCTGAAGATAACTTAACCATCTATAGTACTGTTCTCTGCCAGGCACTGTTTCGAGACCTTAGAATGATAAGTCATCTACTTGTCACAATAATGAGAAATAAGAACTTGCGTGTCCATTTTAGAGACGTGGAAATGAGAGAAGAGAGAGGAAAATAACTTGTCCCAAATCACAGAGCTAGTAAGTGGTGGAGCTAGGATTTAAAGTTAGGTCATCCGCCTCCAGAGTCTATGCCCGGGGCCAGCAAACTTGTAAAGCATCAGCTAGTAAATGTTTTAAGCCTTGCAGGTCATGCGGTCTCTGTCGCAGCTACTCAAGTCTGCTGCTGACCAGTGGAGACAGCCACGGTCTCACGGAGACAGAACCGTCATTGTGTTCCAGTAAGACTCCACCTGTGGATAATGCTGTATTTCATGGAATTTGGACAGGTCACAAAATATTCTTCAATTTGCTTTCCTTGTGCTTGCATGCACGGTCGTGTCTGACTCTTTGTGCTCCTACAGACTGTAGCCTGCCAAGCTCCTCTGTCCATGAGATTTTCCAGACAAGAATACTGGAATGGGTTGCCATTTCACTCCAAGGAATGTTCCCAACCCAGGGATCAAACCCGTGTGTCTTGTGCCTCCTGCATTGGCAGGCGGATTCTTGATCCCACTTGAGCCGTTGGGGAAGCCCCAACCAGGATTCTGAGGTCAAGGGCTCTTTCGCCCTCCCCTGGTCTTGCAATTGACCTTGACTGTCAAGGTCAAACTCTTGAAGATGCAAAGTGTTCCAGTGCGCTGGCAGCACTAGGCACCCTGTGAAGGCCTTTCTAGGCCCTGTTCCCCATTTATGGACTCGCTGCCTTCATCTGGGAGAAAGGACCCATTACCATCATTCACACTCCATAGACGAAAAGAGTGGAGAGTCCCCTGGAGAAGGTGGAGGAGGATGGACAGCTGCTGAGGACCAGTGTGGAGATCTGACGATGCAGCAGCAGGAGGGACCTGGACTGGCACCAGGGCACTCCTGCAGGATCTAGGGGAAAAAATGGTGAGAAGGTCTTCGGATCAGTCTTGTTGGAATGAGAGAGAAGGGAGGAAGTAGGTGCGGAAGAATGGGAGGATATGGGACTCAGCGCCTACTTGTCTGACCACTTCCTGGGGGAAGAAGGCGCAGCTGAAGGGGTCCCAAGTGAGCGCAGGAGAACCCACGGGCCTTCAC
>SJYX01009641.1:58707-124065 GCA_006410675.1 Oreotragus oreotragus | reverse complement strand
ATATTTCTCCATCTATTAGTGTCCTCTTTGATTTCTTTCATCAGTGTTTTATAGTTTTCTATATATAGGTCTTTAGTTTCTTTAGGTAGATATATTCCTAAGTATTTTATTCTTTTTGTTGCAATGGTGAATGGAATTGTTTCCTTAATTTCGTTTTCTACTTTCTCATTATTAGTGTATAGGAATGCAAGGGATTTCTGTGTGTTGATTTTATATCCTGCAACTTTACTATATTCATTGATTAGCTCTAGTAATTTTCTGGTGGAGTCTTTAGGGTTTTCTATGTAGAGGATCATGTCATCTGCAAACAGTGAGAGTTTTACTTCTTCTTTTCCAATTTGGATTCCTTTTATTTCTTTTTCTGCTCTGATTGCTGTGGCCAAAACTTCCAGAACTATGTTGAATAGTAGCAGTGAAAGTTGCCCTGCTTCTTCTTGTCCCCAGGTTCCACAGGAGCATTCTGGAGGTGGGTGTCTTATGGTGGGTCTCCTCCACAGCTGAGGGCCCTGCGCTCAGGGAATGTGTGTGTTGTATAATTGGCAGTAAAGAAACACGCCCAGTCTGAGCCCCAGGGCTAACGTTATGTTTATCTTATTGGACAATCACCAAACCACCCTCTCCTCCTCAGGGACACACCTCTTCGTCCGAGGGCGTTCACTGAACAACCATCCTTGAGAGATAGTCTGTAAGAAAACGGCAGTTCATACCTCTGCTCATACGATGCACATGTGGTGAGAAATACCCTCTATCAACTTGTGTTCTCACCCTCAAGCCATTCATTTCTTGTCAAGAAATACCCACTGAACACCTCCTGTATGCGGTGCACTCTTACTCTTGAAAACACTGCTGTCAACAAGACAAATGAGGTCTCTGCCCTCAGGGGTTTACGTGAAGGAAGTGAAGGAAGGCGAGGAGGGGGACAAGTGAACGGGAGACAGAGAGCATTCAGAGAGTGGTGTGTGCGGTGAAGGACGGGTGATTGGATGCGGTGGGGGCACAGTCTGGATTGGGTGGTGCAGAAGGCCTTGCTGGGGACAGTGAGCTTTCCTGAAATCCAGTGATTCTCAGGGTGTGGTCCTTGGACCAGCAGCATCAGCATCTCCTGGAAATACTCTCAAGATGTACATTCCTGGGCTGCCCCAGACCCACTGAATGAGAGGGTCTGGGGGCGGGGCCAGCCTTCTGGTGACATGCCCGATAGGAGTCTGATGCTCAGATTCCTGAAATCCAGTGATTCTCAGGGTGTGGTCCTTGGACCAGCAGCATCAGCATCTCCTGGAAATACTCTCAAGATGTACATTCCTGGGCTGCCCCAGACCCACTGAATGAGAGGGTCTAGGGGCGGGGCCAGCCTTCTGGTGACATGCCCGCTAGGAGTCTGATGCTCACTCAGGTTGAGCACCACTGGTACCAGCTTTCTCCATGCCGTGGCCTGGTGATGTTTTCAGGTGTCATTAATCCGGCAGCCAGGCCTGACCCCTTCTGGCTCCTGCCCACCCTTCAGGCCTCTTTCCTGCTGGGCTGGCTCTTCTTGTGCTCCAGGAAGTATGCCTCACCCTCCTGCTTCACTCCCCTCCCAGGAATGCTCTCTGCAGCCAGGCCTCTCCGACCCTTTGAGCCTCAGCTCAGATGTCTCTCCCTGAGAGGCCCACCCCAATCCTGTGGCTCCTACGGACCCTCCCAGGCACTGTCTGGATCATCGTCCTACCTGTTCCTGATTCCCACTTCACGTCAAACTTCAGGCCTTCCTGGTTTACTTCCCAAGTACTGTCTTATAAGCCATCTCCCACAAAGTGAGCCAGATACCTCCATGTGGAAGCTGACCCCTAAGATTTGATAAAAAGAACAAATGAATTGTTTTGTCCTCCTCCTGAAGACTGCATCCTCTATCATGACCAGTTTAGATGCTCTAGGTTTCCATGTGAATAACACATGGATGAGATGAGGGCTGAGTGCCAACTCCTGCTCTCTGTGACGGGAGAATCAGGCCCACCATTTGCTGTTATGAATAAAGTTTTGTTGACACACAGTCTCAGCCACTCATTCACATCATCTATGGCAACTTTCTTGCGGTGGCTATGACAGAAATGGTATGGCTCTGGCAGCCGAAAATATTTGCTATCTTTACAGGAATATTTTGCTGCCCCTGGACCCACACAAGGACAGGGGGGCCTTCTCAAGAAAATCAAGGTGCAGACGGGATGCATGCATACATGCTAAGTTGCTTCAGTCGTGTCTGACTCTCTGTGACCCAGTGGACCGTAGTCTGCTCTGTCTATGGGATTCTCCAGGCAAGAATAAGGGAGTGGGTTGCTATGCCCTCGTCCAGGGCAGACAGGGATCCAGACAGGCCAGACAGCAGGAGCGTGTGGCCTGGAGGGCCTCTGCACTTCTGTTGGTGTGTTCCTTCCGATGGCAGCTCTTCTACCCTCACGTGACAACACAGAGCGTGGGCTTTGAGTGCCCAGCATGGCGGGATTCCGGAGAATGATCCAGAGTGGAAGAAGCAAGATTCCAGATGTGCTGTCCATTGCTCACCTCGGGGGTCCACCAGGAGAGCCCCTCCCTGCCCGATGCTCTGACTCGGGGGAGGGGGGCCCAGGGCTGTCCACTCAGATGACCATGTAATGACCTGCCTGGCCTCTTGGAGAGTAAATCCAGGTGGTGAGCACTCCCTGCTCAAATGTGTATTTTACCAGGATCTGGCTGGAAAGGTACAGTCATCGGAGGGATAAGTCATTGTGCAGGAGAACACGCATCTTCTCACCTCCCAAGGAGTTTTCCTCTGGAACCAGGAGAGCATCCTGGAGCTTGTGCTGATGACCTCAGACATCGAGGCTGCTGCAAGTCTAGATGTGCTGAGCCCAGGAGGTAAACTGAGGACTCTGTCTGGAGGATGAGGATGTGGAGCCCTGGGTCACCTGGATGGAAATAGGCTCTAAGCTGGGGGCAACGAGTCGGGATGGAATGGAGCAAGTGAATGGAGTAGCAGGGCTACTTTTCTCTATTTAGGAGGCGTCTCAGCAGACCTTAGCTGCTGGACAGCCAAAGCATGTCCAGAGGCAGGTGTCTGTGGCACCCTGTAACCCCCTGCTGAGAGACGGGGAGCGGGGGTCTGTCCACAGTGTTTGTTAAGCATGTCCTATGAGTCTGGAGCCCACTGGGGGCCCGGGGCTGCAAGGCCGAGTGTCCCTCTGGGATGCTCACAGTCTGGTAGGGGAAACACAGATGCAAATTATCGCAAGGCAGTGGATGCTGCTGTTGTCCGGGTGCAGACAGAAAGACACGGTGGGAGGGAACGTGGGGCCTGGAATTTCCCTGCAGGTGCCTGCACCTTGGAGGAGTTCCAAGGGCAGGGCCTGAATTTCTGTGGGAGGAAGTGACTTGGAGTTAGGTGTCGGGGGAGGTGGTCTCTCAATGCCAACACAAGACACGTGACCCTGTCCCCCACCCCACCCCCTGCAAGGCAGCCACAGAAACCTTTCAAGATGGGATTGCGCTCCTTAGAATTTCTCAGTCGCAAAGGACAGAAACCGAATGCAAACAAGTTCAGGCAGAAAAAAGAAAATGGTAAAAGGGCTTGGGGAAGTGGTCCTAGTGACCTCAGGAGTAGACGAGGGCTTTGGAGTGGAGCCAGGAATCCCTCTTCTGTTCTAACTCTGATCCAGGCTTCTGCCTGGCGCAGTCCCACTGCAGACGGGCCATCTCCACATGGCAGGGAGCCTCTGGGGGGAAAGGCACCACCAGGCAGGTATATCCATGTGCCTGGGTGCCACGTGACAGCTAGTCAGCCTTCTGGACTTGTGGCTCCTGCATCCATGGATTCAACAAACCTTGGAGCAAAACTATTTTTATTTTTTATTTGTTTATTATTATTACTTGAAGTCATTCAGTTGCGTCCGACCCTTCCTGACCCCATGGTCTCCACCGTCCATGGGATTCTCCAGGACAGAATACTGGAGTGGGTAGCCTTTCCCTTCTCCAGAGATCTTTCCAACCCAGGGATCGAACCCAGGGCTCCTGCATTGCAGCTGAGCCACAGGGGTTACGTATTTATTTGCAGCTCTGCTGGGTCGTCATAACTGCTCGGGGCTTTTCTCTAGTTGTGATGATCTGGGGCTCCTCTCTAGCTGCAGGAGCTGTGGCTTCTCTTGTTGTGGAGCACAGTTCTAGGGTGCGTGGGCTTCAGTAGCTGTGGTGTGTGGACTCAGTAGTTGCGGTTCCCAGGCTCTAGAGCGCCAGCTCAGTAGTTGGAGTGCATGGGCTTAGTTGCTCCAAGACATATGGGATATTTCCAGACCAGGGATTGAACCTGTGTCTCCTGCATTGGCGGCTGGATTTTTACTGCTGAGCCACCAGGGAAGCCTTGATTTTTTATTTATTTTTTTAAATTAAAAACATTTTGGGGCCATACCATGTGGCTTGTGGGATCTTATAATAGATTCCCAACCAGGGATTGAACTCAGGCCCCAAGCAGTAAAAACATGGAATCCTAACTATTGGACCACTAGAGAATTCCCAAAAGATATATTTTCTAAAATATTAAAAAGAAAAAAAAATTCCAGAAAGTTCCATAACCAGAACTTGAATTTGCTGTGTACTGGCAGCTATTTACATAGCATTTACATTGAATTGAGCATTCTAAGTAGCCTAGAGGTGATTTAAAGTATCAAGGAGGATATGTGTAGGTTATAGGCAAGCAAGACATCATCTTATATGAGGGACTTGATCATCCCCTGATTTTGTTGCCAGAAATCTTGGCTCCCTGCCCATCAATGCCAAATAGAGAGACAGAGTTTGGAAGAAACAGAAAAGAGTGGCTTTATTATTTTTGCCAGGCAAAGGGGAGACACAGCAGGCTAGCCCCTTAAGAACTGTACCCCCCTTCTCAGGAAGAGGGAGAGGTGTTTATATCCTTACGCAGGTTTTGCTTTTTTTTTTTTTTTTTCCTTCTGCAAAGTTTCGAAACAGCCACAGCTGGCATAAGAACGCCAGGTGCAGAGTACAACTCATATGAAGTCAGAGAGTAACTAGCTTTGTGAAGGGCAAGTCCAGCCACAAGTGTTTGTTAGTAGTCACAGCTCAAGAGTAACCAAGATTGCTTAACTTTTGCAGGCCTGCTTGGCTGGTAGGTGCCAAAAGTCCATTCGCTCATTTCTGTTTTTGCTGCAACAATATTGGTATCTGCAGTGGGCCCTGGAACCAATCCCCTGTGGACACTGAGGCATGACTGTACCTCCGTATGGCAGGCAGCCGTGAGGGGAGTACCTTAGTGTGGGCAGACCCACTGACATCATTCCAGTTTAGAGATTCCTAAAGGACAGAGACACCGTTTCCCAGCTTCTGTACAAAGCCCCTGCAGACAACTCTGACTGGTCTAGTTTCAGTCACATGACCAATGCTGGACCAATCACTGTGGCCAGGGGCACAGAGACCGCTACAGAGGCAAATATGAGTCATGTGATCATCAGGTGACCCAGGTCACATGACAGGTGACGGGAGGGAGGTGACCCTGCTGTGATTGGCTGCCGTCTCCCAGAGGAGAAGATTTTGCTGAAGAAAAGGGAGGAGATGCCGGTGGACAAACAACAGATGTTCTCGGCAGGGAGGGCCTGAATCGGATTGATTTTAGAGATTACAGGGCAGGCAGCCATGGGGAGGTGGGGGCCTGCTCCCCTGAGAGCCTGGACGTGGTCAAGAGAAATGTCTTTTAACTGAGTTAAACACCGGGCACCGGCCCCACTGAATAACAACCCAAGCCAGGCTTGAGAATTGTTGTTTGAAATTCAAAATACATTAAGTCTCAGGAAGAGTTCAACCAAGTGCACAAAAGCTCTTGCTTCTAAACCACGCCCCTTCCCTAGGGGGCCAGGCAGCCATAGTCTCCACCTAGGAGAGAAAAGACAGGAAATTGAATGGAGAGAGCTTGTGTGTGGTGAGAAGGGATCATCCCAGAGGGGTTTAGATCCACGGATCTCTCACGGTTACAGGCCCAGTGGCCCCTTTCAGGTCACATTAAAATGCAGATTCCGATCCAGTAGGTCTAGGCCAGCCCTGAACCCTGCTTCTCCAGTGAGCTCCCAGGTGATGGTGATGCTCTGGTCCACACCCCTGTGGGACAGAGTGAGAGTTGGATGAAGCCAGCTGGCTGTCATGGAAACCACCAAGATGGCCAGCTCGCGGTTCATCTCAGACAGGCAGAGCTGTGGTGCTGGAGCAGGCAGCTGGACAGACCTCTGTCTGCATTAGTGTGAGCTTCCCGGGGTCACTCAAACCCCCTCCTGGGCTGATGGAGAACTTGGGAGAGCCAGAGGGGAAGGAGGTTTAGAGCCTCAGGGGGGAGCCCAGGCCAGCCACAGGTCAGGACACACGAAAGCCCCGTCCACACGGCATGAAGGTGAGCTGGGGCTCAGAAGAGATGGCAGTGGAGAGGAGAGGAGGGCTTTACTAGCCCAGACAGAGTGCATTCATTTCCTGCAGCAGCTGCAACAAGTATTGCACACGGGGTGGCTTATAACAACAGACATACCCTCCCTCAGCGTTCTGGAGGCCAGAAACCTGAAATCAAGTGTCAGAGGGCTGGTCTCTTTCTGGAGGTTCTGTGAGAGCCTGCTCCAGCCTCCTCCAGTTTCAAGTGGCTGCCCACCTTGCCGTCTGCCCGGCCCTCTGTCACCTCCATCTGCCGTGGCCAGGCCCCCAGGTGGTGACCTGCTTTTTGTCCTTTACACCCACAATGTGCTTGCTGTCTTAGGTCTAAAAATGCGTAACCACTACTGGAAATGAGGTGAGGGTGGGTGTTAGACAAACGGAGTGTGATGACTAGGAACCTGCTTTGTCGACAGAACCATTATTTTTTGTGATGCTTTTTTATTTGATTTTATTGTTTTCTTTTATTGAGATACAGTGGATTTCTAATATTGTATGTTTCAGGTATACAACATAATGATTCACATTTTCTAAGGGTTAAAGTCCATTTGTAGGGTCTTCCCTGATGGCTCAGTGGTAGAGAATCTGCCTGCAGTGCAGGAGATGTGTGTTCGATGACCCCGGGGTCAGAAGATCCCCTGGGGAAGGGCATGAAAACCCACTCCAGTATTCTTGCCTGTAAAATTCCATGGACAGAGGAGACTGGTGGGCTGCAGTCCATGGGGTTGCAAAAGACTCAGACACAACTTAGCAACTAAACAGCAACTCCGCTTACAGTCATAAAAGATTGGCTGTGCTCCCTGTGCTGTACAATGTATCCTTACAGCTTATTTATTTTATGCACAGTAGTTTGTACCTCTTAATCCCCTTCCCTCTCTGCCCTCTCCCCACCTCCCCAGCAGCAACCACTAGTTTGTTCTCAGTGTATAAGCATCTGCTTCTTTTCTGTTAGATTCATTAGTGTGCTGTATTTTTTAGATTGGCCATATAAAGGATACCATATAGTATTTGTCTTTCTCGGTCTTATTTATTTCACTAAGCATCACACACCACCCAAGTCCATCCATGTTGCTGCAAATGGTGAACGTTCATTTTTAATGGCCACATAATACTCCATCACATATCTCTATACCACATTTTCTTTATCCATTCATCTGTTGATGGACACATCAGTTGCTTCCATATCTTAGAAGCTGTAATTAATGCTGCTGGGAATATTGGGGTGCATGTGTCTTTTCCAATTAATGTTTTTGTTTTCTTCAGATAAATACCCAGGAGTGGAAATGCTGGAGTGTTTCCTTCCACTACATCCTCGCCAACATTTATTATTCGTGGTCTTTTTGATGGTAGCCATTCTGACGGGTGCGAGGTGATGTCTCCTTGTGGGTTTGACTTCCATTTCCCTAAGGAGGCTAAAGCATCTGCCTGCAGTGCAGGAGACCTGGGTTCAATCCCTGGGTTGGGAAGATCCCCTGGAAAAGGAAATGGCAACCCACTCCAGTATTCTTGCCTGGAAAATCCCATGGACAGAGGAGCCTGGTGGGCTACAGTCCATGGGGTTGCAAAGAGTTAGACACGACTGAGTGACTTCACTTTCACTTTCAAGGATTAGCGATGTTGAACATCTTTTCATGTGCCTGTTGGCCATCTGTCTGTCTTCTTTGGAAAAATATTTACTTCTGCCCATTTTTTAATCAGTTTTTTCTTTTGATGTCAAGCTGTAAGAGTGGTTTGTATATTTTAGAGTTTAACCCCTTATCAGTCATAGCACTTGCAAGCATGTTCTCCGTTCAGTAGGATTGACAGGAGCACTTTGGAGCAGCGCCGAGCTTCCCCCGTGCTGCTGTTCTTGCTGAAACCCGCGTGGGGGCTCTTCTAAGGAGCCGTGTCAGAACCGCGAGGCGGTACACACGAAGCCAGGCAGGGCACGCTGCGGCTTCAGCCTGGATCTGCCTCCTAAATGCAGCTGAGTCTGGTCACCACCTCAATCACCTGACCTGGTTCTGATTAACTTTTGGCTGTTTCCAAAAATCAACTCCAGACTGCGGAGGTGGAGGCTGACCTTTAAGAAGACATTTAGAAAATGGTCACAGTCTTCTGGCCGTTCACATCGGGGCCACCGCTACTGACTCATCAGCTCTGTCCTGCAGGAGTTTGTGGCTTAGAAATAGAGGAAACAGCTATTTCCTTTTGGTTAACGCCTTTCTTACATTATGGTCTCACCACAAGGCTGAAAGTAGCCCGTCCTGAGAGAGGCAAAGGAAGCTGTATTCCTGGGTACAGGCTAAACTCCTGATCACTCCTCCAGTGGGAATGATCCACAGTTTCCCACTGAACTTCCCCTCCGCCGTGTTTCTCGAGTCACCATACTGGAAGGTGCCCAGTTATTAGATCTTTTTCATCAGAAAACCAGTGAAAGCACCTTGTCTCTGTCTTATTTTTGTATTTTACTAATCCCTACTTTTCTTCCTAGGTTAGGTTTTGTCTGGTTTTGTGCCTGAATTAAATGTAATAGGAGAGGGACACTGTATACATTGCCTGAAATCATAGTAAATGAAGAAAAATAAATCATCTTTACCGAGATCATCAAATGATGGTAAGAAGACATTTGGGTGCAGCCTAGCACAAGTTCCTAGAAATTTCTGCTGTGGGGTCCTGGGCCCTTGTCCTCTGCTGGCCTCACTGCCCCATCAGCAAACAAAGGCATTAGGTGGAGCAAAGAGTCTCAAACTTGAACATGTACTTGCCTCCCCTGGGCCTGGTTAAAGTGCAGATTCTGACTTGTAGGTCTTGGTGTGGGGGGTGGGGGAGTGCGCGGGGCTGAGATTCTCAAGGTTCTAACCAGCTCCTGGTGTTTCAGACAATAAAGAATCTGCCTGCAATGCAGGAGACCTGGGTTTGGTCCCTGGGAAGATTACCCTGGAGAAGGAAATGTCAACCCACTCCAGTAATCTTGCCTGGAGAATTCCATGGACAGAGGAGACTGCAGGCTACAGTCCAAGGGGTCGCAAAGAGTCGGACACAACTGAGCAACTAACAGGAAAACCAGCTCCCAGGTGACAACCACCGAGGGAGGGACCGCACTTGGCTCCACGCCCTGGAACTGGCCCAACATGCAGGATCTCAGGCCCACCCCAGCCGCCTGACTCAGTTTCCCCAGATCCCGGGATCACCATCGCCTGAATGCGCACTAGAGTGTGGGGTGCTGTGCTCCGTCCCAGAGAGGGGGAGCTGGCTGCACAGAGGCGCCACGGGAGAGCCTGAAAATCCTGGGGTCTTGATGGCGGGAGTGGCCCGGGACTCGGGACTCCCAGGGGGAGCTGACGGACCGCGGCGCTTGAGAACCGCGGGACTGGGAAGTGCTTGGGTCCCAGCCGTGCTGCTGTCCGGCGGGTGTCTGCGCCTCGGGGTTATTTTTTTTTTTTTTTTCCTTCTGCAAAGTTTCGAAACAGCCACAGCTGGCATAAGAACGCCAGGTGCAGAGTACAACTCATATGAAGTCAGAGAGTAACTAGCTTTGTGAAGGGCAAGTCCAGCCACAAGTGTTTGTTAGTAGTCACAGCTCAAGAGTAACCAAGATTGCTTAACTTTTGCAGGCCTGCTTGGCTGGTAGGTGCCAAAAGTCCATTCGCTCATTTCTGTTTTTGCTGCAACAATATTGGTATCTGCAGTGGGCCCTGGAACCAATCCCCTGTGGACACTGAGGCATGACTGTACCTCCGTATGGCAGGCAGCCGTGAGGGGAGTACCTTAGTGTGGGCAGACCCACTGACATCATTCCAGTTTAGAGATTCCTAAAGGACAGAGACACCGTTTCCCAGCTTCTGTACAAAGCCCCTGCAGACAACTCTGACTGGTCTAGTTTCAGTCACATGACCAATGCTGGACCAATCACTGTGGCCAGGGGCACAGAGACCGCTAGAGGCAAATATGAGTCATGTGATCATCAGGTGACCCAGGTCACATGACAGGTGACGGGAGGGAGGTGACCCTGCTGTGATTGGCTGCCGTCTCCCAGAGGAGAAGATTTTGCTGAAGAAAAGGGAGGAGATGCCGGTGGACAAACAACAGATGTTCTCGGCAGGGAGGGCCTGAATCGGATTGATTTTAGAGATTACAGGGCAGGCAGCCATGGGGAGGTGGGGGCCTGCTCCCCTGAGAGCCTGGACGTGGTCAAAGAGGCAAATATGAGTCATGTGATCATCAGGTGACCCAGGTCACATGACAGGTGACGGGAGGGAGGTGACCCTGCTGTGATTGGCTGCCGTCTCCCAGAGGAGAAGATTTTGCTGAAGAAAAGGGAGGAGATGCCGGTGGACAAACAACAGATGTTCTCGGCAGGGAGGGCCTGAATCGGATTGATTTTAGAGATTACAGGGCAGGCAGCCATGGGGAGGTGGGGGCCTGCTCCCCTGAGAGCCTGGACGTGGTCAGGAGAAATGTCTTTTAACTGAGTTAAACACCAGGCACCGGCCCCACTGAATAACAACCCAAGCCAGGCTTGAGAATTGTTGTTTGAAATTCAAAATACATTAAGTCTCAGGAAGAGTTCAACCAAGTGCACAAAAGCTCTTGCTTCTAAACCACGCCCCTTCCCTAGGGGGCCAGGCAGCCATAGTCTCCACCTAGGAGAGAAAAGACAGGAAATTGAATGGAGAGAGCTTGTGTGTGGTGAGAAGGGATCATCCCAGAGGGGTTTAGATCCACGGATCTCTCACGGTTACAGGCCCAGTGGCCCCTTTCAGGTCACATTAAAATGCAGATTCCGATCCAGTAGGTCTAGGCCAGCCCTGAACCCTGCTTCTTCAGTGAGCTCCCAGGTGATGGTGATGCTCTGGTCCACACCCCTGTGGGACAGAGTGAGAGTTGGATGAAGCCAGCTGGCTGTCATGGAAACCACCAAGATGGCCAGCTCGCGGTTCATCTCAGACAGGCAGAGCTGTGGTGCTGGAGCAGGCAGCTGGACAGACCTCTGTCTGCATTAGTGTGAGCTTCCCGGGGTCACTCAAACCCCCTCCTGGGCTGATGGAGAACTTGGGAGAGCCAGAGGGGAAGGAGGTTTAGAGCCTCAGGGGGGAGCCCAGGCCAGCCACAGGTCAGGACACACGAAAGCCCCGTCCACACGGCATGAAGGTGAGCTGGGGCTCAGAAGAGATGGCAGTGGAGAGGAGAGGAGGGCTTTACTAGCCCAGACAGAGTGCATTCATTTCCTGCAGCAGCTGCAACAAGTATTGCACACGGGGTGGCTTATAACAACAGACATACCCTCCCTCAGCGTTCTGGAGGCCAGAAACCTGAAATCAAGTGTCAGAGGGCTGGTCTCTTTCTGGAGGTTCTGTGAGAGCCTGTTCCAGCCTCCTCCAGTTTCAAGTGGCTGCCTACCTTGCCGTCTGCCCGGCCCTCTGTCACCTCCATCTGCCGTGGCCAGGCCCCCAGGTGGTGACCTGCTTTTTGTCCTTTACACCCACAATGTGCTTGCTGTCTTAGGTCTAAAAATGTGCAACCACTACTGGACATGAGGTGAGGGTAGGTGTTAGACAAAGGGAATGTGATGACTAGGAACCTGCTTTGTTGACAGAACCATTATTTTTTGTGATGCTTTTTTATTTGATTTTATTTATTATTTTCTCTTATTGAGATACAGTGGATTTCTAATATTGTATGTTTCAGGTATACAACATAATGATTCACATTTTCTAAGGGTTATAGTCCATTTGTAGGGTCTTCCCTGATGGCTCAGTGGTAGAGAATCTGCCTGCAGTGCAGGAGATGTGTGTTCGATGATCCCTGGGTCAGAAGATCCCCTGGGGAAAGGCATGAAAACCCACTCCAGTATTCTTGCCTGGAAAATTCCATGGACAGAGGAGAATGGTGGGCTGCAGTCCATGGGTTTGCAGAAGACTCAGACACAACTTAGCAACTAAACAGCAACTCTGCTTATAGTCATAAAAGATTGGCTGTGTTCCCTGTGCTGTACAATGTATCCTTACAGCTTATTTATTTTATGCACAGTAGTTTGTACCTCTTAATCCCCTTCCCTCTCTGCCCTCTCCCCACCTCCCCAGCAGCAACCACTAGTTTGTTCTCAGTGTGTAAGCATCTGCTTCTTTTCTATTAGATTCATTAGTGTGCTGTATTTTTTAGATTGGCCATATAAAGGATACCATATAGTATTTGTCTTTCTCGGTCTTATTTATTTCACTAAGCATCGTACACCACCCAAGTCCATCCATGTTGTTGCAAATGGTGAACGTTCATTTTTAATGGCCACATAATATTCCATCGTATATCTGTATACCACATTTGCTTTATCCATTCAGTTGATGGACACATCTGTTGCTTCCATATCTTAGAAGCTGTAATTAATGCTGCTGGAAATATTGGGGTGCATGTGTCTTTTCCAATTAGTGTTTTTGTTTTCTTCAGATAAATACCCAGGAGTGGAAATGCTGGAATGTTTCCTTCCACTACATCCTCGCTAACATTTATTATTCGTGGTCTTTTTGATGGTAGCCATTCTGACGAGTGCGAGGTGATGTCTCCTTGTGGGTTTGACTTCCATTTCCCTAAGGAGGTTAAAGCATCTGCCTGCAGTGCAGGAGACCTGGGTTCAATCCCTGGGTTGGGAAGATCCCCTGGAAAAGGAAATAGCAACCCACTCCAGTATTCTTGCCTGGAAAATCCCATGGACAGAGGAGCCTGGTGGGCTACAGTCCATGGGGTTGCAAAGAGTTAGACACGACTGAGTGACTTCACTTTCACTTTCAAGGATTATCGATGTTGAACATCTTTTCATGTGCCTGTTGGCCATCTGTCTGTCTTCTTTGGAAAAATATTTACTTCTGCCCATTTTTTAATCAGTTTTTTCTTTTGATGTCAAGTTGTAAGAGTGGTTTGTATATTTTAGAGTTTAACCCCTTATCAGTCATAGCACTTGCAAGCATGTTCTCCGTTCAGTAGGATTGACAGGAGCACTTTGGAGCAGCGCCGAGCTTCCCCCGTGCTGCTGTTCTTGCTGAAACCCGCGTGGGGGCTCTTCTAAGGAGCCGTGTCAGAACCGCGAGGCGGTACACACGAAGCCAGGCAGGGCACGCTGCGGCTTCAGCCTGGATCTGCCTCCTAAATGCAGCTGAGTCTGGTCACCACCTCAATCACCTGACCTGGTTCTGATTAACTTTTGGCTGTTTCCAAAAATCAACTCCAGACTGCGGAGGTGGAGGCTGACCTTTAAGAAGACATTTAGAAAATGGTCACAGTCTTCTGGCCGTTCACATCGGGGCCACCGCTACTGACTCATCAGCTCTGTCCTGCAGGAGTTTGTGGCTTAGAAATAGAGGAAACAGCTATTTCCTTTTGGTTAACGCCTTTCTTACATTATGGTCTCACCACAAGGCTGAAAGTAGCCCGTCCTGAGAGAGGCAAAGGAAGCTGTATTCCTGGGTACAGGCTAAACTCCTGATCACTCCTCTAGTGGGAATGATCCACAGTTTCCCACTGAACTTCCCCTCCGCCGTGTTTCTCGAGTCACCATACTGGAAGGTGCCCAGTTATTAGATCTTTTTCATCAGAAAACCAGTGAAAGCACCTTGTCTCTGTCTTATTTTTGTATTTTACTAATCCCTACTTTTCTTCCTAGGTTAGGTTTTGTCTGGTTTTGTGCCTGAATTAAATGTAATAGGAGAGGGACACTGTATACATTGCCTGAAATCATAGTAAATGAAGAAAAATAAATCATCTTTACCGAGATCATCAAATGATGGTAAGAAGACATTTGGGTGCAGCCTAGCACAAGTTCCTAGAAATTTCTGCTGTGGGGTCCTGGGCCCTTGTCCTCTGCTGGCCTCACTGCCCCATCAGCAAACAAAGGCATTAGGTGGAGCAAAGAGTCTCAAACTTGAACATGTACTTGCCTCCCCTGGGCCTGGTTAAAGTGCAGATTCTGACTTGTAGGTCTTGGTGTGGGGGGTGGGGGAGTGCGCGGGGCTGAGATTCTCAAGGTTCTAACCAGCTCCTGGTGTTTCAGACAATAAAGAATCTGCCTGCAATGCAGGAGACCTGGGTTTGGTCCCTGGGAAGATTACCCTGGAGAAGGAAATGTCAACCCACTCCAGTAATCTTGCCTGGAGAATTCCATGGACAGAGGAGACTGCAGGCTACAGTCCAAGGGGTCGCAAAGAGTCGGACACAACTGAGCAACTAACAGGAAAACCAGCTCCCAGGTGACAACCACCGAGGGAGGGACCGCACTTGGCTCCACGCCCTGGAACTGGCCCAACATGCAGGATCTCAGGCCCACCCCAGCCGCCTGACTCAGTTTCCCCAGATCCCGGGATCACCATCGCCTGAATGCGCACTAGAGTGTGGGGTGCTGTGCTCCGTCCCAGAGAGGGGGAGCTGGCTGCACAGAGGCGCCACGGGAGAGCCTGAAAATCCTGGGGTCTTGATGGCGGGAGTGGCCCGGGACTCGGGACTCCCAGGGGGAGCTGACGGACCGCGGCGCTTGAGAACCGCGGGACTGGGAAGTGCTTGGGTCCCAGCCGTGCTGCTGTCCGGCGGGTGTCTGCGCCTCGGGGTTTGTCTCATCACGACAGAGATGTGGAGGGACGCACGGGAAAGCCCCCTCGGCGCGTCACAGCGCTCGGGTCTTGGACAGACCGTGTTACAGCTCTAGGTCTCGAACGGACCGTGTTACAGCTCTTAGACAAATCGGTGTTACAGCTCTATTTTATTTAGAAGATGGCAGGAAAATCAACCTTCAAGGCGTGAGGGCGCGTCGATCCAAAGATGTGGAGAGAAGAGCGCCCCAGCGCGGGGAGCGAGCGAGCTTTGGCTCCTGTTTTTATGCCTTTCTCTCGCCGGGCCTGTCCTGTGTAAACTGGGCCAGCCAGGAGTGTTGCTGTTCTGCCTGAGGGCCTCACTCCGGTCCTCCGACCTTCCTTTGTTCTATGTTCCCGGGCTTTGCCCTTCCTTGAATTTTCGCCACCGCCATTTTGGACGCCTGTTCCCCATTCGACCTACCTGACGATGCCACTGACTTCATTCGGGTGCTGCTACCTGGCCGCCTGGGGCCAGGCCAGGCAACCGAGCTGCACAGGAGTGTCTGTGGGACGCGGCTCCCGGATCAGCCTGGCTCCTCCTGACGGGACCCGGGTGACCGCCAATAAAGGCCCAACCCATTGGCAGCATCGGGAGACACACGCACACTGGGCACCCCCGTTTCCTCTGTCTCTGCCTCCCCTCAGGGGTCCACTGGCCCTCGCCCTGAGCTCTAGCCTGACCCCATGAAAGCCTCCCAGCAGGAAAGGGTCACCTATTAATGTTTATTTTCACTATTTACTTATTCACGCCTGGGCACCGACACCCCACATCTCTGTTAGGCGTCTGTGGAGTCTCAGAGATCCGTCCTGACTGAATAGTCATCCAAGCTTCCGATGTCCTGGCTGACTATCTACAAGAGCAGATGTAACAAGTGGAAGGAAGTCAATGGTTTCCTTTCCTCCTGGGCATCTGCATTTTGTTATCTCCAATTGCAGAATGAAGGAGGGTAGACTGGGGGGGAGTGCGCTCTGGAATCCAGGTGGGGTTCCCAGGACGGCTAATGATGAGGTAGGTGGCCGTGAGTATGTCTGGTCAGCCCAGGAAGCATCAATGTCCTTAGAATAACACCAACCATAACGCCAACCGTGTGGTTTTGGGGAGGAGGGACTGAGCTGATAGCAGGCCCTCAGGAACGTCTGCTTCCTTCGGTTCCCATCACTGCTTTAGACTCATTCTGGCTTCAAAGCACCTAAAGTAGGGGTCCTGGCAGGAAATGAGGTTTGCTGAAACCATTTTTCCTGAGAGAGAAACAAAGGATTGGTTAACTCCTAGCAGCAAACACATTAATTAGGGGAATGAACTTTGAGGATGGGAACGTCTTAATTTGGAAGATAGCCTCAACCGGTAGCATCCTTTTTTTAAAAAAGAGTTTTACTCCTGGTGTTACAGCCACTGTTTCCCAGCAAAGCCATGGCGGGGCCACAGTGAACGCGTTCTTCACTCTCATAGATCTGTGGAATGAGGGGAGTTCGGAGGCTTTGAGAGCAGTGGTTCTCAACTAGGGAGATTGGGGTTTTGTCTGGAGACGTTTCTGTTGTCATGCTGGAAGGGAGGCAGTATTGGAATCTGGTGGGTGAAGCCCAGGGACGCTGTCAAACATCCCACGGTGTAAGGGACAGCCCCCACCACGAAGTACCCAGTCCCAAAGATCGCTAGTCTTGAGAACCCTGCTTTAGACCCGGGGCAAGGCGAGTAGACTTGTTACATCTGCTCTTATAGACAGTCACCCAGGACATTGCAAGCTTGGACGACTCTTGAGTCAGGATGGATCTCTGAGATGCCACTGAAGCCTAACAGAGATGCGGGATGTCAGTGCCCAGGCAATGCCCTGGGTGACCCACAGCTCGGCTCAGGCGGTGGGCTTCAGAGTGGCGTGTGCACCCTAGAGGCAAGGTGATAGTCATGGGCTAGGAGGAAAATACAAGAACTTTCCCTGATTAGGGTTTGAATTAGTTCTAGGTTCGCCCACCATCTCCTTCCCAATGCTTGCCCCCCGAGTGTTCAAAGGAAGGAAGCTACTCCAAGTGGACTGACTTGGAGGAACTCCAGGCCATGTCACTGGTGGAGGAAGTGAGATGCGGGTTCTGGCTGGCAGGCCTGTGGTTGAGTGAGATGTGGGGGAGGGATCCCAGAGCGTGTCCCTCCAAGGATGCCATGGACACGGATGGCAGGTGATGCCAGAGGTGGAGGAGGTGGGGGTAGACAGGAAGTGGGGGTGAATCTGCACTCAGAGAATGTAGGCAACAGGGAGAGACAGCACAGCCTCCTCGAGGACAGCCTCGGCCTCTCGTCCAGCCCCGCAGGTCAGGAGACGGTCCTGCACCCTCCCCCAGCTGGCATTCTCCCCTCCTGTCTAAGCAGGTTGGTGAAGATTGTTGTCCTTCACTGATGCCTTGTCTCAGAGACACCCCCACTGGAGGGCAGCTGGATGAAATCCAGGACATCCAACCAAATCTGAATTCTAGATAAACAACGTTATACTTAGTATATCTCAGATATTATACAGGACATAACACAGGAATTATTCACTGTTGAATCTGAACTTCCCTTTTAACAGGGCGTCCTGTATTTCTAGCTGTTTACTCCTTGGAAGACAAGTTATGACCAACCTAGACAGCATATTAAAAAGCAGAGACATTACTTTGCCAACTAAGGTTCATCTAGTCAAGGCTATGGTTTTTCCAGTGGTCATGTATGGATGTGAGAATTGGACTATAAAGAAAGCTGAGTGCTGAAGAATTGATGTTTGTGAACTGTGGTTTTGGAGAAGACTCTTGAGAGTCCCTTGGACTGCGAAGTGATCCAACCAGTCCATCCTAAAGGAGATCAGTCCAGTGTTCATTGGAAGGACTGATGTTGAAGCTGAAACTCCAATACTTTGGCCACCTGATGAGAAGAGCTGATTCATTTGAAAAGACCCTGATGCTGGGAAAGATCAAGGGTAGGAGGTGAAGGGGATGACAGAGGATGAGATGGTTGGATAGCATCACCGGTCAAGGGACATGAGCTTGAGTAAACTCCAGGAGCTGGTGATGGACAGGGAGGCCTGGCGTGCTGCGGTCCGTGGGGTCTCAGAGTCGGACATGACTGAGTAGCTCAGCGGAACTGACTGAAGTCACCACCACGCACTGGACATCCCCTTGACCCCCGAGGCCTCCCCACTGGGCTGCCCAGGCCCCAGACACACACACAAGGGAACAAGGGAGGATGGGGCCTGGAGGAGCCGCTGGGGGCCGGGCCAGCCTCGGCCCCCTGGTGTGGCCGCCGTGTCAGGTCTGCCCGCTGAAGCCACCAGGGCGGGGTGGCCTGAGGTCTGGCGGGAACCTCAGCATCTGTTTAGCTGAGCCCTGGGCAGTGCTTCCTATTTCCTTTCCCAGTCTCCAGTCTCATCCAGTGGGAAACCTGGCTTTGTCTTGAAAAGGACAGGCCTGGAGCGCAAACCGTCTGATTCCCAGCTGCAGAGAAGAACACATGATATGACCACACAGTTGTCCCATNCGGGAACCTCAGCATCTGTTTAGCTGAGCCCTGGGCAGTGCTTCCTATTTCCTTTCCCAGTCTCCAGTCTCATCCAGTGGGAAACCTGGCTTTGTCTTGAAAAGGACAGGCCTGGAGCGCAAACCGTCTGATTCCCAGCTGCAGAGAAGAACACATGATATGACCACACAGTTGTCCCATCCCTTATCCACAATCCTGAATTCCAAAAAAGCCCTCAGAAGACATATTCTGGTGAGTATTTTAGAGATAAAACCCCATATTGGGAGGTGAGACCCATGTGAACCGGCATGGGGCTGTGTTCACCCTTTATGCCCCGTGGTTGAACAGTACCACCGTGTTGGCGGTGGGAGATGAGGTTCAGGATAAGCCCCATGTACCTAAGGGCCCCCGAACTGATGCCAGAACCCCAAAGGGTGTTGCTGGGTAAGGGATGGGACAGCGGTAACAGCGCATGTTTGCTGAGGGCTCAGATTGTGGAGCTCTGCGCTAAAGCCTTGACACGACCTCTCTCAGCTAGTCCTCACCACCTATGAAAAGGACAGTTTTCATTTTTGGTAAACTGTTCTTAAAAATGAAAGTATAATACATGCATAGAAACAGCCTCCCCGGTGACGTGGTGGTAGAGAATCCGCCTGCAGTGAAGGAGTCACAGAGATGCAGGCTTGACCCCTGGGTTGGGAAGATCTCCTGGAGAAGGGCATGGCAACCCACTCCAGTATTCTTGCCTGGAGAATCCCATGGACAGAGAAGCCTGGCGGGCTTGTCTATGGGATTGCAAAGAGCTGGACACAACAAAGCGACGAACACCGTCACTTTTCAAAGCCAAGCTACCATATTAAGGTAGAGGTTTCAACAAAAATGATTCAAAGGGGATGTTTGGGGTTGAATTGTGTTCCCCTTCCTCACCCTGCCACCCCATTCACGTGCTAAAGTCCTGAGCCTCATACCTCAGGGTGCCACATTGTCAGTAGAGTGATTGCAGATGTAATTAGTGAATCTGGGTTCATACCGGATAGAGTGGGCCTCAGTGTGATCTGGCCAGGGACCGTGTAGAAAGTGGAGGTTTGGACACGGGCAACCAGGCCATGCAGAGTATGGGGTGACGAGTCCACACGTCTAGGAATGCCAGAGATTGCCAGCACACTTTCAGAAGCCGGAAGAAGAGACCTGGAACAGATTTTCTGGACAGTCGACCCTGCCAGCACCTTGATCTTGACTTTGTAGCCTCTAGAACTGAGACACTAAACTTCTGCTGTTTCAGGCACTTGGTTTACGTTACTTTATCGCTGCAGCCCTGGCAAACCAGCACCCAGAGTGATTAGTCCCCTTTAGAAAGATGCCCGTTCAGTAAAGAACGTTCATCACAGCATCCTCGAGGTAGCTGATTAGCTATTGTTCGTAAAGTATGTTTTGCCTTTTAATGTGATCCAGGAAGCCATGTCCTGCGTCATCGGTTATATTTCTGAATGCTTGAAATGAAGGTGAGACACGACTTGGATGATAATCAAAAGTGAGCTGATTCTGGTCAGCAAGCCTCGATACACGTGGTAAATGGGCTCCCATCGTCTGGGAACAACAGATGAGTGTGTCTGGCCTTTCGGGGTGTTCATCCACCAGGCTGCCTTCTCCTTCTTACCTGGTGGCCCAGACCCCCGTGGAGGATGAGCCAGACCATCTTCGAGGGCAAATAGGCCTTGACTGGAAACCTTGGCTGGAAGAGCTCATATCTACCCTTGGCTGAGAGCTTGGCCACCTGATGCGAAGAACTGACTTATTGGAAAAGACCCTGATGCTCAGAAAGATTGAAGGCAGGAGGAGAAAGGGGGCGAAAGAGGGTGAGACGGTTGGATGACATCAGTGATGCAATGGACATGAATTTGAGCAAGCTCTGGGAGATGAAAGTGAAAGTCGCTCAGTCATGTCCGGCTTTTTGCAACCCCATGGACTATATGGTGGTGGTTTAATCGCCAAGATGTGTCTGACTCTTGTGACCCCATGGGCTGTATGTAGTCTTCCCGGCTCCTCTGTCCATGGGATTCTCTCGGCAAGAATACTGGAGCAGGTAGCTGTTCCCTTCTCCAGGGGAATCTTCCCAACCCTGGGACTGAGCCCAGGTCTCCCACGTTGCAGGTGGATTCTTTACCAGCTGAGCCACCAGGGAAGCATAGTGAAAGATAATGAAGAACAGGGAAGCTTGATGTGCTGCAGTCCATGGAGTCACAGAACGCTGGACACGACTTAGTGACATGAACAATGTACGACAAAGACCTTGTCTGCCCTGACTTGCCTGGGCAACCCCATCCCAAGGGGGTCTCTCCAGAAGGTGGGGAGGTGGAGGGCTCTCTTCCCTGGGGTCTGGGCTCCCATCCTCCTGCTGGAAGCACAGAATCAGGGTGTTCTCTTCCTCGGAGCACACAGAACTGGGCTAAAAATAGTGCAGCTTTTTAACATTACACGATGCTTTGATTACAGAGTGTGTTGGTTTCCTGTGGCCGCCGTCACACAGTACCATGAGCTGGGGGCTTAAAATGGCAGGATGCTTTTTTTTTTTCCTTTGGAGCAGCTCCGGATGGTGAGGAGTCCTGACCTGACAGACACACGCCCTCCCAAGTCTCTGGGATGATTCTCTTGTCCCTGTGCTAATCCTGGGTGCTGCCAGCAAGCCATGGGTGTTTTTTTTTTTTTAATGTAAGCTGCATCGCTCCAATCCTGCTTTTGTTTCCGCAAAGCCTTCTCTGTGTGTGTCCGCTGTGTCTGAACTTTTCTCTTGCCATAAGGACACCGCCCTTTCCCAGGGAGACATCAGCTTAAGCCGACGGCATTGGCAACGACCCTATCTCCAAATAAGTTCCCATTCTGAGGCTCCAGGTCGGCACGAGTCTGGGGAGACACCATCCAACCCCCTACATGTATCTTCTGTTTCGATGGAAAATTTTTTGCTCAGTGAAATTGGCTACGTTTAAGAACATCCGGCTCCACTGCCTTGAAATTGGCCAGAGATTCAGAGAACTTCTGTGCAGTGGCGTGATCACTGTCTGCTAGTGGCCTTGTGGTGTGAGTGAGTCTTGCGACGTGAGTGAGACGTATTCTCACTCGTGTGATAGTGCAGGAGACACATGATATGCAGGTTTGATCTCTGGGTTGGGAAGAGCCCCCCTGGGGAAATATATGACAGTCCACTCCAATATTCTTGCCAAAAAAATTCTATGGACAGAGGAGCCTGATGGGCTACAGTTCATGGGGTCACAAAAAGTCAGTTCCTTCTGCCTCTGGTGCCCACCAGGAGCTCCAGGACATCCCTGCATGGCTGTGGGCTATCTCTCTGAGGAGCAAAGGAAGCCAGGAAGGGTCACGTGGCCCTGGGCCAGGAGGAGGGAGGGAGGGGAGGACCACAGCTGGACTGGCAACTCAGGATGGCACCTGAAGGCAGGTCCTGCCGGCCCAGGCTGCTCTTGCAGCTTCTTCCCCTTGCTCTCTCCATATTGCTGGGTGCCCAGCCGGTCTCCAGTCCGAGGTTTGCGTCTCCCTACTCTGCAGCACCAGCCCCTTGGACACCAAGATAACAAACAGCAAAGGAACATCTTCCTTTTAAACGGGGCTTCCCTGATGGCTCAGCAGGTAAAGAAACCACACCCCCCAACTCCGACCAGCTAATGCAGGAGACACAGGAGATGCGGGTTTGATCCCTGGGTTGGGAAGACCCCCCCTTGGAGAAGGAAATGACAATCCATTCCAGCAATCTTACCTGAAAAAATCTTATGGACAGAGGAGCCTGATGGGCTACAGTCCATGGGGTCACAAAGAGTCAGACGCAACAGAGTGGCTAAGCATGACTGAATGGATGAAATTCTAAGGAACAAGCTCTTGGACATGGCTGAGTGACTCTGGACAACCCAGACCAGCCTGTGGGCCTGGAGACAGGCTTCCTGTGTTTCACGTTCCCTCTGCCTCTGGTGCCCACCAGGAGCACCAGGAGCTCCAGGACCCTGCGTCTCAGGACTGGGGTCTTTTGGGGAGAAGCTGGTACTCAGGGAGCCGAGGCCCAGGTAACCCAGAGGGAGCACTCAGACCACCCCCGGCCAGGCCTGCTCAGAGTAAACTCACTTGCCTGGTTGCTGGTTTTCAAACCACCACTGAAGATCAAGTTGAAACCAGCTCTTAAAAATGGAACAAAATAGAACTGAATAGAAAAATACCAGGGTGCATCAAACAGTGAAAGTGTGAAGTCAGTTATGTATGACTCTTTGCAACCCATTGGAATGTTCGGGCAAGAATACTGGAGTGGGTAGTCATTCCCTTCTCCAGGGGATATTCCCCAACTGGGATCGCAGGCAGATTCCTTACTGTCTGAGCCACCAGGGAAGCATTGCTTCAGGAAACTTCTATACACATTTGTTCCAGGTCTGGATGTAAAATATTTCAAAGCCGTTTGGAAGCCCTGGGTTTGCGTAGAATTTGAAAGTCGATGATGACAACACACGGGGAGATAATAGTCATTTTCTAGATTTCAGAAATGCTTTGAGTGGCTGGGCAGGAGGTATTGTGTGCATGGAGAAGGAGCCTGGCCTGCTTTGAATTCCTGCAGGACCACATACCACGCGCCCCACACCTCGCCACCCAAAGTGCATGTGAGGGTTACTTCATTTCCTCGAGGCTCTGTTTTCTTATCTATAAAGTGGACTAAAATAGCCACCTTGATGAGGAGAAGGAGGTGAAAGATGTAACTCCTCATGTTTATTGAGTCCTTTCTGTCCCATGCCTTTGTCCTGAGCATCTTGTGTGTTTGACTTCAGTCATTACAACAGTCCTCTGATCGAGTATGACTGCTATGAGGTCCATTTGTACAGACAAAGAAACTGAGGCACAGACAGGCCAAGGACGCTGCCTGAGTGAGATGTGTATGAAAATCCCTGATACCAGTGCTTGCATCCACTGAAGCAAAGTCACTTTGCTTCGGTGGGATTCTGTCCATGGGATTCTCCAGATAAGAATACTGGTGTGGGTTGCCATTTCCTCCTTCCGGGGATCTTTCCGTCCCAGGGACTGAACCTTCTCATGTCTCCTGCACTGGCAGGCGGAGTTTTTGCCACTAGTGCTACCTGGGTGCCTGGCACATAGTAACAAACAAATGTTAACTTCCTTACTGTTAATATTGTTCTAAATGCTTTAAAAGATCCTTGAATACAGGCAGATGGATGAGCTGGTAGAAGGTGGTGTGCAAAGCTGGCTAGAAACTCCTGGAAAGCCACTGTAAGAGGGCTCTGCGGGTGTTAGGTTAGACCCTGCCCCCTCCCCACCGCCTCCTCATTTGAAACCATGAGTACTGGGGCAAGGGGGGCGGAGTGGGGGGGGAGGCGAGGGGAGGCGGGTAGTCCCTGCAGCCTTGTTGGGAGGTCTGACTTTCCAGCATCAGAGGACACGGATGGAGAATTGGGAGGAGGGGGCCTCCCTTAGGGGAAGATCGGCAGTGGCTCCCAGAAGGAAAGACAGCGATGGGCGTAGCTGCCAATAAACAGTTTACTACAGGTTTTTAAAGATTAGAGACCCAGAAACCCCTGGCCTTCTCTATATCCATCACCTGAAACCCATGCTGCCTCTGAGAAAAAAACTTGAGATACAAACGCAGCTTCAGGAAGCCCCGCCTCCCCACCCACGTGGCCACATCCCCAGTGCCCCCAGGGGACAGGAGGGTTGAGTTCCCCCAAGGGTGTCAGAAAAGTAATCAGACCAAACTACAAGAGGCAATTACGTCTTTGTTTGTCAGAAACTGTAAACAGAGAGCAAGTGGAGGGTTGCATCACACCATCCCCAGGGCCCTGAAAACTTGCTCTGAAAACCAAAGCAGCATCGGTCGCGTTAAGGAATGGATGTGTTTCATCGGAGGTGTCTGGTGCAGCAGGAAGGCACCTCACCCAGAGAGAGGCCACTACTGATAGTGCCCCTTCCTGGCAGGGCTCCGACCCGGCCTGGTACCAAACAGCCTTTCCGCATCAGCTTAATGACATAAGGTATTTCATACCGTATTTTATTTAATAGCACAGTTGTTTCTATGGATACCATGACTTGGTTTGCCTTCATCAACCACATGCAATCGTTTACCCTTTGCACAGTGCTTGGCACAGATGGTTCAGATGGGAAAGAATCTGCCTGCAATCCAGGAAACCTGGGTTCGATCCCTGAGTCAGAAAGATTCCCTGGAGAAGGGAATGGCAACCCGCTCAAGTATTCTTGCCTGGAGAATCCCCATGGACAGAAGAGCCTGGAGGGCGCAAGAGTCGGACATGACTGAGCAACTAACACACACTTTCAGACACGGTACCTGCTGGGCATGAATGAAGGTGGAATAAAGAGGTAACTTTAATAACATACATAATTATACAATCATAATAATAACAAGATCAGAGTGAATCTGCTAGGGAAATTTGTTCCCTGTCATGCTTGCGGAAATCCCTCAACCCTAGTAGGTACACCTGTCTTGAGAGGGCTGTCTCCCCAGGTGACCTGGAAATGGTATCACTGGGAAGATTACACTCTGGATCTCAGGACAGGCAGAGGCCGAGGCTGGGGGAGGAGAAATCAAAGAGCCTGGATCCCAGAGAAGGGATGCTCGGAGGCGCTGGAGCCGGGGTGTCTCGTCTCCCCACCTCAAGCCGGCGGGCTTGCGCCAGCTGAGTGCTCAGATGGACGCAGGCAGCAGGACTGAGCTCCAGAGCCCGTGGGTGGGTTTGGGGTTCCAGAGTCCCCAGAACGTGGGGTGGCATTGGACACACTCGTCTCCGAGGGGAGGGGGCAGGTGAGAGGCGACCAGGCTGGGCTGGGGTTGTAGGAAAACGGCCCTCCCTGATGCTCGCTGGAAGTGATACCCGAATCCCCGCTGTGACTGCCCCCAGCCTCACCCTCGTCTAGGAGCAGAGCCTGAGCAGAAAGAGCTCTTCCCACAACCTCCCTCCCTGTTGAGAAACCGCTTCCCAGTGCGACAAGAAGGCCTGGGGGATGATGGCTTCTCACGTCCTCTGGGCAGCACTGCTGTGAAGCCTCCCCTCAGATCCTCAGGGGGCAGGACACGAACAAAGAATGCGGCCGCGTGGGGCCGCGGACACGATGGCCGGGAGCCGTCTTTGCGCTCATTTCAGGGGCATGCTCGGTCTGCGTAACAGAACACCGCAGATGGGAACTTAAACATCAGGAGTTTTATTTCACACAGGCCCCTCCTGGAAGGCCAGCTGTTCACCCCTCTTCACCACTCCATTGGGCAGATTCTGGATGAAACCTTCCAGGTAGCCACGTGGGAAGCAGATGCACTCACACTTCGCACTAACAGAGGCCTCGTGCTGTCATGGAACTCCTCACAGGGCCTCCGACTCCCTCCCCAGGTAGGCTGGGACCTTCCTGGAGCAGCGCTGAGGTGGGCATTGCTCTTTTTCTGCTGAGAGTGGGAGCTGCCTCCTCCTGGGGCGTGTGCTTTCCACGAGAAGGTGCTAATGGGAGTGGTTACAGACGCCACTCACATGACCACCACTGATTGGTTGGATGTGGGCACCTGATCCCAGCTGGGCCAATCAGAGCCCTTCCCTGAGATTCCTGCATTTGGGAGGGAGCCGCTGATGCTGTTACACTCTGCTGGTGAGTACCCAGCGTCCTTGCTGGAGGAGGAGCCTGGGCTGGGGAAGGAGAAGGTGAACTCCGAGGCTGAGGTAAGCCCCGGAGAGAATCGGCTTAGTCCCAAGCGCTCAGAGGCCCAGCCAGACCCTGAGTCTTTCCTGGATGTTATGAGCCTTCCCTCCAGTTCCTTTTATTCTTAAGCCAAAACCGTTCACTAATATAAAGTCTGTATTTCATTCTTTCTGCGTTTCCGACTGGTGGCAAAAGGCCAGGCATGCACTACATCTCACGTGATTATTGAGTGAATAAAATCGATGTGCTCCAGGGGCTGTGTGGTAATTTCACAGTGTTCCTCAGGGCCAGACCCGCCTTACTGTTCCGGTACATGGAACCTGGTAGACCACAACCCGTCACAGCCTCTCCCTTTGTATGTGTGTGTGTGTGTGTGTGTGTGTGTGTGTGTGTTAGTGGCTCAGTCATGTCCAACTCTTTGCGACCACATGGACTGTAGCCTGCCGAACTCCTCAGTCCTTGGGATGTCCCCGGCAAGAATACTAGAGTGGGTTGCCTTTCCCTTCCCGCAGAGGATCTGGGTCATTTCAAACATGTTGAACGGCATTTACTTCACAGGCACCTTCAGGAGACTGTCCAGGTTATTTGCAAAAGCAGTCTGCCGGCCTCCTGAAATCAGAACAGCCAGTGTTTTCCATCCTAAACTTGGGGATTAAGAGGCAAAGCCGTTGTAAGCAGAGCACTGGGGTCAGCACAGCTGTGAAGGCGTCCAGAGCAGGGCACACAGCTCAGCACAGCTTGAGAGGGGAAGCCAGGACGCAACCCCACAGAACAAAGAAAGAAGGAAAAAAGGAAGTCCAGATTTTATTTTCCAAAGTCATCGCAATTTTATTTCCTAGCTCACCTTAAAATCGATAAATAATTCAAGACAGAGTGAACTGGTTAGACAGTAACGTTATTTCTCCTCTGTGGCTGCGGCTACAGTAGGGGTGGAAACAGGGACCTTGTGTATATTTTAGGAAATTAGGCATCTCTTTAAAAAATTATATTTACTTTGTATTTATTGGGTGGCACAGGTCTTAGTCGAGGCTTATGGGATCTTTCAGTCACGGCCTGTAGGAGCCAGCTCCCTGCCCAGGGATTGAACCCGTGCCTTCTGCATTGGGAGTGAGTGCAGAGCCTTAACCCCTGGACCACCGGGGAGGTCGTGCTTTTTTTGCTTATTTAAAATAAACCTTTTTCTTTCTGATTATAAAGCATGCGAGTCTGTTTACAGAAGAATATCAGATACCCAGGGCTGGGGCATGGGAGAAGGGTCAGACTTGCTTGGCACCCACCCCTGAGAGGGCCAGTCCAGGGGGCCTGGCAGGGTGGTCGGTGGGGGTGGGGGGCGCTCCTGGGAAGGAACACACCCCAGGGAAAAGAGCCTCATACAGAAGGCTGGTCCTTAGTTTCTCTGCCATTGGAGCAGCAGGAGACTCGCTGAGTCTGCAGAGCAGAGGGCCTGAAGTCACCCTTCATGGGAAGGGCTTCCTGCTCGGGGCGGTGGGTGGTGGGTGTGGAGAGCAGTCTGTTGGGCCCTACTTCGCCTTGGGGGGAGTCAAGGGAGCTCTCATGGTGGTGGTGGCCTCAGCAGAGAGATTTGGTGGGGTTGGGGGTTATTCTAGATTGTCCCCCAGCTTTGATACATTGAGCCTCTGGCCTTGGTTTCCATGGCAATAACCTTGGAGTCCCAGACTGTGGTGGCCATGAAAGGCTGGGTCTGTCCTGGTGTCTGGGCTGGGCGGCGGGGGGAGGCTGTTCTCTTGGGACACTGGACGCAGTGTCTTTGGTGGGGCTGTTTCATGGAGTGTAGGCCCTCTGTTGGAAGCCTCACGGCACTGGCAACAGTTCAAAGGAGTAATTAGCCATGAGATTCATTGTGTAGTTATCTGTTTTAGCAGTAGGGTGACCAACCTGTCTAGTTTGTCTAGGATTTCCTCAATGATAGCACTGAAAACGCTGCATCCCAGGAACTCCTTGGTCCTTTGCAAACCGGGACAGCTGGTCCCCTACTTAGCAGACAGATGGAAATCTTCATGAGCAGGACCCTCGGGTCTGTAATCCACAGCATCTCCTGAATCCCCACCTGGACACGGCACCCTGCACAGAGTGTGCATCCAATAAATAGTCACCAAGCAAAAAGGATGACTATTACTGGAAATGCTCTGCAAATATTTGCTAAATGAATGCCCTCTTGCCAGTAAATGAACTCTTTTCAATATTGTAATATATTGCTAATACATGGGACACACTGGATTTACAAACTTCTTTAAAAAGGGACAAAGATTTTTGTGGAGTGCTGGATTGGGGGTGGGGAAGGGTAAGTTTAGCTGAGCTAAATCCTCTAAAAACAGATCAACAAATGACCTCCAAGACTTGATGTCTTGAATCAGTCTTAAGTGGGGATTATGGATTTCTGGATCTTCTCAGAAATGAGGGGCCAAAGCAGAAAGACAGATGTTGAAGAAATGCAATGATTAGAGAGAACAGGAACTTGTTACATGGCAGGTCGCCTAATCGAGCAACTTCACAAACATTCCCTTGGATGAGACACATGAGATCATGGGCTTGGAGGAGTGACAGGATTTGAAAGGAGGTCATCTGGTTGCTTCTCCAGCATGTTCTCCCATTTCCTCTTGACTGGGGACGCAGTGATGGAGCCAGTGGCCCAAGCCTCTAGATGCACATGTAACTGTGGCTGATGACCATGTAACGATGTTAAAACACTGGGAAGAACCTACACAGCAAGTCTGGTTGCTTGTTCCCTGCATGTCTCCAAGGAAACCTGGAGCCCTGAGCAGTCCTCGGCCCACCCTTGGGAGTATGGTTCTCAGGAGGCCTGTGATGTCAGTGATGGACGGTGTTGTGTTCGCCTGGAGCAGTGGACCATGCCCTGCTGGCCTGTTAGGACGGTTTTGCACAAATGCCAAGACTGATGATGCGCGCCTGGTTTCATTGCTGGAGCCTGGAATTTCAGTTGCTGTGGCTGGTTGATAGCCGGATGGGTCTATGTGACCCACCTCCCATTAACACCTGGACCCTCAGGCGTGTGTGGGTTTTTTCCACTAGTGACTCTGCAGTTCTCTGCTGGAGAAAAAGCCTGTGCTGAGTGAGTTCAGATGAGGAGGCATGGCAGGGGGTCCCATGCCGGACAACTGGGGATTCTGCCAATATGTATCTTTCCTTCCTATTTCTGTTCTACATCCTCTGCTGAAATAAATCTTAGGATAAATCACATCGTGGAGTCTTGTCAGTCTTCCTAGCGAATCACCAAACATAGGGAGGTGTGGGCCCTCCAGCCCAGAACAGGAAAGAGCGAAGGCCAGTTCCTCTTTATTCTACTGGATGCTGCCCAGCCAAGGTCCCGGCCCTGCACTCTCTCACTCAGCCCAGCACCTTCCAGGTTTGAGTGCAGGTGGTGAGGACCAATGGGGAGAAACAGACAAAGCAGGAGCTCCAACAATAATCCCCTTCGGGTGGGTTCCTCCTGGGCTCAGAGCCCCGGAGTCTGCCCACCTGGGAAATGCTGTGGGAAGCATGATGCTGGGTAGAAGGGGTAGGGCGGGTGAAGGTCCTTGGGGGGCAGATTTCAAGGTTCATTGCCTTTTGGAATCTCTGGGATTTCTGAACTCCAGTTAATTTACCTAACTGGAGTCAAAGCCACAAGGACTGCCCCGAACTGCTGTTACTTATTACTGGTTCAGGCAGGCAAGCACTCTGGGTCAAGGTACCCTCTGGCCCTGCAAATCCCCCTCCATGTGTGCAAATCTGTGTTTCACAGTCCAGAAGCACATTGCAAACCCATTCTCTCCTTCGATCTGTCTATCTACCTGCCTGTCTTTCATCTGTCTTTAATATTTCTGTATGCATAAACCGAATAGGCACAATTGAAATCCATTTTCTCTCTTTTAATCTGTTCATCTGTCTGTGTTCATCTGGTTGTTTACCTATAATCTTTTTACATGTAAAAACTGATGAGCACAAACAGACTGCTGCTGTTGCTAAGTTGCTTGAGTTGTGCCTGACTCTTTGCGACCCTATGGACTGTAGCCCGCCAGGCTCCTCTGTTCATGGGATTCTCCAGGCCAGAATACTGGAGTGGATTGCCATGCCCTCCTCCAGGGGATCTTCCCGACCCAGGGACTGAACCCATAATTCTTATGTCTCCTTCAACGCCAGGTGAGTTCTTACCACTAGCACTACCCAGGAAGCCCAAACATAGACACAAGTACCAATTAAATATTTAAAGAGTAAGATAACTGAACAACTAGAAACATGCTTGCCAGTCAAAACATCCCAGCATTTATTTTTAAATCCAAGTGAAAAAGTTAAAGTTGCTCAGTCATGTTCGACTCTTTCCGACCCCATGAACTATACAGTCCATGGAATTCTCCAGGCCAGAATACTGGAGTGGGTAGCCTCCACTGGGAGTGGGTAGCCTTTCCCTTCTCCGGGGGATCTTCCCACGCCAAGGATCAAACTCAGGTCTCCCGTATTGCAGGTGGATTCTTTACCAGCTGAGCCATCAGGGAAGCCCAAGAATACTGGAGTGGGTAGCCTGTCCCTTCTCCAGTGGATCTTCCTGACCCAGGAATCGAACTGGGGTCTCCTGCCTTGCAGGAGGATTCTTTACCAGCTGTGCTACCAGGGAAGCCTGATCTTTACCTTAGACCTATTCAACAATTAACTTAAAGTGGACCAAAGATTTATATGTAAGAGCAAAAACTATAAAAGGAAGCATATAAGAAAACCTTTTTGTTATTGGATTTGGCAATAGTTTCTCAGATATGACACCGAAAGTACAGGCATCAAAGGAAACAACGTCTATAAGCTGTGCTTGATCGTGATGAACAAGACAGCATCAGAAGAAAAGTGAAAAAACAGCCCACGGAGTCAGAGGAGATACTGACAAAGCAACGTATCTGAGAAGAGTCCCGTATCCAGAATCCATGAAGGTCTCTAACAACTCAATAATAAGACAACCCAGTTTAAAAATGAGCAGAGGACTTGCATATATATTTTCTCAAAGGTGATATACAAATGGCCCACAGACATATTAAAAGATGAGGCTTAAACTGAAAGGCAACATAATAAAAAAAAGGACAAAATGAACATCATGTGCCTCCAGATGGAAGACTGTGAGAAGGTTACTTAAGTGTGCATTCTCCCCTCAAAATCTGAAATGTCAGATAAACCCAAATTGCAAGTCATCTCGGTGAAAGTTATATAGAATTTTTTATACTAGTCTCTGACAACTCTCTGGCAATAACTGTCATGTTCTTTTATGCCCTTCAAAAATATCATTGTCATTCAAGATGAAGAGAAGGCTAACAAGAGAGCTCAGAAGACAAGACCAGACACACTTGGCAACTAAATACAACGTGCATCCTGGTGTGGATCCTGGACTGGGAGAAAAGTGCTATGAAGACTGCACTGGGGCATTTGGTGATCAGGAATAATATTCGATCAGTGACAAATTTCCTGACTCAGATAACTGCACTGCGGTTCCAAAAAAGAATGTCCTTGTTCTTAGGAGATATATTTGGGAATATTTGGCTTCCCTGGTGGCTCAGATGGTAAAGAATCTGCCTGCTGTGCAGGAGACCTGGGTTCCATCCTGGAGAAGGGAATGGCTACCCACTGCTGTATTCTCTCCTGGAGAATTCCATAGACAGAGGAGCATGATATCTGAAACCTACTTTTAAATAGATCAGGGAAAAATTATATATCTATCTAGAAAAAGAGGAATGATGTGGCAAAATTGGGCAAGATGTTAATAAGAGGTACGCATCTGGGTGAAGGGTAGTGGGAATTTTGGTACTGTTTTTGCCACTCTTCTGTAAGTTTGCATTTATTTAAAGAGACAAAGTTAAAATAAGTTAATATATTATTTTAAAAAATAAGTAAAAATCTTCCCAGCCAGGAGGCCTGAGAACAGAGCAAACTTCCAACTGGCCCTGACGTCAGCAGAGAGTCCCTGAAGCCTGGGGTTTGCCCGGGAGAGAGGAGCATCACTTCCTGGAAGAAGGTAGGGAGGAGGAGAAATCGCCTCTGAGCCCACAGGAGCTTCTAGAAGAATCCATGGGTCCAGAGGCTTCACATTGTCCTCAACCTTAGAGGCAGGCATGGCTTTCCAAGCCTGCTTCTTCCTGCCCAGGTGATCAGAGTTACATCAGTTCTAGCCAAGGTGCATGGGCTGAGCACCTACTGTGTGCAGGAGCCACTGACAGGAGGTCATCAGGGGATGATTGTGTTTGTGCGTGTGCAAGGTTTGTGTGTGCAGGAGTGTGTATGTGTGTGAGTGCAAGCTATGTGTGTAAGGTACTTTGTGTGTGTGTGTGTGTGCACATGTGTGTGTACGCATTTGTGTGAAGTGTGTGTGTGTGAGGTGTGTGGGCGAGATGTGTGTGTGTGAGGTACGTGTTTGTGCACGTGTGTTTGTGAGGGGTATGTGTGAGGTACGTGTGTGTGTGCATGTGTGTGTATGTGAGCTGTGTGTGTATGTATGTGTGTAAGGTGGGTGTGCATGCATGTGTGTATATGAAGTGTATATGACGTGTTTGAGGGGTGTGTGTGTGTGTGAGGTGAGTGTGTGTGAGGTGGGGGTGCACGCTTGTGTGTATAGGAGGTGTTGTGTGAGGAGTGTGTGTGTGAGGTGGGTGTGGACACCCAGCAGAGCTTTGCAGCAACGCTATGCATGGGTTATTACAAATTTGGGGGGTGGGGTGGGAAGGCAACCTCATTCCCTGGAGGAAACCGCTTCCCCGTTCATGACTGTTTCAACACGGGGAAGGATGGTGAACGCCTCACAGCATTTACTCTGAGTCAGGGAGCGTTTGAAGTATTTCATGTGTGTTATCTCCTAACAGCCCCAGGGGACAAGGTCCACCATGGTCTCCTATTTCCTGACGGGAGGTTGAGGAATCCGTCCAAGGCCCCTCCACCGAGGGCAGCTGCTACCAAGACCCGAGGCTCTTAGTCAAAACCGAGGTGGCCTCCCGAGCACGGGAAGATGCATCTCGCCCCTTTTTGATCCCGTCCGGGGACTTAAGTTGAGTTGCCTGCAGGAAACAGCTCTGAGCAAACACCTAGGACCTCTTCTCACCTCGGGAGACAAGCTGACGGTTTTGCGATATGGTGAGTTTGTACACAGAAGGAGATATAGCCCATCCCCACTTGGGCAGCGGGCTTATCTTGTCACGGTTTTATTGCTTGGTTATGAATAAACTGCTTACAGTGATCTTTGTGAGTTTCACACCAAATTAGAAAAAAAGCGATGGGTTCAGCCACTTGGCATTTTGCTGCTGCTGCTGCTAAGTCGCTGCAGTCGTGCCGACTCTGTTCGACCCCATAGATGGCAGCCCACCAGGCTCCCCCGTCCCTGGGATTCTCCAGGCAAGAACACTGGAGTAGGTTGCCATTTCCTTCTCCAATGCATGAAAGTGAAAAGTGAAAGTGAAGTCGCTCAGTCGTGTCAGACTCCTAGCGACCCCATGAACTGCAGCCTACCAGGGTCCTCCGTCCATGGGATTTTCCAGGCAAGAGTACTGGAGTGGAGCGCCATTGCCTTCTCCGCTTGGCATTTTAGGAGTTTGTAAAATATTCCAATGTACTAGCTTCAGCTTTTGTGCCCTCCCAGGTGGCGCTAGTGGTAAAGAACCTGACCGCCAATGCAGGATGTGCAGGAGACACAGGTTCGATCCCTGGTTGGAAGTTCGATCCCTGGAGGAGGCAAATGACAACCCACTCCAGTATTCTTGCCTGGAAAATTCCAAGGACAGAGGAGTCTGTAAGAATACAGTCCACAAAGAGTCAGACACAACTGATCAATGGAGCATGCAAACATAGAATTTTTAAGTTGCTGTTAAACACATTTTGAGCATCATTTGTGGAGTTGCCCTGTGTGCACTGCACCAGACCAAGGAAAAGCAAGTTTAAAGGGAGCCTCCTCCTATGACCCCTGGAGAGTCATTTTTAGAGGCCAGAAGTCCTTTGGGAAATGCTCTTGGTCCCTGCTCTTGAGTTATAATTCAGAGTTACAACCCCACAAGGAGCCTGCATCTCAGTTCTTTGTTGACAGGCCACTGCAAAGGAACACAGGAGCTAAACAGGTTGAATCTGCACCATTTTTTTTCAGCACAAATAGCTACTTGTCCTTGGTCAGTGGGCAGGTGACTCTTTAAAAAGAATATGTTGTGTCTAGCAGCCAGTGAAGGTATCATGTACCCACTTGGTTTCTGGAGAGGGAAGGTGGTCTAGCCCAGTGATCACAAAGGCCTTCGTCTAACACAGGTGTTTTCAGACTCAGGAACCCTGAAAAAAACCACCAGTGCCGGGACTTCCCTAGTGGTCTGGTGGTTAAGGCTTCACTCTCCCAAGGCAGGGGGCCGGAGTTTGATCAGATCGTGAAACTAGGATGCTTACGCTACAACTAAGAACCACTGCAATCAGAAAACAACTACGAAAACAAAATAAAACAACAAGACAAAATCCCCACCAATGCTGCCTGATCTCAGACCATTTTGACCAGACCCTGTGGGTGGGCCCCTGGGACCTGTGTTCTCAACAAGCTCCTCCATCAACAGAAACTGGAGGATGGATTTGGGTCAGAAATGCCCAGAGCTGATGATGTGAAGCAGTGTTGTATTCCACCTAAGTACCAGGAAAATCTCCAGGGCACCACAAACAGGAGGCTGCCGTGGGGAGCAGCTGGGCCTCTCTGATCAGGGCCCACTTTTGTTCCCGGTGGTATCACCCCTAGAAAACCCAGTCCACCCAACAGATGCTTGTATGCTACCCATCAGGGCTGGCTTCCCGTTCCCAGGGAAACAAGAACACAGAATGGGAAATTAGTATCCTGGGACCAGAGGGTGAACTATAATTGAGCCCAAAAAGTTTTTGGAGGAGGGAGGCCAGGGCTAGGCCGGTGAGTACAGACTGTGGTTTCCAAAGATGGCCCCAGGTCCTCCCCCATCTCTAGCGTTCTTCTGCAGTGTGACCTCGCCAGTCTCCCATCAAGAAGGGGGAAGGGTCTCCTCCTCCTTCCCCGGGGACCTTGGTTATCCCACACAGGGATGCTATGTGATTCCGAGGCTGTGTCCCAACAAGCCCAAGCTTCTGCCCAGTTCTCTTGGCAGGTTCCTTCTCAGGAGAGTCCCGCTCAGATCCCAGCAGAAAGCCCACAGCACCCACAGAAGTCACTTGCAGGCGCTCCATATGCATTCTCAGCTGAACCCACTCTCAAGTCAATCCCACTTCAGGTGCTAAGAGTGAAGAAGCATCCAGGTGACCCCAGCCCCACACCATTCAGGTCTTCCCTGCTGGGCCTTCAAGCCTTCCCCTCTGTCCGCCTGTCGAAACTCTTGACCTGCAGAATCCCTGAACATGATACGATGGTTCTTGTTTGATGTCATTACATGTGGGATGCTCATTACATGGCAAGGATCACTGAACATCAGGGCAAATCCAGCAGCAGTGGATGGTTGGGTGATGGAGGCCTGGGGATGAGGACCCTCGATGAGACAAGGCCCTCCAGGTTCTGGCTAAGAGAGTGGGCTTTTGGACTGTCTGGGGTTGAATCCAGCCTTTGCCCGTCACCAGCTCTGTGACCCCGAGAAATATACTTAACCTCTCTGGGGAGTGGAGAGAGTAATCGTCCCCATGTGAGCAGGTTGCTATGGGGATGAGACACGCCGACGTGTGAACATCTTGGCTCCTGGGGACACTCTGTAAGTGTTGGCAGGCATTTCCGATTTGCACGGAAATCGGCCCCAAACTGATCACAGGAGGATTAGTTCTGATCTAACCGGTACTTGTCCTCGGAAGGCAGTTCTGTTTCTTTGTCGCAGAGCCTGATGGAGGAAGAAAGACAGGGTACCTGGCTGTCACTGTCTGTGCTGGGGGCATGAGGCCTGAAGATCCTGTGATCGGAGGACGAGGCACTGGCGGGGTCCCAGGGAAAAGCATCCAGTGGGAATTGGGAATAGAGTCAGGCAGGTGGAGAAACTGCAGAGAAAGAGAGCCAGGCCTGGGCCGGGGGATGGTGGTCTTAGTGATGTGTGTGTGCGGGCGGTTGGGGGGTGGCCCAGGGAACAGTGGGAGAAGCCCTCGGGATTTGAGCCAAGTTTAAACAGTGAGGAGCCGTGCAGGGGTTACATGCTTTGTCTGGGTGCAGCCCAGAGTTGATGAGTAAAAGGGCTTGAAGCGAGGCTTTTGCAGGAATCATGATGGAAAGTCCCTCTCTGCAGGGTCTCCGGCAGCAAGGTGCCAAGACCAGGGAGGCCCTAGAAACACGCAGACGCAGGACCCCCGAGTCTGTCCCCAAGAGCGTGGCACCTTCCCCGTCTTCTGCTCTCGCCGGGAGAACCCTTCCTCCGAGATGGAGGGATTGAACCTGGTTCTCAGCACATGAATGAATATATACACCGACAATGGGACCCAGCTCCCGGGCTGATTTTTCTCTTGGCCTTTCTCTTCTTGGGTGAGTGAGCTGGCTCCACTTTTCCTGGTCACCAAATAATAACATTCCCTTGTAGCCAGGTCTCCCTAATCACCTGCTGGGGGGCTGACTACATTGGATGCCAAGCCAATGTTATTCAGGCTTGCGAAATGCCATCCCTGCCGGGGGTGGGGGGGGCTGTTATAATAGTTTTAAAGACCTTGAAATTACTCTGATGAAAGTACTTATAATAAACTTATAATGAACTCCTATCACGCCTGCAAATCTGTGTGTACCATCTGGCTTTATTAAAGATGATGATTTGATGGTTTTTCCATAAAGGATTGCAGACGCCGCTCTCAGGCTTACCAAAGAAGATTTATGTTATAATCACTCTGGGCTCCCAAACGGCTAAGCGCCATTGTGCCAGTAGTTGGCACATAGTGGGTACTTAATAAATGCTTGTGGAATGAGAGTGAATGAGTAATTGAATAAAGGCACTGGCAGGGATGATGACCTAATTAAATCTTGCTAATTTAACGATCTCAGCCCAGAGCAGCTGTGACTTTGAATGCCACCCGTGCAAGGGGCAGGCTTGCTCAGTGCCTGGATTCTGCAAACAGGAGGGAAAAAAACCAGAGCAAGGGACAGAGGAATGCCCCCTGCCCTCTCAGCCACTGCGCCAGCCAGTCCGGGGGCATCTGCCACCTGGGCCCCACTCCGCATCCTTCTGCCAGCTTCCCCAGGGGGTTCCCGGGGCTCGAATGTGATAGTGGAATAACTCATTCCCCGGGAAACAGCACAGGAGTGGCTGAGTTGGCCTGTTAGGGACAGGTCCACGGTTGACCTTTGCCCAGTATTGGCCCCCTGCCCTGGGAGCTCCTGACCCCGGAGGCCCCAGCACCCGGCCAAGGATGGCTTGTCCAGCTCAGCAGGTTAGTTCATCTTTCTCCATGTCAACATGTTCCAGGAGCCAGCCTACTACTCACCTGTTTTGATTTATATTTGGGAATTCTTTTAAGCCTCCAAAGGGTCTCCCTGGTGGCTCAGATGGTAAAGAATCCGCCTGTAATGCAGGAGATCTGGGTTCAATCCCTGGGTTGGGAAGATCCCCTGGAGGAGGAAATGGATGGCAACTCACTCCAAGATTCTTGCCTGGGAAATTTCCATGGACAGAGGAGCCTGGCAGACCACAGTCCATGAGGTCGCAAAGAGTTGGGCAGGACTGAAGGAGTAACACTTTCACTTTTCACTTTGAGCCTCAAGGTACATATTCACCCTCTAGGCATTTCTCCCATGGGCGCTCCCAGGGTGGCCAGCCCCTGGCAGGCGCATGAGCCTTCTCTGGAGCCCAGGAGCTACGTCACGGTTACACAGCAGATAGTTCACCCGCTGCAGAAGCAAGGACCCCAAAGAGAGTCACCTTGAGAAGTGACATGCATATTTCAGCGTCCCCAACACTTGGACTGCTTTCAAACCTTGTGGTAAGTTGTCTACGATATATTATTAAAAAAAAAAAAAAACCGCACAACTTCAAACGCTGAGGGTGATTTGAATTCTAGCAAAAGCTGAGTCATTCAGAGCAGATTCTGGGGAGAAAGGGGAGCGATCAAATTTGGATTCAATAAGGCATTTTTAGGTGAGAACTGAGGACTGCTTTTGAAAGCAATCAAACTGGTTTTCTTATGTGCCTCTTCACCTGGATGTTGTAAGGACCGCATAGATGTCTCGACAAAGGCAAGCTGTATTATTGAAAAGTAGAATGTGCCGACACCCCATGACAAGCTCCTTTTAGATGGGCAAGTCTAGGCATGTTTTTCAAAAGCTTGTCGTTTTCATTTATTGTCACAAGCATTGTTTCCCAAACGAATATGAATGTACCAGAATGATCAGGGTATTGCTCTCTCCAAAACATTAGACCAAACTGTAAAACTGTCCTTGCTTTTAAAGAGCGATAGGTTGGACTTCCCTGGTGATACTACTGTAAGCCTCCACACTTCCCCTGCAGGGGGCAGGGGTTCAGTCCCTAGCTGGGAGCTAAGAGCCCTTATGCGGTGCGGCATTCCAAAAAGAGAAAAAAACAAACCAAATAGCAGATTAGTGTGCATGTGTGTGTGTGCTGACCATTTTCCACTTTCTTTTCTGTCTTCACAAAGATAATAGAGGCGCCTGAAAAACAAGGCTTCTAGGACAAGGCTAGCCCCAATTCCTGGCATCTCAGAAAGGCATCAACTTATTTACTAGCCCCTCTCCTAAATGGCTGCCTTCAGAACATTCTGAGTTTCTATGGCAGACTCTTCAGCAATCCATCCAAAAGCCCTCCCTCACCTCTGCCTTGTTAGCAAAATATGTGCCCTCGAAGGAAGCAGAAGTCCCCTGGCTTTTGCAACTGATGCTGAAGCTGAAACTCCAATACTTCAGCCACCTGATGCGAAGAACTGACTCATTGGAAAAGACACTGATGCTGGGAATGATTGAAGGCGGGAAGAGAAGGGGACGACAGAGGATGAGATGGTTGGATGACATCACTGATTCAATGAACATGAGTTTGAACAAGTTCCAGGAGTTGGTGATGGACAGGGAAGCCTGGTGTGCTACAGTCCTTGGGGTCACAAAGAGCTGGACACAACTGAGTGACTGAACTGAACTGATGCATTTATAGAGTTGAACAAACAACCAGTTTTACATTTTATATGTGTTGGAACTGACAAGACTCTCCTCAACCAAACTCCAGACAGATTCCTTTGAACTCAGCTAGGCTGCATCCTTGAGCATTCCTCAAAAGTCTATTTTTAGCAAGAATCCCACTACGTCTGTTTAGCCAGAGTCCCCACCCTCCATATCTGATTGGATTCCTCATCCCCATGCTCCAGGTACTGTCTGATCATCCTGGCTGCTCTTCAGCAAGAAATCTGTCATGTTGATTTCGGCAGAAATTTCCCTTTATCTCTGTTGTTCCCTCTTAGTAACTTTCTATCTCCCCATCTCCTCAGGTATAAATCCCCACTTTTCTTTGCTGTATTAAGAATTGAGTTCAGTTCTGTACCAAGGTTTCTTTTCCCTGTTGCAATAATTCTTAGTTAAAACCTGCTTTTACATCTTAATTACTGTCCAGATCTTGTTTTTATTCTACAGAAGACATTTCAATGAGTTTCTTGAAAAGGAACTGCAGTAGGAACCCACAGAAGTACTATCTAGATGTAACTAAAGTGAAAGTGAAGTCGCTCAGTCATGTCCGACTCTTAGTGACCCCATGGACTGCAGCCTACCAGGCTCCTCCATCCACGGGATTTTACAGGCAAGAGTACTGGAATGGGTTGCCATTGCCTTCTAGCAGACACTGAAAAAAAAAAAAAAAGTGAAAACAATTCTTGGAATAAGCAGTTAGACTAGTTACCTATAGAAAGTACCTTCAGATGAAATCTGATTGACAAAATGGTGCCAGCTATCCAAAAATTTAGAAGTGCATTCACACAAGTGTATAGCTACTATAAAAGGCTAAGGCAAAAACCCATTTAAATGTTTAAAGGTTGTGGCTAGAGCATAGTGGGTAAAGGGGAAAAATGGAAAATGATAGCAGAGTATAAGGAGGAGTCAGATTATATAGTCTTGTGAGTCAGGTTGGAATTTCCTTTTCAGTACTATGGTATGCTTTTAAAGAGTTTAAATGGGAATCTGACCGTTGGATGTGGAGTTGAAAATGGATTAAAAAGAATAATGGAGGCATGATGACCACTTGGATGAGTATTACAGTCATCTGGGGTAGACAGTAATGGTGACTTGGATCAAGGTATTGGTGTAAGGATGGAGTGTGAAGTAGGCAGATTCAGGACAAGGTTTGGAGGTTGAGGTGACATGAATTATATTCATTTGGATGTAAGAGGCTGAGGAATCAAGGAGGGCACTGAGCTTTAGACTTGAACAGCTGCATGGGTGGTGGTAGGTGAGTGCTGACACTGTCGATGGGATAGTTTTGGAGGAAAGGGGACATGTTAACTGTGAGATGCCTACAGAGGTCTAAGTAGAGATATCAAATAGATAATTGGCTTGGGCTTCCCTGGTGACTCAGAGGTTAAAGCATCTGCCTGCAATGCAGGAGACCTGGGTTCGATCCCTGGATCAGGAAGATCCCCTGGAGAAGGAAATGGCAACCCACTCCAGTATTCTTGCCTGGAGAATCCCATGGAGGGAGGAGCCTGGTAGGCTACAGTCCATGGGGTCACAAAGAGTCGGACATGACTGAGCGACTTCACACACGATATGGAGGGTATATATGGAGATAAATAGATTAAGGAGTAGATTTGAGAATCATTAGCATCAAGTGACATTTAATGCTCTTAGAATGAGTCAGAATGCTATCCAGAGAGAAGAGAAATGAACTGAAACCATGCCCTGGGACAAACTAATATGTAAAGAGGAAGAGGGGGCAGTGAAGAACACAAAGAAGGAGGGAGGGAAAACAAAACCCAGAAAATGCGTTTCCATGGAAGCCAAAAGAACATGTTTCAAGCAGGAAGAAGAGCTCAGCTATGTTGGCATCGCTGATAAAGATGAGATTATTGGATGTGGCAACCTAGAGTTCCCCAGAGACTCAGAGCAGCGGTGTCAATGGAGCGGTGGGACCAGAAATCATAACGAAAGAGCCTGAGGAACAACTGGCAATGTTCAAAATTCTCCATATTATTTAGCTTTGAAGCAAAGCAGGACAGCGGAATACAATGTTCCTGAAAAGGAATGTGGCAGAGATGTTTCTCTTCAAATGGAGATGCTTCAGTATGTTTGTAGGTTGATAGAAATGATTCGAAAAAGAAGACACTCTGACAATAGAGTGGATGGTAATTGCGGCAGTGATGTCCTTGAGAAGCAAGAGGGAGTTGGAAGGGAGTCCAGGGTGCGAATGAAGGACTTGGTCCCCAAAAGTTTCCACCACACCGTCCAAGAATGGTGCCTGCAGAATGCTTACTATACTGATGGATCACTAACATCAAGCAAGAATGTGAACTCCTGGTGGGACTGGTAGGTGGTGAAAACCTTTGATAAGATTGAAGAATTGTTAGAATTCAGATGAAAGAAAAAGTGAGCTTTGTTCAGTTTTTAGGAAGGAAGAAGTTAGATGTTTAAATCCCTATTTTCCTAAGCAAAATAATGCCTAGTTATCATCATTTTAACTGTTTAAAAGTTTGAAAAGATAGGTATAATATCATACAGATGTATACAAATTATTTTTCAGTCGGTGGTTTCTATTCACATGTAAACTTTTGAACACATGTTGTCTACAAGTTTATACATATCTAACTGGATCTTTGAATATTCATTTGATATTTGCTGTGCAAGTGCCATGAAGTATCACCAGAGTTTGGGCTATTTACTTTCCTTAATCTTGCTTTTAAACACACTTTCTGCTTGTTTTGGAAAAGCCACTTTTATTGTTAGTAAGAATTGTCTAGCAGAGTCAGAACAATTGGAAACAAAGAAAAGCAAAATCTCAGGCCAAGAAATTTAACTGAAAATAAGACATGCTATTTAGACTGTAGAAGAAAAAAAGGATTGAGGAGTCAAATTTGTTTAAATGAGGCACAGGAAACTTAACTTTGGAACAGAGGTCTCAGAGAATAAGAAATCAAGAGGTTAGAGGTCCTGCCTTGAGAAGAATAAGCAATGAAGTTGCAGCCCCAGTGGAGAGCAGAGCACAGTGGGAAAAATACACATTTGAGAACCACAGCACAGGAATATAATCCCAGTCACTACCGCTCATTCATTAGGTGGCCTTGGCAAGGATTGACCTCTCTGAGCCCAACTCCCTGTCTATAAGGGGAAATAAATGATACCCAATTTCATTAACTATTATTATGCCTAGAGATGGCACTTATAAAGTATCTGGAAGAATTAGAGCTTAAATATAATAGGAGCTATTTTTATTAACAATAATTTCAAAGTAGAATCAGGCTTTTCAAAGGGAAAAGATCCTCTTAGTGAAGAAACAAGATTTACTACCAGAATAAGTAGTTAACTCAGACTAGTTTGGAGTCTGTGACTCTGTTTAGTGTCTGACCGTTCCCACCCTGAATATAATTTGTAGCCAGAGTCCTTGAATTGTGGTGTAGTAGATTTTGCCATCTCAAATGTCATGGTCTGGGTGAACTGCTATGGAGTGAAGTACACACGTCTTGGACTGTGGAAATGTGATGTGATCACTGAAGAGTGTTTGGTGCCTTCATGTTTACAGTGCAAATGTACAAGCCAGGTAAACTGGGTGTTCAGCCCATCTGAACTGAAACCCTTGGAATACAATAATTTTGTGAGCAATATCATCATCAGAAACTACTTTTGCTGAGCTCTCTATAAACCAGTGCTTGTTTTGATTGACAAAATCACAACAAGACTCTTGTTCTCAGAATTTCTCTAAAGTTCCATTTGTATACTTGTCATTTTCATTACACACAATTTGGGGGTAGTTTCTTATTTATTTTATGGAAACATTTCAAAATCACTTTGCAAATTATAGTTAAAATGGTGTATTGAACTATATCAACTTTTTTATTGTCGCATAATATACATTATCTAAATTTACCATTTTAACTGTTTTTGACACTGACATTAAGTATATTCACATCTTCTGTCAACCACTGTCCATCTCCAGAATTTTTCACCTTCCCAAGCTGAAACTATATATCCATTAACAGTAATTCCTCCCTCTTCGTACTCTCTAGTCTCTGGTGAACTCTATTCTACTTCTGTATCTGTAAATTCAGCTATTCTAGGCATTTTGTATATTTTTTCCTTTGTGCCTGGTTTATTTGTGCTGGAATCGCATATGAGTTTAAAAAGTGACCAGTAGAGCCTTGGCTTTTAAAGTAGAGTTAAAGCGGATTATCAGAAACAGGAGGAGCCTGGGAGAGGTCATGCTGATTTCTTATATATGTTGATAACCCTGTGCTACCGTAGTTTCGACTCTGAGAACAGGTAGGAGAATTTTGAATGTAGATGATAATTTCCCTATTTTCTAATTTAATTTATATTGCTGAATTTGGCAACATATTTTTGGAAAACCAGAGTGAAATGCAACCTGGAGGAAAACAGAACAAATACAGCTCCCCCCTCTCACCCCTTTTCCATATCTCTTAGCTAGCATTAAATAGAACAGAAACAAAAACAAACAAACAAAAAAATGACTGGAATGCTACCTGGTTAATGAGAGAAAGAAAGAAATGTATTTCTGCAGAGTTAACAGCAAGCAAAATCTTATTTCCAATAAAAACTTTTGCTTTGTTGACTATTTTAATATGCCACAGAATGAATAATTATGTTGAAAAAGTGGCGATAAAATTAAAGGAGACAAGAAGGAGGTGCTTATGAAAGCCAGAATTGAAAACTTCGTTTGAAGCTGTAAAATATCATTAATCTTTGGGTGAAGTGAAAACAATCCTCGCTCTCTTCTCACATAGACAGCTGCTATGAGTTAGGTAGTTTCAGGAAAAAAAATATTTTGACATGGAAAATGCTAGTGGCATTTAGGCATGGGCAACTATGTCTAAAATCCAAACTGATCCAACCAATAAAATATTTGGAAAAATAAATTTCATTAAAAATATTTTTCATCAATATGTTCAAAAGTATTATCCATAATTATTTTTTTCTTAGTCATTTCTGAACCGTATGAATACATTTGTAATTGGCGTCTCTCCCCTCTTTTAAAAAATTTGAGTGGTATCAAAGAAATCATCATTTACAGCACAAGTTGTTTTTGTTGTTTGGTTTAGTTTATCAGCAGCTCCAAATGAGTATGCTAAATTTAATCTAGCTACTGTTTAAAACTCAAAATGCTACTTAAGATCTATAAAATTTCACTGTTAATTTATATATTTCTATTTTGACATGTGGCCATTGATTTAGGTTGAAATCTTTGCCAAAATTAATGAGTCGTGTCTTTGAGCCTCAGATCATTTTTCTGGTTTCCCCAAATGAATCTGATTCTCAGATCTTACCTTCCCAGTTCAGCTAGACCCAACAAACTTTCCCCCTTATAATCAAGGCAAAAATCATGCTTTGAGCAAGAACTGTCTCCAGTGGAGCTCAAGAGAACCTTGAATCTATTCCTGTTGGACATTGCTTGGTCTTCAGTCTTTTTTATCACAGTAACATAGAGATCCAACCAGTCCATTCTAAAGGAGATCAGCCCTGGGTGTTCTTTGGAAGGGATGATGGTAAAGCTGAAACTCCAATACTTTGGCCACCTCATGCGAAGAGTTGACTCATTGGAAAAGACCCTGATGCTGGGAAGCATTGGGGGCAGGAGAAGGGGACGACAGAGGATGAGGTGGCTGGATGGCATCACTGACTGGATGGACGTGAGTTTGAGTGAACTCCAGGAGTTGGTGATGGACAGGGAAGCCTGGCGTGCTGCGATTCATGGGGTCGCAAAGAGTCAGACAAGACTGAGGGACTGAACTGAACTGAACATAGAGAATGATACAAGGTTACATTCTACAATGACTAGATTTACTCTTCAAACTTAGTTGAAATAGTCACTGACTTTTAAAGGAGACATTACCCCTTTGGTGACTCATAAAAGCAGGCAAGATAATATAAAATTATTTTTCATAATCTTTTGTTTTTAAATCTCGGAGCTATATTAAAGAAAAAATCTGAAATTTCTTACATTTAATTATTAGTAAATCAACATTTGTTAAATTTAATGTATACGGAACTCAGTGGGAGGTATTATTTGATATATTACAGACAGTGAAGTGATAATCCCAGACTAAAAGGCCAATTTTCGTGTGTGTGCTCATATTTATAGCCAGTTTTCAAACATGGTAATCCAGTTTTGAACAATATAATAAAGTTTCCTTTTTTAGATCCAACTGAAAGGGATAATAAGCATAAAACATTTACTAATGATGCAGCCTGACACATAGTAGGTATTCAGTCAAGTGTAACAAAAGTATTCCATGTTATTTTTGTAGTATTCTTTTGTCATCAAGACAGTTGCCAGTTCCTGTCATTAAATAAAGAATTGGATACCATGTTTTCATGAATTAGTTTTTCCGTTATTTTTTTGCACAGAAGAGAGAAGAAATCTAAGTTTATTCCGGAAAAGATAAGGTTCTTTATTTCAAATCAAACTTAATCCTAAATTTCTGCCTAATATTATAGGCAATTTATTAATATATTTGTGCCATGTTGGGCTTCCCTGGTGGCTCAGTGAGAAAAGAATACACCTCCAATGCAGGAGACTTGGGTTTGATCCCCTAGTTGGGAAGATCCCTTGGAGAAAGAAATGGCAACCCACTCCATTATTCTTGTCTGGAAAATCCCATGGACAGAGGAGCCTGGTGGACTACAGTCCAAGGAGTCACAAAGAGTCACATACCACTTAGCAACTAAATCACCACCACCAATAGAGATCATATAAAAAAAAATGAATTTTGGAATTTTAATCAATAACTCAATCTAAGAATCAAATAATGAAAAAATATTTTTATATTTTAAACTCAGATTAAATTTGAACCATGTATATTTACATATAATTACCAAGTTCATAACTCACACTTAAATTTATGTAATATATAGTCTATCAATTTAAGCCAAAATACTAATCTTTGCATATCATTAGCACATGAACACTAAGGAAAATATATAATGCAAGTAATTATAAGTTTCACAATATAGACAAGGTGAAATGTGACCAAACAGGACAATGATACGGATGGTTGTAGTTGGTGGTTTAGTCACTGAGGTGTGTCCAATTCCTGTGACCCCATGTACCCCCCAGGCTCCTCTGTCCGTGGAATTCTCCAGGCAAGAATACTGGAGTGGGTTGCCAGTCCCTTCTCCAGAGGATTTTCCTGACCCCAGGATCAAACTTGGGTCTCCTGCATTGCAGGCGGATTCTTTACCAACTGAATCACCAGGGAAACACTGATCTTCATTANCCGTGGAATTCTCCAGGCAAGAATACTGGAGTGGGTTGCCAGTCCCTTCTCCAGAGGATTTTCCTGACCCCAGGATCAAACTTGGGTCTCCTGCATTGCAGGCGGATTCTTTACCAACTGAATCACCAGGGAAACACTGATCTTCATTAGTCCTACAATGTTAGAGCTATAGAAGCTAGCATAAATGAAAAAAGCGTTGCATTTGGAGTGAAAATGAGTATGGACCTCTGCCAAGGTTAGATATTAGAGCAGGAGATGGTTCATGGGGATGTTAGAGCAGGATTGTCTCATGAATCCCACGAATATGCATCGTAACTGCTATCTAAAAAGTTTAAACATTTAATTTTGATAAAATTGGAATTATAGCAACACTTACTTTCCACACATGGCGGATAATAGATGAGACAATGCCTTAAAAATTGCAAAATCTCCGGCAAATGTTTGTTACTTTTTGAATTTTTTCCATGTGACTTTAATTGTTTTCAGAATTCTGGTTTTTGGGTGTCAGGAAAAAATAGCCAATAACTCCATATTTGATGATGTTAGGAAGCAGTTATGATATTGAACCATAATAAATAAATAAAAAGGAAACTAAGTGTGGTAAAATCCTGGCCACTATAGGAACACAAAGATAAGACCTCAGGTAAAGTTGACAGAGGTCAGAGTTCTTCAAAGAAAGTAGAAACCTCCGTAGCCTAAACCAATGACCGTGTTTGTTTGGGACAATTCGAGAGGGGTAGACTAGATGACCTTTCAAGCACCCCTGAATCCCACTGGCATCATGTTCTAGAAGAGGAGACTAGCCTGAATGAGAAATGTGAAAACCTGGCACCTTGGCAAGACACAGTCTGCTGGTATGGCTGTGCTGGTAGAGAAACTCCAGTGTGTGAGAGCCTATAACTGTCGATATTCATCAAGCAAACTTCAGACAAGTCATGTGCACACACACATGGTTTTTGTAATATGCATTTTTTATCTTGAGCTGTCCTGGAATCTTCCAGGATACCCGCTAAAAGCAAAACAAACAAACAAACAAAAGCCACAGCAACTGAAAGTTAAAAACAACTGAGCAGAGACATCCCTTCCCACACACTTCACAGAGACAGGTTTCATAATGTGAATCCAGGCAAGGTCCAGACTAGTAGACAGAACACTGACTGCTCAGAAGAAAAAAACGATTCATGGTTGCTTGAGTGCCTAATTTCCAACTAAAATGTGTTAGTTGTGAAAAAAGTGTTTTGAAACAAAAACCAATTTAAAGTGACCAGAGGTTCAATTTAACAGCTGTAAACTTCAAAACAGTACTAAAAGTATACTCAAACAATGAAAGGAAATTTTTTCAAATAATTAAAGAAAAATATATTAATGAGTAAACCTTTAGGGATAGCAAGAGAAAAAGTAAAACTATTTTTAAAAACTAAAAAGGTACTGCAAGGATATCAAACCAATCAGTGACGTGAAGTCGCTCAGTCGTGTCCAACTCTTTGTGACCCCATGGACTGTAGCCTACTAGGCTCTTCTGTCCATAGGATTTTCCAGGCAATAGTCCTGGAGTGGATTGCCATTTCCTTCTCCAGGGGATCTTCCCAATCCAGGGATCGAACCCGGGTCTCCTGCATTGTACACAGACGCTTTACCATCTTAGCCACCAGGGAAGTCCAATCAATCCTAAAGGAAATCTGTCCTAAATATTCATTGGAAGGACTGATGCTGAATCTGAAGCTCCAATACTTTGTTACCTGATGTGAAGAACTGGCTCACTAGAAAAGACCGTGATGCTGGGAAAAATTGAAGGCAGGAGGAGAAGGAGACAACAGAGGATGAGATGGTTGGATGGCATCACCAACTCAGTGGACGTGAGTTTGAGCAAGCTCTGGAAGTTGGTGATGGACAGGGAGGCCTGGCATGCTGCAGTCCATGTGGTTGCAAAGAGTTGGACAGGACTGAGCGACTGAAGTGAACTGACTGAGATCTGAAAAATACAATAACCAAAATAAAAAAATAACAATAAACTCAACTGTAGATTTTAATTGACACAAGAAAAAAAATTAGTGTACCTGAAGATGGGTTAATAAAAATTATCCTGTCTGACAAGTAGAAAAGAAGTCAATATTGAAGAAAATGAAAAGATTTTGTGACAATATCAAGTGGTGCAGCAAACCAGTAATTAGAGTTCCAGAAGGAAAAGAAATTCCCAGAGAAAAACATTTAAGGAAATAATGGCTTACATTTCTCTAAATTTGTTGAAAAAACATAAAATTAAAAATCCTAGAGGCTGGCTGTATGAAACCTAAGTAGAATAAAAAAAAAAGAAAAGAAAAGAAAAGAAAATCATACATAGGCACTGCAGATTCAAACTAATGAAAGCCAAAATTAAATAGAAAGTTTGAAAACAGCAAGAGAAAAATGAAATATTACCTAGAGAGAGATAATAGTAAAATTAATGTTTGACCTTTCATTGGTGGAACAATGAAGGCTAGAAAATAATGGGATGGTATATTCAAGTTGCTGAAAGAAACATTATTCAAGATATCTGTAGTCCAAGAAATTATCTTTTGAAACTAAAGCTAAATTAAAGACAGTTTTTGATTAAAATAATTGAGTGAAATTAATGCAAGCAGAACTACACTATTTAAAATTCAATTGAGGGACTTCTCTGATGGTACAGTGGCTAAGATTCTACACTCCCAGTGTAGAGGGCCTGAGTTTGATCCCTGGTCAAGAAACTAGATCCTGAATGCTGCAACCAAAAATCCTACATGCCACAAGCAAGATAAAAGATCTTATGTGCTGCCACTAAGCCTAAAAGCAGCCAAATGAATAATTTTTTTTTTTTAATGAGGTATACAGTTCATTTTAGAGTAAGAAGAAGGTAGGGGTCTGGGACTTCAAAGGGAAGTAAGGTAAGTTCAGGACGATGAAAAGAGTTAGTGTTTGGAAAATAAATGTGGGCTGAGCCATCTAGAGACAATGGAACACAAAGAGGACTTTGAACAAAAGGGCCTTCCTAGATTTCTCCCTGCTACCATACTAAGTTCATAGTTTACTATAGTTATCTATGGTGATAGATAACTGGAACAAGCCTTCTGTTTTAAATTCTTTCAGGCAGTAAAGGGGAATTTCAAACCTTCTTCCTGAATCTTTGAAGCCTTGGTTGATTTCAGGTTGAAACAATCCACATGCCAGAGTGGCATATCTTGGGTTGGCCAAACCTAAACCCTATCATCTAACAACAAAACTGAACTTGAATTCAAACAGAACGTAGCTGCCAATTCCCCTAAATATTTAGAAGTCAAACCTTTTGAAAATTAAACAAATATTTGAAAATGAAATTAACCCACTGGCCAAAGAAGAAATCAAAAGGAGAATTAGAAAATATTTTGAGATGAATGATAATAAATGCACAATATTGCAAAATGTGTGGAATGAAACCAAAGCAGTGTAAAAGGGAAATGTATAGAATTCAATGCTTATATTAAAAAAGAAAGAAGATCTAAAATTAATGATATAACCTTTTAACCTAAGAAGCTAAAGTTATGTACTAAATAGAATGAATGAAACAAAGATCAGAAATCAATGAAACAAAATAGAGGAATAAGGAAAATAAGTAAAGCAAGACTGAGGCTTTTAGAACATTTTGATAAAACTGATAAAACTCTAGCTAATCTGAACACTAAAGGAAGAGAAAGCACACAAATTATCAATGTCAGGAATGAAAGAGATGAAAGAGAATGTTGCTGAATTCAAGTTGCTGTGCTTGACACACAATGAAGCCAAACAAACAGAAATATCAGAGCCTGGAGCAGAGAAAGAGAACCAAGGAAGGTAAATGAGTGGCTCCCGCTCAGAAAACAAACAAACAAACTCGACAGAGGATGAGATGGTTGGATGGCATCACCGACTCAATGGACATGAGACTGAGTAAGCTCTGGGAGTTGGTGATGGATGATAGGGAAGCCTGGCGTGCTGCAGCCCGCAGGGTCGCAAAGAGTCGGACAGGACTGAGTGACTGAACTGAAATGAACTGAAATGAACTGAAACTCCCCAGTGGTTTTCAGGAAGAGTTTTTAAAAGTAAAATTGGGTGTGAGGACTATAGAGTATGTTACTTCCTTCTGAGTGGCTGGTGGTGAGGTAATAGGGTGGTGTTCTAGGAATCTTGTGCTCAGCTTGAAGTTACCATCCTCCACCTGGGTGGGGACCTTAGTTCCTGTAGAAGAACTAAGAGATATGTGTCAAATTGTTCTGTTTATCCCTTGAGGAGGAATCAGGACCCTGATCCATGCTGCAATGTTGTCTCTTGACTGCTGTTTCACTGTTTCTACATTCCTTTCCTTCCCAGATTAGTAACTGAATCCACACTTTGGAACTCTCAGAAGGTGTCAGAAGATCCAGGAGGCTGAAAAACTTTATCCCACAAACAAGAAATGGGGACATGGAAACGTTTTTGCACCCAGGAAGATCCCACACAGTCCTGCTCGGTTTCAAGAGGATTCTACAGATACCAAAAGGATAAAATTATGGAAAACTTTATCAAAATAGAAGGCTTCCCTGGTGGCTCAGAGGTTAAAGCATCTGCCTGCAATGTGGGAGACCTGGGTTCGATCTCTGGGTTGGGAAGATCCCCTGGAGAAGGAAATGGCAACCCACTCCAGTATTCTTGCCTGGAGAATCCCATGGATGGAGGAGCTTGGTGGGCTACAGTCCACGGGTCGCAAAGAGTCGGACACGACTGAGCGACTTCACTTTCACTTATCAAAATAGATTTAATACTTTAGTTAAAGGGACAAGTTCCTTGAGGGAAAAAAAAAAAGTCAAAATTTGACTCAGAAAGAAACAGAAAATCTGAATAGCCCTATTCAATTAAAAAGTTGAATTAATAATCAAAACACTTTCTATAAAGAAAAGCCTAGATGGCTTGATTAGTGTTTGCATGCTAAGTCATTTCAGTTGTGTCTGACTCTTCGTGATGCTATGGACTGTAGCCCACCAGGCTCCTCTGTCCATGGGATTCTCCAGGCAAGAATACTGGAATGGGTTGCCATGCCCTCCTTCAGGGGGCTTGATTGGTAAATCTCATCAAACATTAAAGAAAAAATTAATATAAATCCTACACAAATACTATCAGAAAACAGAAGAAAATGGAAACTTCCCTAACTCATTTTATGAATTCATTATTCTTCTGATGCAAAACTCAGAGAGAAAAAAAAAATTCAAGACAAGAAAACTATAGACAAATATTCCTTACCAGTTTAGTTGCAAAAATCCCTGATGGCATTAGAAAATTAAATACAACACCACACAAAGAACATGAAAAGGTTATTCTTCATTGTTGCTCAGTCTCCAGGTCGTGACCAACTCTTGGCAACCCAGGGACTGCAGCACACCAGGCTTCCCTGTCCTTCACTATCTCCCAGAGTTTACTCAGATTGATGTCCATTGAGTCAGTGATACCATTCAACCATTTCATTCTGTTTGCCGCCCTTTCTCTTCCTGCCCTCAATCTTTCCCAGCATGAGGGTCTTTCCCAATAAGTTGGAATACAATATTTGCATCTGAGATTGGGAAATTTTCCTACATAAGAGAAGCAAAGGTGAAATGTCAAATAAAAGTCGATACACATTCTACTTCCACTTGCTTAATAACTTTAGAAGTTTACTTAATCTCTGCTTACCAACTATAAAATAGGAAGAAGAAAACTCATCTCACGGGGTTGTTGAGGAATAAATTGTCAGGAAATAAGTGAGGTGATATATACACATTGCTGAGACAGAACCCAGAGCATGAAGTAAGTTTAATAAATTTTAGCTGTAGATATCATACTGAGAAAAGAGTGAAAGGCGGCACTGGATTAGAAAAGCACAGCCATGTTTTGGTAAAGACTAAACTTCTCCCTTTCTTGGACAATTAGATGGGGAGTTTCCTGGTAGCTCAGACAGTAAAGCATCTGCCTACAATGTGGGAGATTGGGGTTCAGTCCCTGGGTCAGGAAGATCCTCTGGAGAAGGAAATGGCAATCCACTCCAGTATTCTTGCCTGGAAAATCCTATGGACAGAGGATTGTGGTGGGCTACAGTCCATGGGGTTGCAAAGAATCAGACATGACTGAGCGACTTCACNCAATGTGGGAGATTGGGGTTCAGTCCCTGGGTCAGGAAGATCCTCTGGAGAAGGAAATGGCAATCCACTCCAGTATTCTTGCCTGGAAAATCCTATGGACAGAGGATTGTGGTGGGCTACAGTCCATGGGGTTGCAAAGAATCAGACATGACTGAGCGACTTCACTTTCATTTTTCAAGGAAATCAACTATTCAGATAAGAAACAGAGTCCGTATTTTGAAGCTCATGTTACACTCAACATCGGTTTTCATCCAGCACTCATCAATGGATAGCGGAATCAGGTAACGAAGTATTCAAACTTTTAGAAGACTACTGCAGCAGTGTTGAAAAATGGATTGAATGTTTAATTTATGTGTTTATTGCAGTAATCTAGGCCAGGAAACTGGCATTTAGGCATTTTCAGTGACAATAATGTTTTGAACATTGCCAAAATAAAATCAAAGAATCTTGAATTCTAGGGACAAAGGAGGAGATAAAATTGGTTCTGAAGCTTGTAGCTGGATGAACAGAAGGATGGTAATTCCAGAAGTAGAGAAGAAAGTGTAGACATTCTTTTCCAGAGACAGATCAGTAAGGCATTTATGTGATTCAGTTCAGTTCCATTCAGTCGCTCAGTCATGTCCGACTCTTTGCCACTCCATGAATCACAGCACGCCAGGCCTCCCTGTCCATCACTAAGTCCTGAAGTCTATCCAAACCCATGTCCACTGAGTCGGTGATGCCATCCAGCCATCTCATCCTCTGTCGTCCCCTTCTCCTCCTGCCCTCAATACTTCCCAGCATTGGGGTCTTTTCCAATGAGTCAACTCTTCGCATCAGGTGGCCAAAGTATTGGAGTTTCAGCTTCAACATCAGTCCTTCCAGTGAACACCCAGGACTGATCTCCTTTAGGATGGACTTGTTGGATCTGCTTGCAGTCCAAGGGACTTTTGAGTCTTCTCCAATAGTTTAAAGGGGTGCAATTCTCCCTTTCTGCATCCGGTATGTGCTCCACTCCCTGGAACTTTCTAGTCTATAGGCAAGTCATTTAATGTCTCTTAGCTTCAGATGATTTATCTCTACTTGAGAGAGAAAAAGAGAGAGAGAGACACCAAGAGAGAAATAAACAGATGCCTGGGTATCAGCACAGAACTACTCCATTTCAAAGAGGATAAAGGCCTATGCAAACACGAATGCTACTGTTATTATTCAAATAGCATGCAAAATTTGCTTACATAGAGTATTTGTGTTCTGGTTTACAGCATGCTTTTCCTATACCCAAAGGCAACCTCCATGTGTCCACAGTGTGCTCTGAGGTTACAGTTCAGGGGAGCATCACTTGCTCTCATAAAAAAAAGAGAGTCTTAAAAAAGAAGAAGCAAGTCTTTCTTTCCCTGCCTCATGTCCTCACTGAAGAATTAAATACTGTATCAAATGACTTGCTTCAGATTTAGACAAATCTGCTATGAATAAAGGAAAAATAAAAAAGAATCAGAGAAATTCATAAAATATATCTACACATGAAAGAGGAGAATAAACATTTGCAAAAACTGCTTCAGTGCAAGGGAGTATGTGGGATTATGATATTGGTGCTGGGTCCTCCTAGATTTAACAGGAGAGTTGTGTCATCTCGCTTCTGATCACATTCATGGGAAGGACTTCAGGGAGGAAGTGACAGTAAATTGGCTCTTAAAAATGTGAATCATCATGCCTAATCTCCCCACAAAGCTCCCCTGTCTGTCTCTTCTTTCTTTTATAGCATCACCCCAGCCCCAGAGGGTCAAACTCCGTTGTGGTCTTTCAACCCTCCCAGCTGTAAATAAATGTCAGAACTAGGAGCCTTATTCCGGGCAATAAGTAGTTTAACATGTAGGCAAAGAAATTAGTAAACATCAAGTGGTAGAATTTAGGGAATTTCCAATATTAGCAAAGGTAACTTCAGAAGACCTTTTCCAGCAGCCAGGAAATCAGCTCTGTCTATCGATTTGAAGTGGCCTGTGGTCTGCAGCTACTTTCCTAGCACAAGAATTAGTGGGATATCTTGCCAGATATCATGCCAGAGTGGCAACTGGCATGTGACTTTTGGGGGACATCTTCAAAGGAAAGCAGCACTTTATTAGTATTATTACTTAAAAGTTTAGTCTTTCACTATTGTTGTATTTGTGTATTTGTTTTTGGCTGCACTGGGTCTTCATTGCTATATGCAAGGGGGTTTCTCTAGCTGCAAGCACAGGCTCTAGGGCTTGTGGGCTGGGGCCTTCAGTAGCAGTGGCACACAGGTGGCGGTATGTGAAATCTTCCCTGACCAGGGGTTGAACCAGTGTCCCCGACAGGGAAGCCTTGTGTGCTGCAGTCCATGGGTTTGCAGAGAGTTGGACGTGACTTAGCGACTGAACAACAGCAACCAAGAACCCCCACACTGATAAAAAGATGGGGGGAAAAAAAAAAAAAAAGACCAGAAAGGGCATTCCTTGGGTTTTACCTGGAGAAAACATTTGGCCAAAGAAAAAAATATCCTTTATGTATCTCTCAGGTGTGTAGAAATGCAAATCATGGATACTTGATATCTGAACTGTTGAGAGACCTGAATATTAAATTGACTTCTAGGAAGCAGTTGTTCATTTCAAGTCATTATTAAATTCCTTTTTAAAACATCCCACTGGTTGAATAAGGGGAATATTGTGATAAGTGCCCAGAATTCCACTAGAAATGTGCATACTCTCTGTGTGCTGCTGCTGCTAAGTCACTCCAGTCCTGTCCGACTCTGTGTGACCCCATAGACGGCAGCCCACCAGGCTCCCCCATCCCTGGGATTCTCCAGGCAAGAACACTGGAGTGGGTTGCCATTTCCTTCTCCAATGCATGAAAGAGAAAAGTGAAAGTGAAGTCGCTCAGTCTGTCCGACTGTTAGCGACCCCATGGACTGCAGCCCACCAGGCTACTCCGTCCATTGAATTTTCCAGGCAAGAGTACTGGGGTGGGGTGCTATTGCCTTCCCCATACTCTCTGTGTACTTGTGTACTTGAGGCTAATAAAAATACGCCCTCTGAAACTTCCCTAAATATGGTTTCTCCAGGGTATCTTAGAGTTTCACTTAATTTTGTTTACAGGAAACTTTATTCTTTGGCCACCTGAACTTCGTTTCATCATGTGTTTTTCTGCAGGCATTTAACTGCTTATGCTTAATGGTCAATTAATAAATCAAAAGAGTGCCTAATTTCCCTTTCTTGAGGTAGGAGTTTCTACTAGAAATGTTGGCTAAAACTTGGTTTTAAATTTTGTTATGCATGAAAAACAAGGAACTGGTGGGTGGTCATACAATGAGGTGGTCACAATGGAAACCAGAGCAAACTGAAAAGTTGCTTGTGGAAAACACTATGTGCACGTTTAAAAGTTAAAAACTCATAAGGATGCCGCTGAACAGTGAGCTTAACATTAATTTAATGCCACCTTGGAACAGAGTTTTTAGTGGTTTAGCACAGAGGAAAGCATAAAATGTCACTGAGTAAAATTTGTAAATCAGTGAAATGAATGAATTAATGAAAGTAGAGTAATGTAATGCTTTTAAAAAGGAGAAAGACAATCTTGGTATAGATCATCATCTAAGTATGGTATTACCTGGATACAGAGACATGAAACCCATGACCCCCATTAACATTTTTGTTTTGCTGTGACTGGTTATCTTGTGTTTACTGCTGAGTTAAAGGGTCAGAGCTCTGACTTCTTCAACCGCTTAACTAAATGAAGTGAAGACATACACTGAAGATATAGCCTCTCACCAGAGATGATAATATGTATTGGAAGCTCATGAAGAAGAAGCTCATGAAGCTCAGAAAGCTCCGTAGTTTTCTGAGGAAGACAGAAATGACAGGTAACGACCAACTCCTTGACCACTGCAGTCTCTGTTCCAAGAACATTCTGAGCTCAAATAGTTGGGAACATATTCCAGCTTGATTCGCTTAAAAAAAAGAAAGAAAGAAAGCCTGAAACAATATTGAGGTCTTTGTTTCCTCAAATAGTATTCTTTCTCCTCTTCTTTCTTTCTGTGAAATTCAATTCTTAGTGCTTGAATTCCCATGAATGTATTTAGCACTTTTATTGCATTCGGTGGAAAGTTGAAAAGAAGTGAAAGGTATGATTTACATCTGTGCTTTTTTCTTTGATTACCCTTCTGACCTAAAAGCCCTTCCTGTAGTCCAGTCCAGCTTCCCTCATTATTTCCGGATGAGGAAAGGTAACATCAAGTGCTAACTTGTTCCCAAAGTCTTCTTTATACTCTGCTGATCCCCATGTTCCAATTCCACTGTACATTTCTTGAAGGTTCGACCTCTTACTCTACCCTTTAGTCTGAAGTGTCTAGCCCTGTGTCTTGTGCATAATAGCCATTCCCTAATCTTGGTTAAATTTTACCATCTTATTTTTAATAATATGTTGTTTTAATACATATTACCATCTTGTTTTAACACAAGCCCCTGACTCCCAATGCAATAGTTGCAATAATANTCGACCTCTTACTCTACCCTTTAGTCTGAAGTCTCTAGCCCTGTGTCTTGTGCATAATAGCCATTCCCTAATCTTGGTTAAATTTTACCATCTTATTTTTAATAATATGTTGTTTTAATACATATTACCATCTTGTTTTAACACAAGCCCCTGACTCCCAATGCAATAGTTGCAATAATATTACAAAGTAAAGGATGAGTGGGCTACCTTGGTGGTTTAGTGGTAAAGAATCTGCCTGCCAATACAGGAGATGTGGGTTTGATCCCTGGGTATGGAAAATCCCCTGGAGAAGGGAATGAAAACCACTCCAGTATTCTTGCCTGGGAAATAAACCCCATGGAAAGAGGAACCTGGCGGGCTACAGTCCATAGGGTCACAAAGAGTCGGACATGACTTAGCGGCTAAACAACAGCAACTAAAAGGATGACTAGCTAACAACATGAGGGATGCAGACGCAAAATGATGCAGGGATTGAGGAAAGCGTCATAGAGAAAAAGGATGAGTTGGGCCTTGCAGGAAGGTGGGAACGGGATCAATGTAAAAAAGGGGAAAAACGCGCATATTTATAGGCAGAGGTACTACCATTACGAAACTACTGCTGCAGAAATAAGTAAGAATCATGAAATCTACCTGCCTAGCATGCCAAATTCTAAGAGGAATGGGAAACTATGTGATAACACCAGAATTTTATGGAACATTTATCAATCTTGTGTGAGAGGCCTTTTGACCTTTTTTCAATGTCTTAGAAAGTAAAATATTTAAAATCAGGATACTCCTATCTTACCTTTCTCTGACCTTGCTAGAGCATGTAGTTCACTTTATTGTATAGAAATAGCTCGATGTTGGATGCACAACAGAACTTGGTGGTTCTCCCAGGAGGAAGTGGCCCTGGCCTGCAGGGTCAATGACTTGTTTTCTCTCAGTCTCTCCTATCAGTAGACACAGTGAAGAGGTTCCTGGATATAATTTTGTTGCCTTAGATTATATAACCTTCACTGAGTATTTTAGAAACATACTACTGAGAGACTTAAAGAGTATCTCATTCAGGATTTATTAACAACAAAAAAAATCAAAGGCCAGAATAAATACAGTGATTAGCTTAGATGACATAGAAAGTTAAAGACAACCTGAGACCAAAAAAGTCCAGGTGTCTCAAATTTATATTCAAATCTCCTCCTCCCGCTGACTCAGCCATATTTCATCCAAAGGTCTATAGATATTAGACTTTACATATTAAGTACTGTCAGTTCTTTGTTCTTGAACAAGGAGTCTTGCAAGCTTGACCATGAGGAAGAGTCATTTTGGTTCTACTCAAATGCAGTGTTAAACCTTAAGGCAGAATCCATGCCTTCCTCCTCTCATTTTCTCATGGCCCCTAGGAACCTGCTTGGAACACAAGGGCAACCAATAAAAGATCTATTCAGTGTGTGCACTATGGGCTTCATCCTGCCAACTAAAGCGCTGAGGAAGGATATGCCTGTTAAATTCAACATAAGGCACTCAGAAACTTTTTAAAGGAGATTCAAAATCTCTGGCTTCTTGGAGCAAAAGTTGCAGACAGACCTTTGATCTGTTTTCCGCCTACATTGGGCTGATTCTCTTCACATCTGGTGGCCATCTTCTCACTTCCGCAAATCTCTGTATATCACATGGAGACCCTGGTGTCTGGCTCCCAGTTCCCACCCAAGAAAGGCATCTTTGGGGCTTGAACTTTGCAATTTATAAATGAAAAATCTCTTAATTGAGTGAAATTGCATACACATCCACTCAGGCATACCAAAAATACTTAGAAAACAAAGATGTGGCTGGTTCAAAATCTCACCCAACACACTTTCCTGATTAAGAACTGAGTTATTCCTGTGCCTTGGCATTTAGGAGGGAGGCGTGTCTTTTTTAGAAAACATATTATTTAGAGATGTTTGACACATGTTGGATCACCACATATAGCTGAGGGCTTTTATGTTTTGGTGGCCTGGTTGAAGAAGAAAAGGCTGAGGGTGCTATGGAACTGATTATTTTGAGAACAGGTGAATAAAGGAAAAGAATAAAACATGTGTCCTGATTTCCCTGTAGAATTTAGGTCACTGTGCAACCACATGAGAGGTAAGGGGAGTTATACTTTGTAGACGTACAGGCAGGGCTGAGAATCACCATGCAGCGAACCTCCATCTGTAACATAACTAATGGGGGACATCCTTGGCAGTCCAGCTGTCGAGAATCTGCCTGCCAATGCAGGGGGCGTGGGTGTGATCCCTGCTCGGGGAAGATCCCACATGCCACAGAGCAACTAAGCCGGCGTGCTACAACCACTGCATCCCCGCACCTAAAACCTGTGCTTCCCAACAAGAGACGCCACTGCAACAAGCAACCCCCACTTGCCGCAACCAGAGAAAGCCCGTGTGCAGCAACAAAGACCTAGAGCAGCTAAAAGGTAATTAATTCGCAATGGATTAGATCACAACTTCCCTACACCATGCTTCAGATGGGTTAAGAGAGTTTAAGGTCCGCCTAGTCAAGGCTATGGTTTTTCCTGTGGTCATGTATGGATGTGAAAGTTGGACTGTGAAGAAGGCTGAGCACTAAAGAATCGATGCTTTTGAAGTGTGGTGTTGGAGAAGACACTTGAGAGTCCTTTGGACTGCAAGGAGATCCAACCAGTCCATTCTGAAGGAGATCAGCCCTGGGATTTCTTTGGAAGGAATGATGCTAAAGCTGAAACTCCAGTACTTTGGCCACCTCATGAGAAGAGTTGACTCATTGGAAAAGACTCTGATGGTGGGAGGGATTAGGGGCAGGAGGAGAAGGGGATGACCGAGGATGAGATGGCTGGATGGCATCACGGACTCGATAGACGTGAGTCTGAGTGAACTCCGGGAGATGGTGATGGACAGGGAGGCCTGGCGTGCTGCGATTCATGGGGTCGCAAAGAGTCGGACACGACTGAGCGACTGAACTGAACTGAACTGAAGGTACTGATTCCATCCATCCTCTGTATGGCTGGAGCTCCTGAACCTCTATTTACTACAATGTGTTGTCAGTATATTAGCATTGTCTGTGTGTGTCCAGATAAGAGAAGGGCTGGGAAGCACAAGGAGGACTAAGAACAGAGCCTTGTTTTCAGAGAGCACTAGAAAATGCCCAGCTGTTACCAGGGCAGGAAGAGAAACGCTAAAGGGGCACTTCCAAATTCTTTTCCTACGGTAGTCATGATAAAAACCCACCGCTCTGTGGATATCTATGGCTGATTCATGTTGATATATGGCAGAAATCAACACAACGCAATTATTATCCAATTAAAAATACATTAAAAAAAAAAACCCACAAAACTCCACTCAGATGCTCTGCAGAGACAGCTGCAACTGCTGATCTCCTACTGTATATACTTGCTGTTTCTCTTAAGGCCACTCTTCCTCCTCCCGGACAATGGCTGAACACAACACTGGGAGGAGAGGCAGCCATTCCTACCTGACTTTAGTTTCCTGGAATGAATAACTTTATCTCAAGGACTCTCCATTGGCCTGGCTAAAATCTCAGAACTGTGCTGTAGTCTGAGACTTCCTCCCCGGTCCTGCTTCCTTCGCCCTCTGCTTCCCTGGTTCAGGAAGATCCCCTGGAGAAGGGAATGGCTACCCATTCTAGGATTCTTACCTGGAGAATCCCGTGCCAGAGGAGCCCGGCAGGCTAACACTTTTTCTCTTTCATATGCTAGATCTTTTTGATATATTGCCAAAAATGAAAGAAATCAATGTTCCTTCCTCCTGGGGTTTCCATGTCCTTGTGGATACTAAACATGAACTGGCTTCTTCTCACTGTGGTGTGGGAGAGTCCTAAATTTTACTTTTCTGAGTAGCTGGAATTTTCATTTTCCACTGCACTACTAATGCAAAAGCTTGCTTTTCCCTATCTTACAGTATCTTTCTAACCCAGAGTAAACCTCAAATTGAGTCTATTTATAACAATTTGTTGAGTATTTACTTTTCCAACTAGCCTTTGAACTTCATGAGGTCCCTAGCCTCCACCATAGTACAAGGTCCAGAGCAGGAATCCAATAAACAAATGTGCCCTGAATGAAAGACAAAATAGGACATTGAAAGACGTAGGTTTCAGGGACGGCAGCCCTCAGTGTGTGTTACTGGAAATATTTATTGAGTTAGAGTAAAATGGAGACTGAATAAAATGGAGGATCACACAGTCAAGTAGAGCAAATTCTTCTCTTGAAAAATAATTAAACAGATAAAGTCTCCAAGAAGTCTTGTAATAAAGAAATATTTAAATTTGTAATTTTGCAAAGTCTGCCACATTACTATTTAGCCAGGCTCTGAAGGAGGTTTTTTTTGTTGTTTTGTTTTAAAATTTTTAGCTGTGCTACAGGACTAGTGCCAAGTCCTAACCACTGGACTACCCGGGAATTCTGAAGATGGTCTTTCTTTGAATATGACAATTTCTGGCATGAGGTCACACTTACATTGATATTTTCAACTTTTTCAAGACAATTTTCTGACTGCTCGTTCATATTTCATTGATCAAATTGTTTTACTAAATTTAGAATTTCTGTCATATGTCTTTTCAATGATTTTCTCATTTAATCCTCTTCTACATTAGGAATAAGGAAAGTAAGGGTATGTAACTTAGTGTTTATTAGTAAGAATATAAACAAGATAAACCTGAATTCCAAGGAAAGTTTCATCACCTATTAGTTGTTGCTTGAATCCTCCAGTTAGCTTTGTAAATATTTAGTTGTAAGAATAAAAACTTCTACCTCAAATTTTTGCCAAAACTATAGAGATTTTGTCAAACATATTTGAGATTAAAATGTAAGTGCAGATATCTTGCTAATACATGGTAATAGTTATTTCATTTATTTTTACTCATAGTCCTATACTTTAAAGAACAAATTTTTGTCCTCAATATTTTCTGTGGCAATAATCAGAGATTTTGAACATAAACCTTTAAGTATGGGAATTCACCTGCCAATGCAAGAGACACAAGAAACTCAGGTTCAATCCCTGGGTTAGGAAGATCTCCTGGAGTAAGATAATGGCAACCCACTCCAATATTCTTGCCTGGGAAATTCCAAGGACAGAAGGACCTGGCGGGCTACAGTCCAAGGGGTTGCAAAGAGCTGGACAAAACTGAACACACACACACACATAGAGTAGCAGAGTATTATATTTAAAAATAATGAATATGGAATACTTTCCATTAGAAAATAATGTTGACTTTCTTCAATTATCTGTAAAAGTGTCTGAAGATGTCTCATATTTTGTAATCTAATTTTGGACAGCAAGAATTTTGCCTACCAACTCTTTGCAAAAATCCTGCCCTCAAGACTGATGACTGAAATTTAAAAATTTTCAAAATTGAAAATGTACTTTTTGTTAATGAAATAAATTTTTGTTTGAAAAAAGCTGAAAAGCACAGAAAATTATATAACATGTACCCAATACTGGCAGTAAACATTAATATTTTTATGTTAATTAATATTAATGTTTCAGATTTGTTCCTCACCGCCATTCATTTTCTCACTTGCCTGAAGTAACCACAATCTTAAATTTGGGAGTTTTATGTCTAATCATGTTTTTATACATGGGATGCATTTGTATGTCTCCACAAGCAGTATGTACTATTGTTATTTATATTTAAAAATGCTGGCTAAATGTTGATATGCCAAACATACTGTTTTGCAACTTGATCTGTTTCTCAACTTTATATTTGTTTGTCCATGTCAATCCACATAGACATTTATTCAATTTAATGCAGCAAAAAAGTATATTGAATGAAGAAAACACAGTTCCTATATAGTCATTTTCCTACCAAGTTTTCCCACATTTTAGACATTATAAACTGTGCTTCAAATAAATATCCTCTAACTTTCTCTTTTAGATGAATTACTGTGCCATAGGAAATGCAATCTTCATTTTTGCTTGATAGTTAAATTACTTTCCAAAGTGGTTCTATCAGTTGAAGCTGTCAACCACAGGGTTTAAAAATGATTCTCCACAACCTTGCTAACTTTATATTCTCAGATCTTTTTATTAAAAAAAAAAAAAACACACCATATTTAGCATAAAAGTCAGTGTGTCTCATTGCTGTTTATTTGATCATTTCTTAGTGAATGCTAAGGTTAATAAGCTTCTTTCTTCTGCTTCTAGTCCTTTCTGTTTTCTTCTGTCACTAGCTGGTTAAAAAGCACTGCCAAAGATTCATGCTCCTCTACGATTACGTGGACCTGTTGCCCATAGAAATATTATTTCAACGAGAAATGATATTTCCAGGTACTCCTGGCGTCTTGATTAGACCAGATGACCTGCTCTTACCACTGGAATAGGAGCAGAAATGATGTGTTATACCCGGATCAAAGTGGATAAGAAGTGAGTGTGCTGGAATTCCCTGGTGCTATAGTGGACATGAATCCTATCTGCCAATGCAGGGGACATGGATTTGATCCCTGGTCCAGGAAGATCCCACATGCCTTAAAGCAAGTAAGCCCAGGAGCCACAACGACTGAGCCCACGTGCTGCAGCTACTGAAGCCTGCACAGCTAGAGCCTGTGCTTTGCTGTGAAAGACGCCACCACGAGGAGAAGCCCACGCATGGCAATGAAGGTCCTGCACAGCCACAAGTGAACAAAAGGAGTGAGTGTGACTTTTTGGAGGAGCCTGATAAGCTACAGTCCATGGAGTCGCAAAGAGTTGGACTTGACCGAGTAACTTCACTTTTCGCTTTTCACTTTCATGCACTGGAGAAGGAAATGGCAACCCAGTCCAGTGTTCTTGCCTGGAGAATCCCAGGGACGGGGGAGCCTGGAGGGCTGCTGTCTGTGGGGTCGCACAGAGTCGGACACGACTGAAGCGACTCAGCAGGAAGCCCTAGGAAATGGGGAGCACTCCAGATGGAAGGAGTCGAAGTCTCCCAGGACCATGTGGGAGAAAGCTGGCCTTTAGCCAGGAGTGCTTCCTTTGGACAATTGTGTGAATGGAAAATGAACCTTTGTGTTAATCTAACGAAATCTGGTGTTTTATTTTTAGAGACACTAAAAGAGCAGCACTGCCTTTGGTAACAAAAATCTTTTACATGTTTTTTGGATTTTCTTTTTGTATTAATATTTACTTATTAATTATTTTCTTATATTTGATGGATTTCAAGTATCTCCTCCCAATTTGTGGCCTATTTTCCTCCACTCTTAATTATCTCTTGATGTATAGAAGTGTGAGATTAAAAATAGCCATTTTTATTAATATTTTTCCTTTATGGATTGTGTTTTTTTGTTGTTTTCTTTAAAGAAATCTTTTCCCCAGTATCATAACAATTTTCCTGTGTTCATTCAAAGATTTTTTTCTCAAAAATTTCCAGAATTTCTATTAATAATTAATGTGCACTGTAGATCTAATTATATCTTTTTCTTCCATAATGAATTGTCCCAGAATCATTTATTAAATGTTCCTTATTTCCATACTTATCTGTAATGCCTACTGTAATGGCCTTCTGATGTATAATTCATCAAGTTTCCATTTATACTGGAATCTAGGACTAGAAGGAGGAGCTGAGAAACTGACCTTTCTTTCATTTATGTACATAATATAAATACACAGGTAGAAGGATTTTTAAAAATCATTATTTCACAAAAATGATATCACAGTAAATATATTTATGTATCTTATTTTTTCTAATTCACATTACTTATGCCTGTATCTCTAAGTAAACTAATACTGCAATAATTTTTAATGATTGAATAATATTTTATGAACAAGGATTCATCAATAAGAACAAGTGTTCATAAACACTGAAAAAGAGTTCTATAATTTCTTCCTCTACTCCCCTATTAGTGGGTGTTAACATTTTGCCTTTTTTTTCCCACTGAAACATGGTTGCAACAAAGAGTTTTATATATATGTCCCTACATGTTTGTACTTAATTTCACTGGGTTAGTGGGCATCGAGGTAGATGGCATCTACATTACAAATATTTTCACATTATTGTTGTTAACTCCTGACTTTATCTGTAACATTTTTCCCATCTAAAAACTTTTAGTTTTGAAATTGTTACACAATTTAGAATTTTCGATATTGATTAAGATTTTCTCTATCCTTATGTTTTATATGGACTTTTCTGGATTTTTCTACAAATCTATTCTCAGTTTATATTTCACCTCTACATCTCAGTTTTTAAAAATATTTATTTATTTAGGTGCATCAGGTCTTGGTTG
>SJYX01009641.1:47196-58558 GCA_006410675.1 Oreotragus oreotragus | reverse complement strand
ATCTGCCAATGCAGGGGACATGGATTTGATCCCTGGTCCAGGAAGACCCCACATGCCTTAAAGCAAGTAAGCCCAGGAGCCACAACGACTGAGCCCACGTGCTGCAGCTACTGAAGGCTGCACAGCTAGAGCCTGTGCTTTGCTGTGAGAGACGCCACCACGAGGAGAAGCCCACGCATGGCAATGAAGGTCCTGCACAGCCACAAGTGAACAAAAGGAGTGAGTGTGACTTTTTGGAGGAGCCTGATAAGCTACAGTCCATGGAGTCGCAAAGAGTTGGACTTGACCGAGTAACTTCACTTTTCGCTTTTCACTTTCATGCACTGGAGAAGGAAATGGCAACCCAGTCCAGTGTTCTTGCCTGGAGAATCCCAGGGACGGGGGAGCCTGGAGGGCTGCTGTCTGTGGGGTCGCACAGAGTCGGACACGACTGAAGCGACTCAGCAGGAAGCCCTAGGAAATGGGGAGCACTCCAGATGGAAGGAGTCGAAGTCTCCCAGGACCATGTGGGAGAAAGCTGGCCGTTAGCCGGGAGTGCTTCCTTTGGACAATTGTGTGAATGGAAAATGAACCTTTGTGTTAATCTAACGAAATCTGGTGTTTTATTTTTAGAGACACTAAAAGAGCAGCACTGCCTTTGGTAACAAAAATCTTTTACATGTTTTTTGGATTTTATTTTTGCATTAATATTTACTTATTAATTATTTTCTTATATTTGATGGATTTCAAGTATCTCCTCCTAATTTGTGGCCTATTTTCCTCCACTCTTAATTATCTCTTGATGTATAGAAGTGTTAGATTAAAAATAGCCATTTTTATTAATATTTTTCCTTTATGGATTGTGTTTTTTGTTGTTTTCTTTAAAGAAATCTTTTCCCCAATATCATAACAATTTTCCTGTGTTCATTCAAAGATTTTTTCTCAAAAATTTCCAGAATTTCTATTAATAATAAATGTGCACTATAGATCTAATTATATCTTTTTCTTCCATAATGAATTGTCCCAGAATCATTTATTAAATGTTCCTTATTTCCATACTTATCTGTAATGCCTACTGTAATGGCCTTCTGATGTATAATTCATCAAGTTTCCATTTATACTGGAATCTAGGACTAGAAGGAGGAGCTGAGAAACTGACCTTTCTTTCATTTATGTACATAATATAAATACACAGGTAGAAGGATTTTTAAAAATCATTATTTCACAAAAATGATATCACAGTAAATATATTTATGTATCTTATTTTTTCTAATTCACATTACTTATGCCTGTATCTCTAAGTAAACTAATACTGCAATAATTTTTAATGATTGAATAATATTTTATGAACAAGGATTCATCAATAAGAACAAGTGTTCATAAACACTGAAAAAGAGTTCTATAATTTCTTCCTCTACTCCCCTATTAGTGGGTGTTAACATTTTGCCTTTTTTTTCCCACTGAAACATGGTTGCAACAAAGAGTTTTATATATATGTCCCTACATGTTTGTACTTAATTTCACTGGGTTAGTGGGCATCGAGGTAGATGGCATCTACATTACAAATATTTTCACATTATTGTTGTTAACTCCTGACTTTATCTGTAACATTTTTCCCATCTAAAAACTTTTAGTTTTGAAATTGTTACACAATTTAGAATTTTCGATATTGATTAAGATTTTCTCTATCCTTATGTTTTATATGGACTTTTCTGGATTTTTCTACAAATCTATTCTCAGTTTATATTTCACCTCTACATCTCAGTTTTTAAAAATATTTATTTATTTAGGTGCATCAGGTCTTGGTTGCGGCAGGCGGAATCTTCAGTTGCAGCATGCAAACTCTTAGTAGAGGCATGTGGCATCTAGTTTCCTGACCAGAGATCAAACTCAGGCCCCTTGGCTTGCGAGCATAGGGTCTTAGCCACTGGACTGTCAGGGAAGTCTGTGTCTCAACTGTTATTCTGGAAAAAGTAAAACAAGCACACAGTTTTTTCACACTTTTTGGACAGTCTATGCAGTGTTCAATATTGAACTCAATGCTTGAAATCTAGAGACACCTCACTTGAAAACATGTCTGAAGGATTTTTGTTTTAAAGAATATTGAAGATAATTTTCAAATTAGAATCTGCTTAACAAGAAGTTTATCCTATGTTTCCCAGCTTTTTGGAATCCTTGTAGAATATAATCTGACTTGCCAACTCCATTTACTATTTATTCCTTCCATCATACTCTAAATGTATTATCTACTTTAGAATCTTAATCTCATTCTTGCTTATTTTTACAGTTTGACCAAATTTTTATTCATTCCATTGTTCACTATCTTGTTGTGGAATTTCTTCTGTTTTTACATTTTATCAATGGTTAGCTTTCCTTTGTCCATGTGATGTCACGAACAGCACGAATACGTGCCCAGTGAATTGCAGTATACCCTTCACAATGCTTGGTTTCCCCCCTGTTTCTCTGCCATCTTAATATCAGAAGAATATTAGAAAACTTTCATTATCCCTTTCCTTTAACTCTACATTCTACCCCCCTGAGAACTCTGGAATGTTTCACTTCTCCCACCCATTTCCCATTCCACTCCTTAATTCCTTGGGGAATTTGGCAGTACTTTTATCCTCTGAAACAATGTTTTTCAGATAGATATAGTATGTTGCTAGAAGGTTACACATAATTTGCCAAGTAAAACACTGTGGCCTGGTGTTTTTTAGGAACTCTTTTTTTTTTTTTTAACCTTTAAATTTAAACTTCTCAATAGTAATGTTGCATTTTTCCAAGAAATTGTTCATTTCATCTATGTTCAAATTTACCAAACATGTAACTATTCATGTGATTTCTTTAATTAAAAAAAAGCTATTTAACAAGTCTCTATTACATTTAGTCCCCCAGTCTTTCACATTGATCACTGTTATCAGAGGTTCATTAATTTTTAGTAGAGAATTTTTGGTTTTCTTGATCCTAAATATTTTGTTTTTAGTTATATTAAATTTACTTGTCAATACCTGAAGTGTACTAGCAGAGGTCACTTGTGGGCTATAGTCCACGGGGTTGCAAAAGAGCTGGACAAGGCTTAGCCACTAAAACAGCAATATCCAGAGGTCAAGCCACAGTGCAAGCAGTGTTGTTACCAGCTCTACTGAGAGTTGTGAAGGGTAGCCAGATGCATTCTTTGCTGTTACAAATGGCAGCATTGTCACTTTTATTCAGGTTGTTACTTTCACCTTTCCCTCCGTTTTCTATCGTTTTGTTTTTCCTTAAACTCTCACTCTCCTGTCAAAATGTATGCCAAGACTCTCTGGGACCATTATCAGAACAAAACAGAAAGATAGTCATTTGTCTGTTTTAAAACAGTTGACCCACAGTATGTATCATTAAAAATATAAGACTGATTTGAGGATTGATGTAAGATCTAAACATGGCTAACTAGCTATTTAAGGAACATTTAATTAGGTGAACTCATTTTCAATGCATATTGTTAACTTTAAAAATATTACTGTTCAGAGACTGATGTGGTCACCACCCCTGCCACTCCCATTCTGGAATAAGTTAACAACTGGGGGCAAAGAATAGTTCTCAAGATTAATAGAAGGGCAGGTGCCTCCCTTCAGCACTCCTCCAAGGGCAGTCCTCCACCAACCCCCACGGGGTTACCCACGGGGAGAGATGGCCTTGTACTTCTCTCTGCAGTTTGGAGGGTGGTGTGGGGTTCCTCAAGTCCTCCACAACTCCCTGTATATCCACAGGAATAATCCATATTTTAATGGCTGTTTTAGGGTCTAGGAGGCTTGTATTTATTGTGGTTTACTTGACCTTACTCTATCAGATATATCAAATGATGCCAAGTAGATTGTGTTTCCTTGTAAATTACCACTTGCGCTTTATGAATGAACAAAAACCAAGCACTCATACACACAAACAAAAACCGGTGACTCAGAGATATGAGATGACTTTTTTTTAGTTTTAGATACAGAGCCAAGATGCAAAGCCAGGTCTCCTGACTCCAGCTGTTGGACCCTTTCCACTGCTCTTTGCTGCCTTACTAATAAGAGATACAAGAACTTCTATGAACGTTATCTAATTGTATGGACACCAGGCTGTAGATGAGAAGCAGGACAGATGATATCCAGAATCACCTCCCGAGAAAGTCCTCTTCAACGTTATCTGACAGTGACACAAAGAACGACAGGCATTCCAAAGCTGCATTTTGGCATGACCTCTCCTTCTGCAGAGGAGCCTGGCATGCTGTGGTCGATGGGGTCTCAAAGAGCTGGACACAAATGAGCAGCTAATACTTCACTGCTTCTCTTCGGAGAGAATGAGATTTCACGGTAAGCCCTAACCACATTTTGTCCTGTCTTCACATCTTCAGGGCTGTCTCTCCTCATTTTCCCAGGTACTCCTTACTTTTATTATCTAACCTTTCATTCTTCAGTCATTCATACTAGTACTGTACTGACCTGTCAATAGAGGAGCCATTGATCACATGTTGCTATTTAAATTAGTTAAAATAACATTAAAAATTCAGTTGCTCAGCTTTTCTAGCCCCATTCCAAGGGCTCAACAGCCACATGTAGCTACTGGTCCACAGCAGAACAGCACACTATATATAGAACATTTCTGTCATCACAGAAAGTTCCATTTATTGGACAGGATTGCACTAACGTGTAGGTGACTAATGACATCTTAAAATAGTTTTCCTTTGGGGAGATCTATATTTAACTGGATTCTTTTACTGAATTAATCCAGTTCTGATGCTAGTCTTTGTTTAAAAGGGGGCTTATAAGCATCCAACTTCCAGGCTGCCCCAGAAAGCACAATATGGGTCAGTGGTTCTCACCTGGTAAACTTAAATGATGATACGTGGAGGGGGTGACTCTATCAGTTTTAAAGCTTTCCATGTGATTCTCATATCAGCTGGTGTTGAGAAGCACAGACCTAGGTGGTTGCTTGACATCGCCTGGTGTGTGATCTTGCAGCTGCCCCCTTCACTGTCCCTCGTTGCTGTGGCCACCTGCCAGGCCTCCAGTCTCAGGTCTGGAGGATTTAATCTTCTGGCCTTAGGATTTAAAACTGTGTGTCAGCCTGTCAGTCAGTCAGTTGTGTTCAACTATTTGTGACCCCATGGAGTGTAGCACCCCATGTTCTTCTGTTCTTGGAATTTTCCAGGCAAGCATACTGGAGTGAGTTGCCATTTCCTACTCCAGGTGATCTTCCCGACCCAGGGGTCGAAGCTGCATCTCCTGCATCTCCTGCATTATCAGGTGGATTCTTTACCAGTGTGTCACCTGACCTTTCTAGATTTTCCATCTCATTTCAGCCTTATATGAATGCTTTATATACATATCTGTATCAATGTATATCAATTAAGCAATTAGGTATGTAAGGTAAAGAGAAAAAAAGCAGATTACTGAGGCAAAAGCAAAGATCAAGATGCAGTAAAATAAAAAACAAGTGTGTATCTATGTATCTATTTATCTATCTAAGCAGTCATTGATTATAGTATTTGGTTTTCACTGTTTATAAACCATTCCTTTTCTACTAGCTAAAAGCTCAGAGGTTAAAGCATCTGCCTGGAATCCTGGAGACCCAGGTTTGGTCCCTGGGTCTGGAAGATTCCCTGGAAAAGGAAATGGCAACCCACTCCAGTACTCTTGCCTGGAGAATCCCATGGAGGGAGGAGCCTAGTAGGCTACAGTCCATGGGGTCGCAAAGAGTTGGACACGACTGAGCGGCTTCACTTCACTTCAAACTAAAGTTAAAAATAAAGTGGAGAGAAATCCTTGGCCCTCCAGTGATTAGAACTCTGCTTTCAATGCCATGGTTTCAGATTCAATACCTAGTCAGGGAATAAAATCCCACAAGCCATGTGGCATGGCCAAAAAAGGAGAAAAAAAAAAAAGAATAAAGTGGAGAGATAGAATATTTTTCATTCACTTGTCAGAGAATCCCAGAACCACAGAAAGATCATTGTGGACACTTAGTGGAAGGTACCACTAGCATAAAGGCTTCTCAAGTGGTAAAGAACCTTCCTGCCAAGGCAAGAGATGTGGGTTCAGTCCCTGGATTGGGAAGATCCCCTGGAGGAGGGCATGGCAACCTGCTCCAGTATTCTGGCTGAGAGAACCCCATGGATAGAAGATCCTGGCTGGCTACAGCTCATGGGGTCACAAGAGTCAGACATGACTTAGCAACTAAACCACCACCACCACTAGCATAAAGAAGCACTTGAGGGCTTTCCTGGTGGTCTTGTAGTTCACAGTCCAACTTGCAATGCAGACAAGTTGGACTATTAACTACACTGGTTAATAATCGAACACTGGTTCGATTTTTGGTCCAGGAAGATCCCACACGCAATGGAGCAGCAAAGCCTGAGCACCCACAGCTACTGAGCCTGTGCTCTAGAGACTGGGATCTGCAGCAACTGAAGCTCATGAGCTCCTCGAGAAGAGAAGGCCCTGCAATGAGAAGCCCATGCACAGCAACAGGAGAGTAGCCTTCACTCGTCGCAACTAGAGAAAGCCTGTGTGCAGCATCAAAGACCCAACACAGCTAAAAAAGAAAACTTAGAAAAAAAAGAGGCATTGAGAGGAGGAGAGGCTGAACACTCCTGTCTAGAGGCAAGACCAGGTGGGCACACAGCTCTGCTCTCTCCCAGTTAGAGCTCCGTCCAGGATACACTGCTGTTTCTTCAAATAAACATTCATAAAAAGCAACATCAAACAACTTGAAATCCATATAACAAAGGCAATGCTTTCATCCAACGGTGAATGGCTTTGAAAACAATGTGCTGGAAATGGGAACAAATCCAAATTTCGTGGGTCCCTAATGTTATACAATTCTTGGAATGCTCTTTAGTGAGAAGAATGCATTAGATGTTAAAACAAATATTTATTAGTATCTATTAGATTTTAAGTTATTATTATTTAAATCATAACTACAGTTTCTAAAACCTGGCAGCACAGACCAGAAAATACAGAAAAATATTTTACTAATTAACTACTGATACACTGTTAATTAACTCTTGACAATATGGAAAGATTTTGGGGGCATTATGCTAAATAAATGGACTGAAAGTTTTATGAGGAGTTTATGACTTGATGGACGTGAGTCTGAGTAAACTCTGGGAGTTGGTGATGGACAGGGATGCCTGGCATGCTGCGATTCATGGGATTGCAAAGAGTCAGACACGACTGAGTGACTGAACTGAACTGAACTGAACTAATGTTATCTTTGCTAATGTCAGGCTCTGTGTCAAGGATATAATAATTGATGGGAAGGCCAAGGTCTTGCTTGACTCCAATACTTTTTTACTGTATGTTTTTTGGTATATATAATAATTGTTACAATATTATTCTTTTAGTGAGAATGATAAGAAATTCATAGGTTCCATGATTATGAGAGAGTAAAATTGACAATAATTATAGTTGTTGATATTTTAGAAAACTTTCAGCTTTAAAACTGAAATGATAATATCATGTACATTTTTAGGGTTCTGATAAAATCTGGGGAAACTTTATCAAGTTTCCCTTTTATATACAAGCTATGGGGATTTCTGATCTTTAAAGTGTTCAACAGAGAATGAGATGGTTGGATGGCATCACTAACTTGATGGATTGAGTTTGAGCAAGCTCCAGGAATTGGTGATGGACAGGGGAAGCCCAGTGTGCTTCAGTCCATGGGGTCACAAACAGTGGGATACTACTGAACTGAACTGACTGAACTTAGTGGCTTATTTTAAATGCTCATTAAATTGCCAACATCATTAATCAGTTTGTTATTGATATCACTTAATTGATGTTACTTATTATATTAGGGGCTTCCCTATGGCTCAGATGGCAAAGAATCTGCCTCCATTGCCAGAGACTTGGGTTTGATCCCTGGGTTGGGAAGATTCCCTTGAGAAGGGAATGGCTACCCAATCCAGAATTCTTGTCTGGAGAAACCCATGGACAGAGGAGGCTGGCAAGCTACAGTCCATAGTGTTGCAGAGTCAGAGATGACTGAGCAGCTAACATGATGGGCTGAACATTAGATTTGGAGTTTCTGTTATCTTTGCTAATGTCAGGCTCTGTGTCAACGATAATCATTGATGGGAAGGCCAAGGTCTTGTCTGACTACAAATCAACACATTTGACTCTTAAAGTAGTAGAATTTATGGCCACCATCTAGCTTCATTTGTGAACTCTGTAGATGGTTCTTCAAGACTTAGAAATACAAATCTCCCTAGACAGAATCATAGTGAGAATTGCTTGCAATTCTTTTATTTCTTTAAAGAGTGAGGTATCCATTTACGCTGTGGGGGAAACACATAAAACTTCTGACTATATTAAAGCATTCTGCTACTGCTAAGTCACTTCAGTCGTGTCCGACTCTGTGTGACCCCACAGACGGCAGCCCATCAGGCTCCCCCGTCCCTGGGATTCTCCAGGCAAGAACACTGGAGTGGGTTGCCATTTCCTTCTCCAATGCATGAAAGTGAAAAGTGAAAGTGAAGTCACTTAGTCATGTCCAACTCTTAGCGACCCCATGGACTGCAGCCCACCAGGCTCCTCTGTTCATGGGGTTTTCCAGGCAAGAGTACTGGAGTGGGGTGCCATTGCCTTCTCTGATATTAAAGTATAGGCACTACATATAATGAAAAAAAAATTCTTTAAATCTTCCTTTTAACTAAAGCCAATGGAGAGAGATAGAGGTCTGCATGCTAGAACTCAGGCTATCTCTGCCTCTTTTGTTGGCCTTTTTCTAATAATTGGAATTTCCTTTGGAAATCATTTATTGTAGGTAGTTTCCCTTCTCCAGAATTCTATTCTTAGAACACACTTATTGGCTGTAATTTCTTGCCAGCCTGTGAGTTACTTGTAATGTTTTCCATCATCGGGAATGCCTGTTGTGGTTTATTTTTAATGGGCTTATTGCCTAGTCCCACTGGGAAAATTTTATGATGGAATTTATAGCTACTTAATTACTTTCTTCACATGTTTTATATTTGTAAGCCTTCTGGGGAATAGTGTATAGAAAACATAGATTTGGCTGAGTTTCTGATTTTTTTCCCTCTGTTCCCCTGCAGAAGTCTTCCAGTCTACACAGTGGCCAACCTCACCCCCTTCGTCTTTCAGTCATCTGTGCTGCGGCCTCATCCATCAGGAATTAGAAGAAAAGTAAAACGGAAAGTTCTCCTTTACCATCAACGTTCTCAGTTCATTTCAATCTTATTCCCACTGCAACTCTGAAGCACCTCGACTGCTTGGGAAAAAGACAATTGAACTGGGACTCTTTTAAGACTCAAGCAGATGAGAAATTTTCTAAGGTGTGAATTTTCATTGTCTTAAAAAAAAAAACAACACTCACACACTTTAACCCTTTAGAGAAAATTCTTGAAAATTTTCAGATTGAATAATGTTGACGTGAAACAAATGTACTACCAGTTATTTCTCCAGCAAAAAAAAAAAAAAAGTTGGGGAGAGCTTATTCTGGATGTGCAGAGTTTTGCAATTCAGAATATGCAACCCTGGCAAGCCACGTGCAGGTCCCAATGGACAAGGGAAAGAGAACTCTTTTATAGAGAGGAAAAGGTAGTTGGAAGGACGAGAGTAAATAAAGAGCTCATGGCTTTTCATTGGCTGAATCGTTGCCAGGAAAGAAAAGGAGTGCTTCCTCTTCCTGTTGGGCTCTGCTGAATTCTCAGGGCGTGAGAGTTTGCCCTTCTGGTCCCTCAACTCTGTTTAATTGAGGTTTCTGTTTAATAATTTTTACAATACTAATAGAAATTTGCAACTGCTTTTCAAACTAAGAAAATTTGTGACAACATGGATAGCCTTTGAGGGCATATGCTAAGGAAAATGAGTCAGACTAAGAAAGACAAATATGTATCTCAATTATATATGGAATCTGTATACAGGTGAAAAAACCAAACAAACAAAATTCCCCAAACCAAACAAAACCCCCAAACTCCTAGACACCATCTGCCCTCTCTATATTTGCGTTCCTCACCTTTGGATTCAACTAACTACAGCTTGAAAATATTCATAAAAAATTTCCAGAGTGCTCCAAAAAGCAAAACTTAAATTTGCTGTGTTGTCAACTACTTGCACATCATTTACACTGTATTCAAAAATATGTGCATGGCATTTACATTGCATTAGGTATTATAAGTCAGATAGAAATTATTTAAAATATAGAGGAAGATGGACAGAGAAGCTTGGCAGGCTACCGTCCATAGCATTGCAGAGTCAGACACAACAAAAGAGACTCAGCGTCCATGCACACATGTGCATAAGCTTAGTTATAAACACTATACCATTCTATACGAGGAACTAGGGCATTCACAGAATTTGCTATTTGTTGGGGGGAATCCTAGAATCAATTTCCCACAGATGCAGAGGGATAACTGTGCAAAGAACAGACTATGGCTACAGGAAAGCTGTGGAGGACTAGGGAAATGAGTGAAGGTGGTCAAAAGGTACAAACTTCAGTTACAAAATAAATAAGCTATGGGGATGCAATGTACATCATGATGACTGTACTGTATATCTGAAAGCTGATAAGCTCCAAAGAATCTGAATTTGTAATAAGGAGTTCATGGTCTGAGCCACAGTCAGCTTCTGGTCTTGTCTTTGTTGACTGTATAGAGCTTCTCCATCTTTGGCTGCAAAGAATATAATCAATCTGATTTTGGTATTGACCATCTGGTGATGTGCATGTGTACAGTCTTCTCTTGTGTTGTTGGAAGAGTGTGTTTGCTATAACCACTGCATTTTTTGGCAAAACTCTATTAGACTTTGCCCTGTTTCATTCCTTATTTAACTTATATGCAGAGTACATCATGAGAAACGCTGGACTGGAAGAAACACAAGCTGGAATCAAGATTGGTGGGAGAAATATCAATAACCTCAGATATGCAGATGACATCACCCTTATGGCAGAAAGCAAAGAGGAGCTAAAAAGCCTCTTGATGAAAGTGAAAAAGGAGGGTGAAAAAGTTGGCTTAAAGCTCAACATTCAGAAAACGAAGATCATGGCATCCGGTCCCATCACTTCATGGGAAATAGATGGGAAAACAGTGGAAGCAGTGTCAGACTTTATTTTTTTGGGCTCCAAAATCACTGCAGATGGTGACTGCAGCCTTGAAATTAAAAGACGCTTACTCCTTGGAAGAAAAGTTATGACCAACCTAGATAGTATATTCAAAAGCAGAGACATTACTTTGACGACCAAGGTCTGTCTAGTCAAGGCTATGGTTTTTCCTGTGGTCATGTATGGATGTGAGAGTTGGACTGTGAAGAAGGCTGAGCACCGAAGAATTGATGCTTTTAAACTGTGGTGTTGGAGAAGACTCCTGGGAGTCCCTTGGACTGCAAGGAGATCCAACCAGTCCATTCTG
>SJYX01009641.1:31364-43590 GCA_006410675.1 Oreotragus oreotragus | reverse complement strand
GCTGAAGCTGAAACTCCAGTACTTGGCCACCTCATGTGAAGAGTTGACTCATTGGAAAAGACTCTGATGCTGGGAGGGATTGGGGGCAGGAGGAGAAGGGAACGACCGAGGATGAGATGGCTGGATGGCATCATGGACTTGATGGACATGAGTTTGAGTGAACTCTGGGAGTTGGTGATGGACAGAGAGGCCTGGTGTGCTGCGATTCATGGGGTCGCAAAGAGTCGGACATGACTGAACGACTGAACTGAACTGACTGAAGCGCCAAAGACTTGATGCTTTTGAACTGTGGTGTTGGAGAAGACTCTTGACAGTCCCTTGGACTGCAAGGAGATCCAACCAGTCCATTTTAAAGGAGATCAGCCCTGGGTGTTCTTTGGAAGGAATGATGCTAAAGCTGAAACTCCAGTACTTTGGCCACCTCATGTGAAGAACTGACTTATTGGCAAAGACTCTGTTGCTGGGAGGGATTGAGGGCAGGAGGAGAAGGGGACGATAGAGGATGAGATGGCTGGATGGCATCACTGACTTGATGGACATGAGTCTGAGTGAACTCCGGGAGTTGGTGATGGACAGGGAGGCCTGGCGTGCTGCGATTCATGGGGCTGCAAAGAGTCAGACACGACTGAGCGACTGATCTGAACTGAACTGAATTGAAGAGAGTAGATATTAAAAGTTCTCATCACAAGACAGAAAAAGAAATAAAATTTTGTTTTTTGAAAGATTTAGGTAATCAACTTGTCTTGCAACACAGATGTCCCAAATATGTGTTAGATAACTCTTCAAGGAGCAACCTCCCTCCACTTTTATTTTACTATTTTATTTCTAAAATTAAGGGCCAATTTGATATTTATATGAAACTTAAAAAGAAAACATTGATAAAGATTAAAGCTTATTTTCAGTAGGATAAAACCACTGACTGCACTGGAAGGTTAAAGATGAAATGGAAGTTAGCAGAAAAGTAATAAGAAAAATGTCAATAATAATAATATTCATATTTTTCCCATCTTCAGATTTATCGAATCCTTATCATAGTCTTCACTAAACCACATGTAACCTCCTGGAGCAGCCTCAAAATAAAGAACAGGATTCTGCTCCTATTCTTTGTACTTCAATAACAAGAAAGAGAGAAGAAAAAGAAAGGAAAAATAGATAGTTTATTAAAAAATGAATGGATCTTTTAAAGGTGGATGTATTTCAAGGTCTCATTTCCTATAAATTTTAAGACAAGGAAACTTTCTTCATTATTAACGGAAAGTTACAATCACTTAAGGGACTTAAAATTTTGAATGTATCATTTGGGAGACATCTTATGAGCAAGAATGTCTTACTCATTTTTCCATGGTATCACTATTGATGGTTGTAGTTCAAGTGCACCATAAATGTGCAAAGAATTCTTATCCACCAAGAGTTAAGGTCCTGTTTTTCCTGTACACTGAAGAAAGTACATCAGAGCCAGAAGGATATGGGGTAACTGATACAGAACATTATTTCAGGTTTCTATTTTTTATTAATCCCCTGATCCTAGCATTCTTAACCTTTCTCCTCTCCCTCAGTTATCACTAGCAATTTGGAAGTGCTGCCAGAACATCCCATGGTCTTTTAGGAAGGATCTAATGGAAGGAAAATAGAGTTAATAAGGATCATACTCTGAATATCATCCTCTGGGACAAAGGGTAGTTCAAGTACTGGCCCACTGTGCAGGTCCTGGGAATCTGGATGCAAGGAAACAATTGGATCTTTGATTTTTTTTTTGGCCCTGCCCATGGCATGTGGGATTTTAGTTCCTTGACCAGAGATAGAACCTGACTCTCCTGCCTTAGAAGGTAGATTCTTAACCACTGAACTACCAGGGAAGTCCCCTGGTTCCTTGAGTTTAATTATAGTCACAATAAAGAAATTCTCTTTAAACTGTAAGGCCAATAAGAGAAAAAATAATCCTCAGACAGAATGTAAAATTAAGCAAGACTTGACTCAACCACTTCTACAAGCCACGTATCACCCAAGGGAAGATAATACAAAACTCCTTGTGAAGGAGGGGGATGGTCAACTAAACTCCATGGTTTACCAAAGGCCACAGTTAGAACTGGACATGGAACAACAGACTGGTTCCAAATAGGAAAAGGAGTATGTCAAGGCTGTATATTGTCACCCTGCTTATTTAACTTCTATGCAGAGTACATCATGAGAAATGCTGGACTGGAAAAAACACAGGGAGGCCTGGTGTGCTGCGACTCATGGGTTCACAAAGATTCGGACATGACTGAGTGACTGAACTGAACTGAACTGAACTGACATGTTAGTGATGAGAGCTAATACAATTAACAAGACACAGTTTCTTCCTGCTAAGAGCTTGGCGATTGGTTACCTGAGGAACTGAATCATGAAATCTAACCAATATGATTGTCAATGCAGTTGGATTCACTTGGAGTCTTTTCTTCTGAAGATAAAGCAGATTCAGTTTCTTATCTGCCTAATTGTAGGTCTTATAATTAGGCAGATAAGAAACTGAGTTTTTATGATCCAACATCAGTTGGATCACAGAAAAAGCAAGAGAATTCCAGAAAAACATCTACTTTGCTTCATTGACTACTTGAAAGCCTTTCACTGTGAGGATCACAAAAAACTGGGGAAAGCTCTTAAAGAGATGGGAATACCAGATCACCTTATGTGCCTCCTTGACCTGTATGCAGGTCAAGAAGCCAAAATTTGGAAAGGAGTACATCAAGATTGTATATTGTCACCCTGCTTACTTTACTTTTATCTAGAGTGTATCATTCAAAATGTCAGACTGGATGAAGCACGAGCTGGAATCAAGATTGCCAGGAGATATACCAGTAACCTCAGATATGCAGATGACAGCACCATTACGGCAGAGGCAAAGAGGAACTAAAGAGTCTCTTGATGAAAGTGAAAGAGAAGAGCGAAAATGCTGGCTTAAAACTCAACATTCAGAAAATGAAGATCATGGCTTTGGGTCCCATCACTTCATGACATATAGAAGGGGAAACAATGGAAACAGTGACAGACTTCATTTTCTTGGGCTTCAAAATCACTGCAGATGGTGACTGCATGTGGTTACTGGATGTTTATGAATTCATGTATTGCCATTTAGCTTAAGCAATTTTATTTCCCCCGAGCCTCAGGGCCTCATCATTAAGATTTTATCCTTGGGCTTTTTCAAGTCATTTATGTATTTCCTTCTCTCTTTTTCTCTGGTCCTGACACATTTGTTTCCCCCTTTCTTTTTGCTAAGCATAAATAATATTTATTTATTAATAAATAAACGTAAGTAGAAGGACATTAATTCAAAGCTAAAACCAGGTTTAAAATGTTTATAACATTTAACAGATACTATATACAAACCCAGTAATATATTTGGTTAATAGAATTGGAAGGGAAACAGACTCACAGACATAGAGAACAAATTAGTGGTTACCAGTGTGTGTGTATGTGGGATTTGGGGGGGCAGTAATATAGGGGTATAGGATTAAGATAAACTACTATATATAAAGTAGTTAAGCAATAAGGATATATTTATACAAGGAAATGTAGCCATTATTTTATAACTTTAAATAGAGTATAATCTATAAAGATATTGAATCACTATGTTATACCACCTGAAACTAATGTAATATCATAAATCAACTCTATTAAAAAAAAAAGAATGGGTAAGGTTACAATACTTAAACTTCATCTATAAGAATTTGTATCTTAAAAAATATCTTTTAAAAATCTAAAGCAGATATTTAAAAAATGTAAAGCATGTTTCTTTCAAAAAGGCAGATCCATCAGTTTATGCTATCTTTTGAACATTTATTTTTATTTGTTGATTTTTAGATTTTGCACACTTACCTCTGCATGCCAATGCAGGAGATGAGGGTTCAATCCCTGGGTTGGGAAGATCCCCTGGAGTAGGAAATGGCAAGTCATTCCAGTATTCTTGCCTGGAGAATTCCAAGGATAGAGGAGCCTGGAGAATTACAGTTCACGGACCACAAAAAGTTGGACATGACTGAGCAACTGAGAACATACATAAAGTAAAAACATATCCAATCTTTATGAAATAAAATACAAATTTTTAGTCTTAAAAATTAAGGTCATCCCTAAGATTTTAATAACTCATGTCCCCAGCTCATGTGTCTCTACTCCCATCTATTGCTTACTTGCTGCTCTATGCTTCCCAGCCTTCATACTTGTGTTTACGATTGTCCCCCAGATACAGTGAGATATAGTTGACATATGACACTATGTAAGTTTAAGGTGTACAAAGAATTGACATGATATACATATATTGCAAAACACTTACCACTCAAAAATTATTTAAATAGGAATTCTCCAATATCACTTTAACTTCACAAGGCTTGAAGGGTGAAAATATCATTGTAACTAACTGAATGCTGTTCAATATGACAGGTTCTTTTCCTCCTAAATTAATTTATTCCTTAGAGATAATTCCCTCAACAGATCTACAAGGTCACAAATCAACCTCTGTTAACCTGTGCTTCTTCTTGAGATTTGGGCTTCCCTGGTAGCTCAGCTGGTAAAGAATCTACCTATAATTCAGGAGACCCCGGTTCAATTCCTGGTTTGGGAACATCACTTGGAGAAGGGATGGGCTACACATTCCAGTATTCTTGGGCTACCTTGGTGGCTCAGATGGCAAAGAATCTGCCTACAAGACATAGATTGTAACATTCCATTGAATCATAAATTACACCTCATGATTTCAGAGCCTTGTCCTGTGTTTCTGGTCTACTCCAGAAAGCTTATCAGATACCCATTCACTTTCCTTTGACTTCTGGAGAAGAACATTTGAGAAGCATCCATGTGTTAATACTCTATTTTCAAACACATAATTGTCTGTCTTTTACTAATTACACCTCCCACTTTAAATATTCCTTCCTATTTTAACATCTTTTTCTTAAAATGCTAGTTTTAGATGTTAATGCAATACATTGAATAGGGAGGAGGAGGATTCCAGGTGTATCTCTTCCACTGTTGATTATTGCTGTGTTTTTCTGCTCATTGAGAAGCAGATTTAGAAGATTTTGACACTTTGTTTTTATTCAGATGTAGCTTAAAACTCAACAGGAATTAACATCTCTCCATATACAAGGACACTAGAAAGGGTACATGGGTGGCATGGAGGGGGGGCTTTCAGAATTTCCTAGGGATAGGGCTTTTCTTTTCCAAACACACAGTCCCCACTGGGGTTGCGATTGATGTCCCAGGGTGCTCCTCCTGTCATCCCTTTGAAGACTGCAGCCTGGCCTGCTATGAGGAGCCTGAGAGCTGAAGACATCAAACTCTTCTTCTTCCTCTGGGTCCAAGAAGGGTGGATGCTAATTCTACCCAGGAATTTCTCAGCATGATGGGATAAATGATGATCTTTATTATTTATACATTCTTCTGCATTTTTAAATTTTTTCAAAATAAAAATATATTAAGAAATGGAACATTAAAAAAATTCACCCAAGGGGTCATCATACCCTTTAAACAACAAAATGTATCCCTGGAATAAACCCCACTTGATCAAGGTGTATGACCTTTTTAATTGAATTCAGCTCATTAACATTTCATTGAGAATTTTTGCACCTATATTCATCAGTAATTCTGCCTATAATTTTTTTTCTTATGGCTTCCTTGTCTGGTTTTGGTCATACACTATTTTCTATCATATTAAAATTAATTTAAAAATCAGAACTGTCAAGTGCAAACCATTTGCACCACCAATAGATATTTTCTCCCTTTTGTCATGATTTACCATACAAAGGTATGGTTGAATCATAGAGAAAGCAAGGGGATTCTAGAAAAACATCTACTTCTGCTTCATTGACTGCTCGAAACCTTGTGATTGTGTGGATCACAATAAATGGTGGAATATTCTTAAAGAGATGGGAACACCAGACCATCTTACCTGTCTCTTGAGAAACTTGTATGGAGGTCAAAAAGCAAGAGTTAGAACCTTACATGGAACAACTGATTGGTTCAAAATTAGGAAAGGAGTATAATAAGGCTGTATATTGTTACCCTTTTTATTTAACTTAAATGTTTAGAATACATCATGTGAAATGTCAGACTGGATGAATTACAAGCTGGAATCAAGACCGCCGGGTGAAACAGCAGCAATATCAGATATGCAGATGATACCATTCTAATGGCAGAAAGTGAAGAGGAGCTGAAGAGCCTCTTGATGAAGGTGAAAGAAAAGAGTGAAGAAGCTGGCTTAAAATTCAACAATCAAAACACTAAGATCATGGCATCCGGTCCCATCATTTCATGGGAAATAGATGGGGAAACAGTGGAAACAGTGTCAGACTTTATTTTCTTGGGCTCCAAAATCACTGCAGATGGTGACTGCAGCCATGAAATTGCTCTTTGGAAGAAAAGCTACGAACAATCTAGACAGCATATTAAAAAACAGAGACATTACTTTGCCAACAAAGGTCCATCTAGTCAAAACTATGATTTTTCCAGCAGTCATATATGGATGTGAGAGTTGGACCATAAAGAAGGCAGAGCATCAAAGAATTGATGCTTTTAAATTGTGGGCTGAAGAAGACTCTTGAGAGTCCCTTGGACTACAAGGAGATCAAACCCATCAATCCTAAAGGAAATAAGCCCTGAATATTCACTGGAAGGATTGATCCTGAAGCTGAAGCTTTACTACTTTGGTCACCTGATGCAAAGGGCAAACTCATTAAAAAAAAACAAACCCTGATGCTGGGAAAGACTGAAGCAAAAGGAGAAGAGGGCGGCAGAGAATGAGTGGTAAGATAGCATCACTAACTCAATGGGTATGAATTTGAGAAAACTCCTGGAGATAGTGCCAGACAGAGGAGTCTGGCGTGTGCAGTCCATGGGGTCATAAAGAGTCGGACATGATTCAGTGACTGAACAACGACAACCAGACGCTGCAGTGTTTAGGAATTTTTTAGTTTTATGAAAATAGCACTAAAATGCTGGTCTCAGTTGATGGTTGCTGTTAAATATGCAAGATATTTTTCAGGTGTGAGAGTATACAATTGTTTCAGTGAAAAAGTAAAAACTCTAGGAAGCACCACTGAAATGTTTATTGATTTTTCAGCTGCATTTTATCATCACTCTCCTTTTTCTACATTTGAGAACAATCCCTGCAAGGCATTCTGAAAATCTCTCATGTGATAATAGATGTCATTTAATACAGCTTTCTGTGGAGAAGGACATGGTAATCCACTCCAGTATTCTTGCCTAGAGAATCCCGTGGACAGAGGAGCCTGGTGGGCTGCCGTCTGTGGGGTCGCACAGAGTCGGACACGACTGAAGCGACTTAGCAACAGCAGCAATACAACTTTCTGTACCTGTGGCAGAGCGTGCGTCTCTAATAACGAGAAATATTAGTTTTGAATTCCTGAAAATGTATTGGGGTTCATAAAGTATGGAAAGCAGATGTATCACTTAACTTAGACCTTGCACAGTGGAAAGCTGGCAGCATGATAGTTTTGGCATTCCATTTTGTCCAAGGTACAGACATCATGCTTTACTATACACTGTATTTTCTTGATCTCAACAATACTAGCATGTCTGTCCTTCATTACCCCTAGAAGGGAGTCCTGGGAAATAGTGATTAGATTATTTTATATATATTTTTAAAGGTAAATTGATTAATGATTTATAATTTTATAATGTTTGCATTGGCAGTTTTAATTTTTTAAGATTTTCTTAAATACCCAAATGTACACATTTAAAAAGATTGTTACAAGAGCCATGTGGAGGTTGTGTTGATAAGTGTGTTTTAAGATTTTTTGTTCTTTGTTTCTTTATGTTATTTATGTGGCCTTGAGGCTTGTGGAATTTTAGCTTCTGAACAGGTATCAAACCTGCACTGTCCCTCCCTTCCTTGTAAGTCCTAGCCAACAGCAGACAAAGGAGGCTGCTGTGGACAAAGGTCTGCTTGTTGGTTTTTTCAAGATGTGGTTTTCCATGACAGAAGCATCTCTTTCGAAATTATAAAGAAGGATTATTCTTTCTTTTTTTAAATTCCAAAACAACAAATAAGAATGCAGCAGTAAAATTGTGTCAGGCATTTCCCTAGAACAAATATCATTATCAATTTTGATTAACAAGATATCTCAAAAGGTATTTACATTTAACCAGTAGGAAAAATGGAAACTTTTAAAAGTCATTCTCGCATCAACACTTTATGCCAAGGTTAGAAACTGACCCCAATAATTCCAACAAAGAAATTACCAGAGACCCGATCACCTCTGGGAATGGGAAACACATCTCATATATCACATTCTGGCATATATCCTCTTTATTGGGTTTGTATTATTTTTACAGCATTCCCCTAGCATGATATTTTAGTAGCTGTTGGGTTCATTTGGAAGCTTGTAAAGCAACAATGTCAATTAAATGGATAAAGATCACTCTTACCCTGGCTTTCAGGGATGAGTTTGGTATATGAATGGAATCCAGATACGGAAATAGTGGAATCCAGGAAAAATAAGAGTTGCTGAGAGAGAAAACTGTAAAAAAAAAAAGGCCAACTTTGAACATCTGGACTTGTGATTTTGCTACAAACATTTTTATTGGAAAATTTGAACAATTATCAAAAAACATATATAACACATTCACCTTTGGGGTCCTGTAGACATTGGCTGGTGTCAGCGTTGACTATCTAAGATTTTCCTTTTGACTATAGCAACAAACACTACTACTCGGCAAAATTTTTAACCTATATTTGCACATGCCCATCTTTGGTGAAGTTCTCAGAATAATATTTTAAATGAATAATATAAACAATATACTAGTTTTCTATTGTTGCCATAGCAACTTACCACAAACTTAGTACACAGCACAAAAGTACATGTTTAGTATGCAACAGGTCTGAAGATCAGAGTCTGATAGAAGTGTCACTGGGCTAAAATTAAGTTGTTGACAGGACTGAGTTCCCTTTGTGGAGGATCTAGGGGAGAATCTGTTTCGCTTGTCTTTTCCAGTTTCTAGAGGCCACTCACATTCCTTGGCTCATGGCTCCCTTTTCTCATCTTCAAAGTCTGCAAGGCAAATCCAGTTCTTTCACATCACCCTTTCTCATCACAACTGGGAAACGTTCTCTGCTTTTAAAGAATGCATGGGAGTAGACCGAGCCCAGGAAGAAAGCCCAGGATCCTCCTCCTACCTCAAGGTCCTTACACTTAATCACATCTGCAAAGTAACTTTGGCCCTGTAAGGTAACATGTTCACCACTTCTGGGGATTAGGGCTTGGGTATCTTTGGAAACAATTATTCTACCTAATCAAGACTATGGATAAGATGACTGTGTGGAAATCAGTAATATAAGTATATTAAATATATTAAAAAGCCAAACTTGTGCTGTAATAATGTATATTTAATAATGAGATTTAGAGCAGGTCTATCAATGTCCCTGATGGCTCCCACGGTAAAGCGTCTGCCTGCGATGCGGGAGACCCGGGTTTGATTCCTCGGCTGGGAAAATCCCCTGGAGAAGGAAATGGCAATCCACTCCAGCACCTTGCCTGGAAAATCCCATGGACGGAGGAGCCTCACAGGCTACAGTCCATGGGGTCGCAGAGTTGGACACGACTGAGCAACTTCACTTCACTTAACAATGTCCGTAAATTTAAAATACTGGTGAGCATAAATGACTTTTTAGTATGTCAGTAACAACCGCAATGACTGTGCTTAGGTATGAAAATATCTAATTTTTATCGGTAACAGTCACTGAAAATGCTCATATTACTGTTTTTTTGTTGTTAATATTTATAATTATAGGGAATAGTAAATTTCACCTAGAGGTTAAACAGTAAACAAGGTGGTTTTTTCCTCATCGATGAGACCCTTTCCTCTCTCATTAATCTGACATTTTATCATACGTTGCCTTGAGATTCTAGCTATCTTTCTTGTGTATGTTTCTTACCATCCTGATGAACTTGGATCTCTGCTGTAACTGTTCAATCACTTAAGTCATGTTGGACTTACCCATGGACTGCAACATGCCAGGCTTCCCTATCCTTTACTATCTCCTAGAGTTTGCTCAAACTCATGTTCGTTGAGTCAGTGATGCTATCTAACCACCTCATCCTCTGTTGCTCCCTTCTCCTCCTGACCCCAATCTTTCCCAGCATTAGGGTTTTTTCCAGTGAGTCTGCTCTTTGCATCAGGTGGCCAAATATTGGAGCTTCAGCATCATCTTTCCAATGAATATTCAGGGTTGATTTCCTTTAGGATTGACTGGTTTGATCTCCCCTCTGTCCGTGGAATTCTGCAGGCAAGAATACTGGAGTGGAAACTATTTCCTTCTCCAGGGGAACTTCCGACCCAGGAGTCAAACCAAGATCTCCTGCATTGCAGGCAGATTCTTTACCATGTGAGCGGCCTGGGAAGCCTTGGATCTCTGGAAATAGAAGTAATACACTTTTTTTCCCCACCTCAGAGGAATTTTGAGAACTTTAAAAGTAGTCCTGCATGCAGCAACAAACACTCAGAGCAGCCAAAAACAAATATTTTTAAAAAAGAAAGTGAACAGTATCAAACACATGCCTAATAAGATTCATTTCTTCTTGTCAAAAGACTCATTTGGATTGACACACTGTTTCCCAGTCTAGTCAAATTCTTTCACATGTAGATGAAAGAGGGACTCGTTGGTGAGGTCCTTGGAAACTTTTTTATGAAAGCATTTTTGTGAACTTTTCAACAATTTTCTTAAGAAAACCGTAGCGTCCTAATGACTTAAGCATTTGCCAGTGATTGACTAATTAATCAATTAATAATTCACACTGAATTTACAACATATTTTGGTGAAAATTACAAAGAATGTGCTTGGTAAGTTGAGTTTGTTTTTTTTAACTAGTCCTCAGAACTTGATATATTATATGAAAAGATTCTTGTCTTTGAGCTAGGGTTTTTTCCTGTTTCCTCTTTAACCAGGTTTGTGATCCTGAGCAAGTAAACGCATCCCTCCTGTGGCCTCAATTCCATCCTTAGTAAAATGGGAGGATTGGATTAGATTGCTTCTGGGGGACCTACCATCTTTCAGTTCAGTCTCTCAGTCGTGTCTGACTCTTTGTGACCCCATGAATTACAGCACGCCAGGCTTCCCATCATCAACTCCAAGAGTTTACTCAAACTCATTTCCATCGAGATGGTGATGCCATCCAGCCATCTCATCCTCTGTCACCCCCTTCTCCTCCTGCCCTCAATCCTCCCATGATCAGGGTCTTTTCCAATGAGTCAGCTCTTCTCATGAGGTAGCCAAAGTACTGGAGTTTCAGTTTTAGCATCAGACTTTCCAATGAACACCCAGGACTGATCTCCTTTAAGATGGACCGGTTGGACCTCCTTGCAGTCCAAGGGACTTAAAAGAGTCTTCTCCAACACCACAGTTCAAAAGCATCAGTTCTTCGGTGCTCCACTTTCTTCACAGTCCAACTCTCACATCCATACATGACCACTGGAGAAACCATAGCCTTAACTAGATGGACCTTTGCTGGCAAAGTAATATCTCTGCTTTTGAATATGCTATCTAGGTTGTCATAACTTTTCTTCCAAGGAGTAAGCATCTTTTAAATTCATGGCTGCAGTCACCATCTGCAGTGATTTTGGAGCCCCCCAAAATTAAGGCAGCGACTGTTTCCACTGTTTTCCCACCAATTTCCTATGAAGTGATGGGACCAGATGCCATGATCTTAGTTTTCTGAATGTTGAGCTTTAGGCCAACTTTTTCACTCTCCTCATTCACTTTCAACAAGAGGCTTTTTAGTTCCTATTCACTTTCTGCCATAAGGGTGGTGTCATCTGCATATCTGAGGTTATTGATATTTCTCCTAGCAATCTTGATTCCAGCTTGTGCTTCCTCCAGCCCAGCATTTCTCATGATGTCCTCTGCATATAAGTTAAATAAGCAGGGTGACAATATACAGCTTTGACGTACTCCTTATCCTATTTGGAACCAGTCTGTTGTTCCATGTCCAGTTCTAACTGTTGCTTCCTGACCTGCATACAGGTTTCTCAAGAGGCAGGTTAGGTGGTCTGGTATTCCCATCTCTCTCAGAATTTTCCACAGTTTATTGTGATCCACACAGTCAAAGGCTTTTGCATAGTCAATAAAGCAGAAATAGATGTTTTTCTGGAATTCTCTTGCTTTTTCAATGATCCAACAGATGTTGGCAATTTGGTCTCTGGTTCCTCTGCCTTTTCTAAAACCAGCTTGAACATCAGG
>SJYX01009641.1:0-26874 GCA_006410675.1 Oreotragus oreotragus | reverse complement strand
AGGGGATGACAGAGGATGAGATGGCTGGATGGCATCAATGACTCGATGAACGTGAATCTGAGTGAACTCCGGAGTTGGTGATGGACAGGGAGGCCTTGCACGCTGCGATTCATGGGGTCGAAAAGAGTGGGACATGACTGAGCGACTGAACTGAACTGATAGTGCTTCTCCATCTTTGGCTGCAAAGTATATAATCACCCTGATTTTGTTGTTGACCTTCTGGTGATATCCATGTGTAGAGTCTTCTCTTGTTTGTTGGAAGAGGGTGTTTGCTATGACCAGTGTGTTCTCTTGGCAAAACTCTATTAGTCTTTGCCCTGCTTCATTCCATACTCCAAGGCCAAATTTCCTTGTTACTCAGGGTGTTTCTTGACTTCCTACTTTTGCATTCCAGTTCCCTATAATGAAAAGGACATCTTTTTTGGGTGTTAGTTCTAAAAGGTCTTGTAGGTCTTCATAAAACTGTTCAACTTCAGCTTCTTCAGTTTTACTGGTTGGGGCATAGGCTTGGATTACCGTGATACTGAATGGTTTGCCTTGGAAATGAACAGAGATCAATGTGTCATTTTTGAGATCGCATCCAAGTACTTTATTATGCTGTATATTGTCACCCTGCTTATTTAACTTACATGCAGAGGACATCATGAGAAACGCTGGACTGGAAGAAGCATAAGATGAAATCAAGATTGCCGGGAGAAATATCAATAACCTCAGATATGCAGATGACACCACCCTTATGGCAGAAAGTAAAGAGGAACTAAAAAGCCTCTTGATGAAAGTGAAAGAGGAGAGTGAAAAAGTTGGCTTAAAGCTCAACATTCACAAAACGAAGATCATGGCACCTGGTCCCATCACTTCATGGGAAATAGACAGGGAAACAGTGGAATCAGTGTCAGACTTTATTTTTTTGGGCTCCAAAATCACTGCAGATGGTGACTGCAGCCATGAAATTAAAAGACGCTTACTTCTTGGAAGGAAAGTTATGACCAACCTAGATAGCATATTCAAAAGCAGAGACATTACTTTGCCAACAAAGGTCCGTCTAGTCAAGGCTTTGGTTTTTCCAGTGGTCATGTATGGATGTGAGAGTTGGACTGTGAAGAACGCTGAGCACCGAAGAACTGATGCTTTTGAACTGTGGTGTTGGAGAAAACCCTTGAGAGTCCCTTGGACTGCAAGGAGATCCAACCAGTCCATTCTGAAACACATCAGCCCTGGGATTTCTTTGGAAGGAATGATGCTTAAGCTGAAACTCCAGTACTTTGGCTACCTCATGCAAAGAGTTGACTCATTGGAAAAGACTCTGATGCTGGGTGGGATTGGGGGGAGGAGGAGAAGGGGATGACAGAGGATGAGAAGGGGATGACAGAATATGAGATGCCTGGATGGCAACACCGACTCGATGGATGTGAGTTTGGGTGAACTCCGGGAGACGGTGATGGACAGGGATGCCTGGCGTGTTGTGATTCATGGGGTCGCAGGCAGTTGGACACGATTGAGCAACTGAACTGAACGGAACTGAACTGCATTTCAGACTCTTTTGGTGACCGTGATGGCTACTCCATTTCTTCTAAGGGATTCCTACCCATAGCAGTAGGTATAATAGCCTCTGAGTTAAATTCACCCATTCCCGTCCATTTTAGTTCGTGATTCCTACAATGTCGTCGTTCACTCTTGCCATCTCCTGTTTGATCAGTTCCAATTTGCGTTGATTCATGGACCTAACATTCCAGGTTCCTATGCAATATTGCTCTTTAAAGCATTGGACCTTGCTTCTATCACCAGTCACATCCACAGCTGGGTATTGTTTTTGTTTTGGCTCCATCCCTTCATTCTTTCTGGAGTTATTTCTCCACTAATCTCCAGTAGCATATTGGGCAAGTACTGACCTGGGGAGTTCCTCTTTCAGTAACCTGTCATTTTGCCTTTTCATATTGTTCATGGGGTTCTCAAGGCAAGAATACTTAAGTGGTTTGCCATTCCCTTCTCCAGTGGACCACATTCTGTCAGACCTCTCCACCATGACCCGCCCATCTTGGGTTGCCCCATGGGCACGGCTTAGTTTCATTGAGTTAGACAAGTTTGTGGTCTGTGTGATCAGGTTGGCTAATTTTCTGTGATTATGGTTTCAGTGTGTCTGCCCTCTGATGCCCTCTTGCAAAACCTACCGTCTTACTCGGGTTTCTCTTACCTTGGACAAGAGATATCTCCTCACAGCCGCCCCTCCTGACCTTGAATATGGAGTAGCTCCTCTCGACCCTCCTGCGCCTGTGTAGCCTCTGCTCCTTAGCACTGCACCATCTTTAATAGTTTTTAAATCAAAAGTTTACATCACCTTCATTAGCATTCCTAAAGTTTTGTACACTTCATTAGGACTGAATTCCAGTTCCTAGGATTATTACCCTTCCTCAAGTAGTGTAAGAATTGAAATGCCTAATACTGAGATGTTGTGCTGAAAAATATGGGCTTCACTGGTGTTCCCGTGATTAAAGAATCACCTGCCAATGCACAGGACACCAGTTGGATCTCTGCTTGGGAAGATCCCACATGCTGTGAGGCAACTAAGCCTGCACCCACAACTACTGAGCCTGTGCTCTGGAGCCAACAGCAACTACTGCAGCCTGGGCACCTAGAGCTTGTACTCTGCAACAGGAGAAGCCACCAGCCCATGCACCGCAACTAGAGCATAGATCCCAATCTCTGCAATTAGAGAAAGCCCGCATGCAGCAACAAACACTCAGAGCAGCCAAAAATAAATATTTTTTAAAAAGAAATTGAACAGTATCAAACACATGCCTAATAAGATTAGTTTCTTCTTGTCAAAAGACTCATTTGGATTGACACACTGTTTCCCAGTCTAGTCAAATTCTTTCACATGTAGATGAAAGAGGGACTCGTTGGTGAGGTCCTTGGAAACTTTTTTATGAAAGCATTTTTGTGAACTTTTCAACAATTTTCTTGAGAAAACTGTAGCGTCCTAATGACTTAAGCATTTGTCAGACAGACAGCCATGGCAACAAAATGGCCNTGTAGATGAAAGAGGGACTCGTTGGTGAGGTCCTTGGAAACTTTTTTATGAAAGCATTTTTGTGAACTTTTCAACAATTTTCTTGAGAAAACTGTAGCGTCCTAATGACTTAAGCATTTGTCAGACAGACAGCCATGGCAACAAAATGGCCAGTGATCCTCTGAGCAGGACTTTAGCAACATTTCATGTCAAGTGTTGGGACTTACTTTTGCCTTTTAAAGTTCTGGGTAGAATAGTCCCCTCCTTAAGCTGTTTCCCATTTTCCTCCTCGGCTTTATTCTCCTTCTAGCCCTGTCTGGCCCTTTCTGCTCTACTTGGCAAACCTTTCTCTCACTTTGATCTCAGTGTCTGAGAGACAGTGTCTGGATTAGGGCAGGGTGTGTGAGGATCATAAGGAGAGCTAGAGTTTACAATGCTGGGATTTACAAGTAGGTACATATTCAGCTTCAGAAAGAATACAAAGATTTCTATTGAAATCTTTCTATTTTCCATCTTTAAGAAATTGGTATCTATCTCACAGGGATCAAGTGACTACATTTACCCTGTTAAGCAGTTTCTCTTTAGGACTTAATACATGGCTATTAATATTTTGCTGTAATTGAAAAAAGTTATCATGTGCTTTCCTACAATTATTTCTCCCCTCGGATGCTTCCCTTTTATCTTAATTACTTACTTTATTTTCTCTATTGGAATAAGGTCACCATGCAATGAAATGTCAGCTCCAGCTCCCTCAGTCTGGAGGAAAAAAATTAAGTTCAATAGCAATTCATGAATGTTTTCTTTCTGGCACTTTAAACTATGCTTCCAATTATCTTTATTTGGGCACATCTGCATCACTAAGTAGGTTTTGAGCTTCTAGGGTTCTGGGATTCTGAGACTTCTAAAGAAACTTTGTGCCTTCTGATTACACAACTCAGTACCTTGCAATTTCTTAAGCAAAGCCGAAGAAGCTCCAATACTTTGGCCACCTGATGTGAAGAATTGACTCACTGGAAAAGACCCTGATGATGGAAAGATTGAAGGCAGGAGGAAAAGCAGACGACAAAGGATCAGGTGGTTGGATGCCATCACTGACTTGATGGACCTGAGTCTGAGCAGGCTCTGGGAGTTGCTGATAGACAGGGAAGCCTGGTGTGCTGCAGTCCATGGGGTTGCAAAGATTCGGACATGACTGAGTGACTGAACTGAACTGAAACAGAGCTTGTTGAACTGAAGTAGACTGGAAACCTGCAATATCTGTTCATCAGTTCAAACATCATTCATCGGAAATGTTTGGATTGTCTTTTTCAGTCAGTCCATTTTGAGGTGTAATAACTACTCTCTAGGGTAGGAACAAAAACTCATCTCCAGTCTTAGCAGATGAGGATAACTTTAATAGAAAAATTATAATGATTTTCTTTGCTTTCTAGATCCACATAATTCCAAAAATAATTTTCAAAAGGATTAATGTCATTCAATAAACAATCTCATTTGTTTTCTAACATTGTCTTGAAACAATGTTTATAAATATCCCTTGATTTTCTGTTTTCAAGTCTGTCAACTAAATAATTTGGAAAAAAATGTATTCTGAATCACTATAGTAGAAACTCTCAGATTAATTTTGTATACATATGTAATTATATATGTAGTTTATATAAATATAACTACATATTACATAAATTGTTGTTGTTTCATCACTAAGTTGGAATGACTCTGAGACCCCATGGACTGGGGCTCCTTTGTCCATGGAATTTCCCAGAAGAGAATACTGGAGTGGGTTGTCATTTCCTTCTCTAGGGGATCTTCTTGACCCAGGGATCAAACCTGAGTCTCTAGCATTGGCAGGTGGATTCTTTACCACTAAGCAACCAGGGAAGCCAGTCTTCAGTGTCTCAAGAAAATATTAAAATAATAATATATATATATGTATGTATGTATGTATACCCATCTGTAAATAACATAACACACCATATATTTCCCTTTAAATTCAGCATCAAAGAAGGCAGATGCATTGCTTGCAATCTTCCCTCTTGTAGAAATAATACCTCCAGTTATGAGAAAAAGAGTCAGAAATTCATTTCCATATCATTTTATATAAGAGTCACTCCAAAAGAAGAAAAGCAAACAGAACCCACTGCAGAAAGAAAAAAGATATATTGATTTTAATCAGGGTCATAGACCAATTTTAAGGGTTATATTTTCTTATTATTCCATCAATTAACAAGATGGGAATTAAAATCTCCAATTATAATTTTGAATTTGTCTATTTCTCCTTGAAATTATGTTAGTTTTTGCTTCATTATTTTAAAGATCTGTTATGTCTTCTTGATTGAGCACTTTTTCATTGCCCCTGTTAATATTCTCTATCAGACTTTTGCTCACTGGCAATCTTTGCAATGGCAGCAGAAAATTCCCTGCCCAGAGGAACAGCAATATTCCAGTAATCTTCCCCCACCCCCTGCCCCCTCTTATAGATAGCTGCCTTTTCATTGTGCCCTCACATAGCTTCTCTATGTGTGAAAGTTGCTCACAGTCATGTCCGACTCTTTGTGACCTTATGGACTATACAGTCCAAGGAATTCTCCAGGTTATAATACTGGAGTGAGTAGCCTTTCCCTTCTCCAGGGGATCTTCCCAACCCAGGGATCGAACGCAGGTCTCCCGCATTGCAGACAGTTTCTTTATCAGCTGAGCCACAGGGGTTGCATGGAGAGAATTCTGGTGTCTCTTTTCTCTAAGAACACAAACCCTGTGGGCCTAGGGCCCCACCCTCAGGGCTTCATTTAACCTTAATTACCTCCCCAAAGGTCATAGCTTCAAATATAGTCACATTAGGAGGCAGGGCTTCATCCTGTGAAGTTTTAGTTGGGGTAGGGGAGGACTGTTTAGTCCATTGCCAGCAAAGGTCCGTCTAGGCAAAGCTATGGTTTTTTCCAGTAGCCATGAATAGATGTGAAATTTGGACTATAACGACATCTGAGCACCGAAGAATTGATGCCTTTGAACTATGGTGTTGGAGAAGACTCTTAAGAGTCCCTTGGACTGCAAGGAGATCCAACTAGTCTATCCTAAAGGAAATCAGTCCTTAATTGGAAGGACTGATGTTGAAGCTGAAACTCCAATACTTTGGCCACCTGATCCAAAGAACTAACTCACTAGAAAAGATCCTACTGCTGGGAAAGATTGACGGCAAGAAGAGAAGGTGACGACAGAGGATGAGATGGTTGAATGGCATCACTGACTCGACGGACGTTGAGTTTGAGTAAGCTCTGGGAGTTGGTGATGGACAGGGAAGCCTGGAGTGCTGCAGTCCATGGGGCAAAGAGTTGGACATGACTGAGTGACTGAACTGAACTGAACATCTTCCCACATGTGCAATCTCACATTTGTTATTTTTGGTGTTGATAGGCCAACTGCCATGGCAACACTAAATTACTCAAATTCCCTGAATTTCTAACATTTTTTTCTCCATGCAGACACTCATGTTTTAATTTTGCTAAGTTCTTCCTGCTTCTTTATCTGGCAAACCTGCAGGTCAATCTCTTTTCCGAGGACTTTTCTTTCTTCAGGAAGAATGAGTATAGTCTCATACATAACCTCCAATATATAGCATTATAACATTAAACTTTAATTGATGGGAGATGCTCAATACATATTAATATTTTTGAACAATGAATGATACTAACATTTTTATAAGATCTCTCAATATTGCTGAGCTATTGAAACCTGGAGGGAGTAGGGGGAGGTCCTGGGGTGGATTTCTTTATTCTACAGCTACTCTAGTAGGCAAGACTCAAGACTCCAGCTTCCATGACCTTCTGTGGGTTCCAAAGGGTGGATTCAAACAGTTGGTAATAAAATGAGGAGTACACAAGAAAGCACCTGAGGCACATCAAGATGGCACATCAAGATTAGGAGACTGATCATCCCAGCCCTGCACACAACCGACTCTTGTCAGCAACCCCATCTTTGAACCGTTGTTATAAAATTCCTCATCAAATCCTCCCTGGTTGAGACACATAAATTATCAAGGCAAGAACCTGCTTTCCCCCTTCACCTGGCAATAAAGCAATAAAGCTATCCTCTTCTACTTCACCCAAAGTTCTGTCTCTGAGATTCAGTTCAGCTCCAGTGCAGAGAGGTTGAGCTTTCAGCATCAATATGAAGATAGTTCTCTGAAAGTTGTATTCATGGATTATTGTTATGCAATCGAGTATTTCCTCCCAACTTTAAGGGATTACCTAAAGTAAGGGATAGTTGTTCCTGTCTCAGACTTTCAGGCAGAAATTTAATTTGAAGAATCAACTGATAATAGACATTAATTTTATTTTGAAGTCCATATATTTGAAATCTGTGTAAGTGATGGCTACATAGTTAGGAAAAATATTTTAAAATTAAGAAAAACTGGCATGCCTGGGAAACTCAGGACTCCCTAAGTGATGTGGGACTCTCTCCAAGATGACATATAAATTCATCACACCTGTCACCAAATCTGCCTGTTTTCTCCCTGGACTCAAAGTCCATTTGCTTTCAGGCCACAAGATCACCCACAGTTACTAATAATTGGAATATATTGTCCAGGAAAGTCTAGTTGCTATGCTTCCCACTAATAAAAGGAATTGTCCAGTGAACTTGATAACACCTCACTTTTCTCATAATAATTTAACTGATCCTGTACCTACATGGGTGATAATATTATTGTCTGAAATAGGCAGTGTGAGCTTAGAAAATTTCAATACTAGCTATGTGTTTATGTGTGTGTGTGTGTGTGAGCTGTCATGTCCGACTCTTTGCAGCTCCAGACTGTAGACAGCCAGGCTCCCCTGTCTATGGGATTTTCCAGGGAAGAATATTGGAGTGGGTCATTTCCTACTCCAGGGTATCTTCCCAAATCAGGGACTGAACCTGTTACTCTTAATGTCTTCTGCACTGGCAGGTGGGCTCTTTACCACTAGTGCCACCTGGGAGGCAAATTTATTATCCTGTGGTTGTCTTCTTATTTGTAAAACAGGGACTCACCTCTTAGGATCACTGGCAATATTAAATGAATACATGTAAAATACTCAAATCAGTGCCTGGCATTTAATAAATATTCAAATGTTAGTTATTATATTTACTATTATTGAAGTGTCACTTGGTTGAAATGTCCTTCATAAGAATACCCCATTAAATGAGCTGTTAGTCTCAGAATCCCACACAGATATCAGAGATTACAACCAACCAGGTATGCTTACCCTCCTTATGAAGGATGCCTTAAAATTTTATGATCTAAGAGAAAACTTCTCTACTGCTGGAGGTTTACGTACGATCCAAACTAGATATCTGATCCAATTGCTTTGGAACATAAAATGAGTCAAGTTAAAAAAAAAAATGGGAATGGGGTAGAGAGAAAGCTCTGCAGATAACTATTCAACCCCGTCACTGTTCAACACCCAGTTATTGTTCTTTCAGAGTTGCAGATGTTAACACTGCTATTAGGATTTAAATTTCTTTAGAAAGGAGAGTACATAACCTTTTCTGAACCCACACACAGTAACATCAGATTTCTAGAAGTTATATATAAATAAATTATATGAACACTAGACCTGCAACCAGGGTCTTTTGCTTGGTGTAATCTTGAAGCCTGTAAATTTCCTTGACCATAGGCTTGGGAACCATTCTTGGCTTCTAGTTCCAGTTCAGCAGTGATTTGGTGAGATGTCTGTGACAATCAATGTAGACAGAACTTTTCTTATTTTTCCTTCCTCCTCTGTCTGTATCAACAAAACAATGTTATCAAGTAGTTTTACTTGGGATGGTCACAAGATCTTGGGAACATTGCATTTCAACCTTAGATGTCAGCAGAATTCGGCCACTTTCCTCACTGCTATTAACGACTACTCACTCCTTCCAAGCACTTGTTAAAATCTTGCGATCAACCTTCATTCCTTCTATGCCTATGTGTCAGATCCACTTTACCAGAAATACTGTGGCTCTCCTTTAAAAAAAAAACAGCCAGAAACCTATTACATCCTATCCTTGATCTAAGCCAATGTGACATCTCACCTTATTACAGTGCTCATTTATCTATGGTCGTGCTGGGTCTTAGTTGTGCTGCGTCGGGGCTACGCTTGGTTGTGCTGCGTGGACTTCTCACTGTGCTGGCTTTTGCTCTTGTGGAGCAGGGGCTCTGGGGCATGGGCTCAGCAGCCTTAGCTGCCCATGGCACGTGGAATCTTCCCAGGCCAGGGACTGAACCCGTGTCTCCTGCATTAGTAGGCAGATTCCAGGAAGTCACAAAATACTTTTAACTCATCTTGCAGTTTCCACCCTTGTCCACATTATGGTCTTTGTCTCAACACAGTTGGCAATATGATCCTTTTTAAAAGTCTTACCAGGTTACTCTTCTGTCCAAATCCTTTGGCTCCATATCTTGCTCAGAGGAAAAGTCAAGTCTTTCACAAAAATCCTGTGTGATCCTGAGCTTCTCACTCCTTCACCAGCCTTCCTCACTTTTCTCCTCTTACCTCTTCTTGTGACCTCCCTGTGCCACAAACATTCCTTTCCTTTTTCACTCAGCAGCCACCTCAGTGAGGCCTAGCCTATCTTATTTAATTGTGCACAGGCCCACACACACACTCAAGCATTTCCCATTCCATACTCTGGTGTTCTCTAGAGGATTTATCACTGTCTAATATGGAAGTTCCTAAAATGCTGATTCCAGAACTCTCAAATTCCTGTTGTGATGCTGATGAGGTCCAGTGACCACACTTTAGGGGAATCTTCCTCCTAGACTCAATCTCCAGTGACCACACTTTAGGGGAATCTTCCTCCTAGACTCAATCTTTCTAATAGGAGTAGGGGTAGACTACTCAAACTTGAGGGGCTACCAGATTACCTAAAGCGTTTCTTTCAAATGCAACTGGTTGAATATATGATATTCTTTTTTTATTAAGTGTATCTATTTCCTCTCTATTAGAATACAATTCTGAGGCAGGGATTTTTTTTCTCTTGCTTTCTGCCGTTTCCTCATGCAAAGAACAATACCAGGCACATAGCAACTGCTCAATAAATACATGCTGATTGACATCATGAAAACTACTTAACCCTAGTGATATAGCACAAACTTTCTTTCTCCTGTCAGATTTTATATGCAGAATCACAAAGTTAAAAAATCTTTATAGATCAATCTCTTCCTGCAAGAAAGCATTTTAAAGTAATGGGCTGTAGAGACAAATGGGATTTCCTGATAGTCAGGAAATTAATTATCAATTTACATTATCATCACAACACTGTTAGTAACAATAAACATTTATGGAATGCTACTGTTTGCTGAGTATTTCATGTGTAGTATTTCACTTTTCATATTGAACTCTAAGGTGGCCAGTAGTGTCACCGCCATTCTACAGACAGGAGTTGCTATGACAAAGCCCACTTCTCTATGGTTTTCATACCATCTTCTCCTCTCCATGTGCTCTCCCAACTGGGAGCACCAGGTAGTGTGTGAAACGGGAGGTGACAGTTTTCTTCCCAGTGGCCAGGCATGTTAGGATCTGAACTAAAATTTGCTGAGCTATATTTTATATTTACCTTTTATAACATAAAAGATCATCTAAGTCATTTTTCTATTTCAACAAAGTTCCAAAGAGCTGTATCAGAACCCTGGAATTGCAGATGCAAATGATGAACTCTACAAATGTTATAAGAATTTATCTGTGAAAGACATGAAAGTATTTTTCAGGAGGCTTGTTTTGCGGGGGCTTGTTTTTATAATAATTTAAAACTGTTTATTCTGCATATTCATTCTGTCAAACTCTATACAATAGCACTATACTTATGCAAAGAAAAACAGAAAGACATTATGAGTTAATGATTCATTTTCTTCCAAATAGACTGTTAGAACAGGGGTCAGCAAACTTTTCCATAAAGGAGTAAGTAGTATGTATTTTAGACTGGCAGGCCATATAATTCTGTAGTCATGGAAAGCAACCAAGCACAAAAAATAAATAGATATAATTCAGTTTCAATAAAACTTTATTTATACAAGTGGCCAGCTCACAGACCACAGTTTGCTGACCCGTATGTTAAAAGATTCCAAATATTAGTGTAATGAATGAAATATATCAGTTAAATTTCAGGTAAATCTGCCAAATTTCTCTCATTTAAAAAACTGTCTGACTTTAAATATGTGACAATTTCAGCATGCAAAAATGATATCTGGCTCTGCAATAAGTCAAACTAGTTAAAAGAAACCTGGTATTTATTTTTTACACAGCACAAATGCAGGTGACACAGTAAGTTCATAATTCCCCACAAAAACCTTATAAACTCAACAACTGAGAATCATGTTCTTATAATCTGCATCATTCATAGCTATATACTCTATGGAATCCATTCCATAGCAGCAGAGAACCTTAACTCAAAAGCACCAAGTTTCCAGGCATTACTACAAACATCTTGTTTTCATTCTCTAATACATGCAGTCAAACTGCCTAGGAAGCAAATACCAATTCACCTTAAGGGTCAATGCGTAAGGGAAAACAGTTGAGCAACCAAAATTATTCTTACATCTAGAACTGAAGCTACCTCTTTACTTCATTATTTTTTCCTTACATGAACATTTTATTTTTTAGAATAGCTCCATTTGAGTATAAATTGAAATTTGAATATAATCTCTCTCAGATTCATCTAACAGTTTAGAACATTCATATCTGTTTAATCCTGAGGAAAACAGAAATATAATCTCTAATCTAGAATATGCTGGCAGTCTTTATTAAAAGTTCAGAATTTTATAGCAAAGTGATTATGGTCTCTTTGTTCAAATTACAGATTTTAAGATTTCTTCATTTATTTAGATTAAGATTCAAAGCTAATTCCCAATACATTTTATAGAAGTATTTTCATGTTTTGAACAAGCAGGGTTCAGTGGGCATTTATAGTACCTTGCTCACATTAGAGAGCTATACACTCAGAGACTACTGGATCCACTAAATGGACAATGAAAACTGGTTGAGGCTGCTGATGAATACTTCAATAAGAATCTGATACACAGACACAGATTTCATTGTTAAAGTCAATGGAACTGAAGTCTTCCTTAAAACTGTGCTCCTGATAGGCTGAAGATAGAGTAGTGGACTGTTAGTTCTTTAAGCCAAAAATGCATGGATGTTGTACAAAGGCTTCATTCTCTGCCTGTAGTCAGTAACTTGAGGGCCTTCTGCAAATTCTGCACGGCAGTGCTGACATCTTCATACTGCAAAGCACTGCCAGCGTACTTGCAGTATTTCTGAGCCCTAGCAAAGTCCTCTGGTGTTAGTCGGATATCGCCTAAGAGAAAAATAGAGTAATGAAAACATTTATAAAGAATATAAAAAGTGTTATTCAGGTTGGGTAAATGCTTATACTCAAGATTACAGAAAATGTTTAAGTTTATATAAAAATATGAAGGTCTTTCCCCAACCCTTAGTTGTATCTGAATAAATTTTCTTTATGCTTTTAAATTTAATTATTAACAGAAACTATACATATGCCAATGCATAATGACTTATATGAGCAAGATTTTCTTTCCAGAAGTCATAAACTGGAAGCCTTTATATATTGGCAAATTAACTGCAAAAAATTATATATTCATATTCTGTACTAAACAAGGAAAGCAGCTTTGGTATTTATGTCAGAATTGCTGAGACTCTCTTTTTATGGAACAATACACACAGTCTAAGACATTCAAACCTCATCTGAACTATAATATACATATAAATAAAAAATTAAGTAACACATTTACTTAATTTTTTATTTATATGTATATTATAGTTCAGATGAGGTTTGAATGTACATTATCTAAACTTCTTTAAGCAAGTAAAGGGTTAAGGATTAACTAAGACATCTCATTAAATTATACAATCAAACCTAAACAATACTTATTCGTTGTTTAAAATTGATTCTCATCAAGCTTTCTAGATACACATATGTTTAACATGGATAGACCCAGCCAAATAATTTGGGTAAAAAAAAATCATACTGAAAATATTTAATATAAGATTTAGATTTCAATATATATTTCTAAAAGTGAAATTAAAAACTGACTTTGTGTCTTACCTTTGGAAATAAATATCATTCTCTTTAGAGATTTTTATGAGGACTCTTAAGAACTGATCAGAAGGTTGGGGGTACAGAATACAAAGAAAAGATAACATATTTTGATTCCCTTTCTAAATGAACATATATAATTGCTTTTCTTTTAGCTGCTTTTAATTTTGCCAGAAAATAAAGCATCAAATGAAAACCTTGACATTTGAAGTCCTACTTCAAAGTATGTAGCAGTTTTAGGTACTCTGATATTAAATTCTTATCCAAATTAATATTTTCTAAAATTTTCAAAAAAGAGTGCTGAAGCAATATATCCTAAAGTTTCTCACCCAGTTTTCAGGCACCTGTAAGTGTTGAATAACTTCAATGAATGACTATAAAAAAGCCATATTTATTTCCCACTTAAAAAAATATTAAGTTCACACAGAATTAAACATTAAATTTAAGATTTTAAAATAAGGTACTTATACACCTACATACAGTAACTAGATCAGTGTGTTACGTATACGAAGCCTCCAAATACTTGTCAAGTGTTAAAGATTACAATCATAGCTGGTCCTCACTGTTGTGAGTCACAGACTGTTACTGTTGCTCAGCCGCTAAGTCGTGTCTGACTCTTTGCAACTCCATGAACCGCAACATGCCAGGCTTCCTGTCCTTCAATACCTTTGGGAGTTTGCTCAAACTCCTGTCCATTGAGTCAGTGATGCCATCCATCTCTTCTCTGTCCCCTGCTTCTCTTCCTGCCCTCAATCATTCCCAGCATTAGAGTCTTTTTCAATGAATCAGCTCTTCGCATCATGTGGCCAAAATACTGGAGCTTCAACTTCAGTCCTTCCAATGAATATTCAGGATTAATTTCCTTTAGGACTGACTGGTTTGATCTCCTTGCAGTCCAGTGGACTCTCAGGAGTCTTCTCCAGCACAACAAATGGAAAGTGTTAATTCTTTGGAGATCAGCCTCATTTATAATCCAACTCTCACATCTGTATCTCAAAATCTGTGGATAGGGACTGCAGCCATAAAACTAAAAAATGCTTGCTCCTTGGAAGGAAAGCTATGACCAACCTAGACAGTGTATTAAAAAAGCAGAGGAAAAAAAAAAAAAAAAAAAAAGCAGAGCTATCACTTTGTGAACAAAGGTTCATATAGTCAAAACCATGGTTTTTCCAGTAGTGATGTATGGATGTGAGAGTTGGTCCATAAAGGTTGAGTGCTGAAGAATTGATGCTTTCAAACTGTGGTGCTAGAGAAGATTCTTGAGGGTCCCTTGGAATGTAAGGAGATCAAACCAGTCAATTCTAAAGGAAAGCAACTCTGAATATTCACTGGAAGGACTGACGCTATACATGATGCTCCAATCCTTTGGCCACCGGATGAGAAGAGCTGACTCACTGCAAAGGACGTTGATACTGGGAAAGATTGAAGGCAAAGGAGAAGGGGTTGGCAGAGGAAGAGATGGTTAGATATCATCACCAATGAACAGACATGATTTTGCGCAAACTCCAGGAGACAGTGAAGGACAGGAAAACCTGGCATGCTGCAGTCCATGGGTTGAAATGAGTCAAACATGACTTAACAACTGAACAACAGTCCTCTGTCAAGATCAGATAAATCAAACTTGGAAAGGCATAGTTTTATCAATTGGGTATACAGGGATTTCTCTTTAAACCAAATAATGATTTTGTTTTCTCTAGGTTATTTCTCTAACTCCAAATGATAATCTTATACCATTGTTTCTTGATTTATAAGTTTTTCAGTTCAGTTCAGTCACTCAGTTATGTCTGACTCTTGCAAGCACATGGACTGCAGCACACCAGGCTTCCCTGTCCATCACCAACTCCTGGAGCTGACTCAAACTCATGTCCACTGAGTCGGTGATGCCATCCAACCATCTCATCCATCCTCTGTCGTCCCCTTCTCCTCCAGCCTTCTATCTTTCCCAGCATCAGGGTCTTTTCCAATGAGTCAGTTCTTTGCATCAGGTGGCCAAAGTATTGGAACTTCAGCATCAGTCCTTCCAATGAATATTCAGGACTGAGTTCCTTTAGGATTGACTGGTTTGATCTCCTTGCAGTCCAAGGGACTCTCAAGTCTTTTCCAAAACCACAGTTCAAAAGCACCAAATCTTTGGTGCTCAGCTTTCTTTACAGTCCAACCCTCACATCCACACATGACTACTGGAAAAACCATAGCTTTAACTAGATGGACCTTTGTTGGCAAAGTAATATCTCTGCTTTTTAATAAGCTGTCTAGGTTGGTCACAGCTTTTCTTCCAAGGGGCAAGCGTCTTTTAATTTCATGGCTGCAGTCACCATCTGCAGCGATTTTTTGGAGCCTAAGAAAATAAAGTCTCTCACTGCTTCCACTGTTTCCCTATTTATTTGCAGTGAAGTGATGGGACCAGATGCCATGATCTTAGTTTTTTGAATGTTGAGTACTGAGCCAGTTTTTTCACTCTCTTCTTTCACTTTCATCAAGAGGCTCTTTAGTTCCTCTTTGCATTCTGCCACAAGGTTGGTGTCATCTTCATATCTGAGGTTACTGATATTTCTCCCGGCAATCTTGATTCCAGCCTGAGCTTCATCCATCCCGGCATATCCTATGATGTACTCTGCATATAAGTTATATAAATGGAGTGACAACATACAGCCTTGATGTATCCCTTTCCCAATTTGGAACCAGTCTGTTGTTCCATGTCCAGTTTTTCCTATTGCTTCTTGATCTGCATACAGATTTCTCAGGAGGCAGGTAAGGTGGTCTGCTATTTCCATCTCTTGAAGAATTTCCCACAGTTTGTTGTGATCCACACAGTCAAAGGCTTTGGTAGTCAATGAAGAAGAAATAGATGTTTTTCTGGAATTCTCTTGCTTCTTCTTTGATATAGTGGATGTTGGCAGTTTGATTTCTGGTTCCTCTGCCTTTTCTAAATCCAGCTTGAACATCTGGAAGTTCTTGGTTTATGAACTGTTGAAACCTAGCTTGGAGAATTTAGAGCATTACCTTGCTAGAGCTAGTGTGTGACATGAGTGCAATTGTGCGGTAGTTTAAGCATTCTTTGGCATTCCTTTCTTTGGGGTTGGAATGAAAACTGACCTTTTCCAGTCCTGTGGCCACTGCTGAGTTTTCCAAATTTGCTGGCATACTGAGTGCAGCACTTACACAGCATCATCCTTTAGGATTTGAAATAGCTCAGCTGGAATTCCATCACCTCCACTAGCTTTGTTCATAGTGATGCTTGCTCAGGCCCACTTGACTTCACATTCCAGGATGTCTAGCTCTAGGTGAGTGATCACACCATTGTGGTTACCTGGGTCATGAAGACCTTTTTTTGCATAGTTCTTTCATGTATTCTTGCCACCTCTTCTTAATATCTTCTGCTTCTTAGGGCCACACCGTTTCTGTCCTTTATTGTGCCCATCTTTGCATGAAATCTTCCCTTGGTATATTTACTTTTCTTGAAGAGATATCTAGTCTTTCCCATTCTACTGTTTTCTTTTCATTGATTACTTAGGAAGGTCTTTTTACCTCTCCTTGCTATTCTTTGGAACTCTGGATTCAGATGTGTATCTTTCCTTTTCTCCTTTGCCTTTCACTTCTCTTCTTTTCTCAGCTACTTGTAAGGCCTCCTCTCTGCTATAAAAGGTGAAGGATTTAGCCAAGTACACTCTTTCCTTCTTTCTTACCCTGTCTCCTCCTAAATTTATTATTTTTTTTCAAGTTGCTTAGTTGCTTACTTCTGTCTTATTTCAACTCTAGAAGAAATTTCAACATTTCACTTTTGGACACTCCCCTTAAATAGAGCCTTCTTTTATTCTACCTTTCAACCTCTTGAAATCTCTCTACCTTCAACTTGTCAGTGTTGATTTATATTCTGTCTTGAATAAAATACTGTTTGTGATAAGCCTATGCCATTTCAAGGAGAATGTTCTTTGTGTCCAAGTCAAACAAAATCCCTTTTCTTACATTTCATAATTCTATTATTGTTCAAAATCATGGCATATTTAAGTCTGCTTCTTACTTGAAATTTTTTTGTACAATTTAAAATGTTTTCTTGGATATTTTTGTTCTTCTTGGCAGACAAATTCTATGGTTTCTTATCCATTTCTTTCAAATTCTACAGCTTTTTATTGTATATATTGCATGATATCCACTTCAGTTTTCTTAAAGGAAGTTTAAGAAACTGGTTTTCTAATTTCAGAGCAACTGCTTTTCAAGCCTATGGAAAAGTTGTCAATGGAATTTTTTGCTGTTAGGTGACATAAGATTAATTCCACCATTTCTTATATCTCATATTTCTTTTTTTGGTTATCACTCTTCTCTTGATGGAGTATATCCTCTGGTAACTTCTTTAGAAATGGTATGTGGTAGGTGAAACTTCAGAATCCTTACATATTTAACAATATTTATTCTGCATTCACGGAGAAGGCAATGGCACCCCACTCCAGTACTCTTGCCTGGAAAATCCCATGGATGGAGGAGCCTGGAAGGCTGCAGTCCATGGGGTCGCTGAGGGTCTGAGACGACTGAGCGACTTCACTTTCACTTTTTACTTTCATGCATTTGGAGAAGGAAATGGCAACCCACTCCAGTGTTCTTGTCTGGAGAATCCCAGGGATGGGGGAGCCTGGTGGGCTGCCATTTATAGGGTCACACAGAGTTGGACATGACTGAAGTGACTTAGCAGCAGCAGCAGCATTCTGCATTCATACCTGACAGTTTGGTTGGGTAGGATGGCAGACTTAGCCTATGTAATTTTTTCTTCTGAAATCATATTAAAATGATAAGGCAAAACACAAGGAAATAAATCCTAAAATTGAAGGTAAAGCAGTGAAGTCAAACATTGTAAAAACTGGAACTGGTAACTGACAAGAGATTTAATGAAATTTCTAGAAAACAAGAAATTAAATGGAGGTATGCTGTTAGATGGGCTTCCCTGATGATTCAGACAGTAAAGAATCTGCCTGCAATGCAGAAGACTTGGGTTTGATCCTTATATCAGGAAGCTCTCCTGGAGAAGGGAATGACAACCCATTCTAATATCCTCGCCTGGAGAATTCCATGGACAGAGGAGACTGGTGGGCTACAGTCCATGGAGTTGCAAAGAGTCATACACGACTGACTGGCTAACACACATGCTGTTAGATAAGAGTGGAAAAACATTCCAATTCAAAACATGTTTATAGGAGGCCTTTATGTGGAGCTTACCTAGAGAAACTTCAGAGATGGTCTAGCTATATGAGGAGTGGGGTTACGGGTCTTCACCCCATCAGTCTAACCTTCCTCACTCTATCACCCTCTGCATACATGCACATCCTTAGTCCTTTTGCATTCCCATCTCTCACATGACACCCTAGATTAAAAAGATAGAGAATGTCTCTCTAAAATCATGGAATTAACCTCCTAGATAGAGCTAGGACTGACAAGGTATGTGTGGTACACCCCTTGCCATTCCTCTCCAAGAAAAAAATCTCTTCATCCACGGCTGAAATGCAGGAGGAAGCTGAATAGCCTGTTTTCACAAGGGAGAACTGAAAAATCAAGTGGGAAAACAGACCTGCAGACATAACATCAGGGGAAATTCAATGACAACTACTGAAAGTAACCAATCAAGGTCTTCATCTTACATATAAAAGGACTAATCTCATCAGACATATGAAGAAAATTCTGAAATAGACTAATTAAACAAACAGAAAACCCAAGTTGTTTTGTTTCTTTCCAGAAAAGCTAGAAAGATTGGAATTAATAAAATAATCACTTAGCCTATGAACCAATCAATCAAAATAACAATCCTCAGAGACTTCTATCTTCAACTATGGTTAGTTTCTCTCTTCTTAGATAACCTACTAACTCACTGCAGGTAAAGAAGATTGTAATCAAATCACGAGGTAATCTTGAACTAAACTAACAGAAGCTTCCACGATACCTTTGGTTACATGTTTGTACCACTATACCCAGCAGTACATAAAAAAAAGGAATTGTTAAAAAAAAAAGTGAGGGGGAATGCCTTTGGATTTAAATATTTTTTATCTAAGAAATAATCTTGGTTTATTGGAGAATTTGGTGAATAAAGGCATTTAAAGAAGTGTATTTCAAATTACCTAGACATGCAAATACAGTCATCCCAAGATAAAAGCACAAAACAATGACCCCAAATAGGAGATACACTATACCTCATAAAATAGCTGACTTACCCTGGGAAACTGTATTGAAGAGTGCAGGATCAATGGCCGGAATAGTCTGTGGAGTAGGCTGGATAGTGTTACTTGTTACACCTGCAAGTACAGAAGTGTTACACCCTCAATCCTCTTAATTATATACTAGGAAAGCACTCAGAGGATCATGGAAGAATCTCATTACTTCACTTGATTATTTTCCTGAAATCTCAATGGACTGTAATTTGATATACATCTTATTTGATGTTGGAGGCTGGTATAGGAAATATGCAGAAAAATATATTTTGAGCATTTACATAGATGTGTGATGAGGTAATATATATTCTTATTATATATTTTGCATTTTCTATCACATCTACTTCTTCAAGGTGCTTCTCAATAAAGCTTGCCATTTATCTGTAGAAGTAACAGATTCTCTTCCCACCTTTTAATTTCTTAAATAACTGAATAATTTTGAGGACAAGATAGGGTATAATTATGATTTTACTTATGGAATGAGTCCAATTTCATCTCTGTCAATGAAATTAACAAATTATATATTCCAATTTTCCAGTTTATATGTTTTTAAGATATTTTACACACCCAAGAAGCAATTAATTATGACTTCCTATTAGAACTTGTCATGACTATCATATTCAGTGGATAACTAGCATTCTTGATTAATGCTAAGTAATATACTAAAGACTATTAATCATCTAAAAAATTAACATAAACTGTTAAAACTTCCAAAGAGTTTCAATTAACAAAAATTATTCAATTAACAAGATGATTCAATCAACAAGAAAGCAAATGAAGAAGAAAAGCTGATTACTCTCAATCAACAGACTACAATGGAAACCAGGATTCTTCCACCTCAAGCTAAGAGGTTCAATCTGAATAGGCAATGTGTAGTAGGGGGCTTCCCAGGTGGATCAGTAGTAAAGAATATGACTGCCAAGCAGCAGATGAGAGTTCGATCCCTGGGTTGGGAAGATCCCCTGGAGAAGGAAATGACAACCCATTCCAGTATTCTTGCCTAGAAAATTCCATGGACAGAGGAGCCTGGCTTGCTATAGTCCATGGGGTTGCAAACAGTCAGACTATAACTTGGTGACTAAACGCAGTAGCGTCAAGTAGGAAAGACACTAGGACAACAGAAAGGAACAGAAGAGAGACAGAAAACAAACTGGGAAGTTTTTAGGGGCCATGAGCGTTCTAGAGCTAAGTTCTCAAATACATTCTGCAGGTGTGAATTTTACTTCAAAGACTTCTTGACTTTGAAGGCCCTTATTGTTTCCCATCCAAAGGAAAGACAGTTTGAATATATACTGTTTTATATGATTCAGTTTCGTTTTGGCAAACCAGTTTCACTTTCACAGCCTTGGTGCTATTTTTACTAAGTCATACAAATCTTTTAAACTAAAAACAGAACAAAAATTTCCAAAGTATGAAGGGGTAGGGATGAAAAGTACAAATTTTAAACAGCCAAAGAACAAACAAATAAACCCCCAAAAAGGGTGGAAAAAAGTGAAAAGCTTTCCTCTCATTCTATTCCATTTGAGGGTTATCACTATTTTTAGGGGACCCTTCTATTCACATAAAAATATGTGTATTTTCAGACCAGTGTATGCATGTATAATAAAGAAATGTACTTTGCTAAGAAATCTGTGTTCTTGCCCAAATCAAAATCTTCTGGTCAAATTCCTCACTCTGTGGAGAAGGCATATTTCAGCATGTGTTATTAATATATTAATATTTTGCTAATGGTAATATGTCTGTATACTGTACTATTCTGTGCATTTTTTACATAATATGCCTTAGCAATAATTCCAGATTAAAATATATAAACCTGCCTTGTTCTTTTTAATGGTTATATAGTGTTCCATTATATACATGAACACACATTTTATAATGCGATCCATCACTGAGGACATTTAGGTTGTTTTCAATCTTCTGCTATAGCTAATACTAACAAACAATCTTATATAGTGTATACATATATATGTATGAATTTATTTATAAGAAAAATTATATAACTGCAAAGTCAAGAGACATACAAATTTAAATTGACCAATTCAACGACTATGTTTTGCTTGATTTAAAAAAATGCTAACAAAATATGCATATGTGTGTGTGCTTAGTAGCTCAGTCCTGTCCAACTCTTTTCAGCCCCAGGGACTATAGCCCACCAGGCTCCTCTGTCCATGGACTTTTCCAGGCAAGAATACTGGAGTGGGTTGCCATTTCCTCCTCCATGGGATCTTCCTGACCCAGGGATCAAATCCATGTCTCCTGGGTCTCCTGCAATGGCAGGGTGATTCTTTACCACTGTGCCACCTGGGAAGGCCCTAACAAAATTTATTGTTATAAACATATGACATAATTCTCCCATGAAACTTGAACTTTCAAGGGCAAATAATTATACAATATAATTTTTTTTTTTTTAACTTAGAATGCAAGATACAACAGGGCTCTTTAGAAACTACCTAGTGAAGTCCAGGCAGTTAAAGCAGCTGAGCATAAAAACACAGGTAGGTGACTACATGTATTTTTCACACAGATCTTTAGGAAAAAAAGGGTAAGTTGACAACTCTTCACAGATAATCTGGATATCAATGTCATTTCTTACTAAGTAATTTGTGTTTCTGAGTACATTAAAATCCTCCTAACAAACCCCTTTCTCTGTGGAGAAGGCAAGGTTTCCTTGGTCAGCATCCTGGATTAATTTTTAAATGCTTCCTTGCACATCTCCAGATGATTAAGTAGGCAATATTACTGAACAAGAACAAAAGAGAATTTACAGAGAATCTATTATATATTATGTGTGTGTGTGTTAAGTCACTTCAGTCATATCTGACTTTTTGTGACTCCATGGACTGTAGACTGCCAGGCTCGTCTGTCCATGGGATTCTCCAGGAAGAATACTGGAGTGGGCTGCCATTTCCTCCTCCAGGGGATCTTCCCGACACTGGGATCGAACCTGCGTCTCTTATGTCTCCTGCCTTGGTATGTGGGTTTTATACCACTAGTGTCACCTGGGAAGACCATTATGCATTATAATAAAATTTTATTTGAGTGATACTAAAAAAAGAAAAACCCACAAATAGTCAGCATTTATTAAGAACTCTGATCAGAGTCATTCAACCAAACCTTCAACTGACAGTATAGGCTGCTCAACAAGTCTTATGCAGCAGTGAGAAGACATGGCTTCTCATCTGTCTCCATGTACAGGGACCAAGGCCTATGTTCTTGGCAGTTACCATGACATGTTCCTGTGGGGGCCTAGCACAGAGCTTCAACTAAGTGTATAAATTACCAGTTAAATCAGTAAGAATGGTTTTTAGTTTATGTTAATTTATCTTTTTAAAATGCCCTAAGCTACTTATTTTTCCTTCTTACCTCAATCTGTAAAGGTCTCATTTGTTATTTTGCAAATTGGTTGTAGCCTGTTATACTACAATATGTTGGAGTGATGGCACCATAAAAACAATCCTGGGGAAGGCAGAAGTGTTGGAAATTTCTATCACTTAGCAAAAAAGAAATGTTAACAAGTAACTTCTGGCTAATTCTTTTTAGCAGATGGTTTTTACATAGCCTATTTGATGAGATTATATACATTCAAAAATTAAATACTTTATGACTTCTACTTAAGTACTAAATTGTTCTCCTGACTGCATGGTGTGGGAATTCTAGAAAAAATGAAGTGAGTGTTGGTAAGAAAACTCAAGAAGATGATGCAAAAAGTATAATTAAACAGAAGCCTGAATGGCAGTAACATTTTAAGAGGCAGTGAAAGAGAAAGACATGATAACTACGAGGAACATTATAAGCAAATGTAACACTGGGTTGAATAAACTTCAGAATAATCATGGAAAACAGTGCTGACAGAAACAGTCAGCCAGAATACAAAACAGTCTGAAGGCTGGACAGCAGAGCTCAAATGCAGTTCTTCTGTCACTTAAAAGAGCAACAGTGGAAGAGCTAAGTTTTTGATCTGGATACGAGGCGAGCTGCCTTTATAACTAAAAGGTTTCCATTAATTCTAAACTAATTTTTCATCTATTTAGACTTACTACCGAGATATTCTTCCTCAATATTTACAGACTGTAGAAAGCATATTTCAAGAGAAGGAAAACACGGCAGGCTGTATGACCTCTATCTGATGGTACACAGCGGTAAAAGCACAAAGAGCCAAACACTTGGCTGTTTAATCGCTAAACCCGCCCTCCTTGCACCCTCTTTGCTTTTCTGTGGAAGAACTAAACACTGTATATTAGTACATACTATTCTTCTCAGCTATCTTAAGGATTTCCCTTTGATAAAAGTACATCCTGGACCTTTATATGAGAGAAAGTAAATCATTCTTGAAGTGAGTAAGAGGGGAAACATCTGCTATATTTATAAACTGAAAATGTTATTTCATTTTCTATTGGGTAACTATGAACTAATTTTTAAAAACTGTTTTAAATGTAATAGAAAAATTTGCCAGCAAACAGGTGATTTCCATATCTAAGCTCTTAAGGAGAAAAATATTATGAGAAATGTAGGTTTTAATCTGATAGAACTTTAGTTTTTCAGAGGAAGGGAAATAGAAAAGAGATACCAAAAACATGAAATCTGAAAGACTTGGGTTCAAATTCTAGGACTGTCACTTATTAGCTATGCTAGTATGTATATTTTTTCAGGACGATGGCTTTTCTTTAGTTTGAAAATTAGGGATGGCACTATCTAATATAGTTCTGTTAGCCTAAGTTTATGAAATAGCCACAATAATTATTTAAATGCGAAGTCTGTAAGAACATATACCTGATGCCTTAAAGCAATTCTAAGATTTTTCAATTTTATGCCTCATGCTGAAGAACATAAGTGGGAAAAAAAAAAAAGGCTAATGCCACATTTAAATGAACCGAAATGAACTGTTTATGCCAGAAAACTTCCTAAAATGAATAGAAGACTACTTCTTGATATCTATCTTTATGTCTGGATATTCTAAGCAGGAGTCTGTTAGTTTGAATATATGAAATTAATGTTCTATCACCTCCGTTGTACAAAAACAGACACACGGTTCGTGTCTATTCTGTCCTATGAACCATTGTCATATGGTTCAACCTGTTACAACCCTCCTACTAGAAGTATACTTTCCATCTCATAGGTTTGATATATAGACAGCCTGTAAATATGTAAAAATGGCAACCCACTCCAGTATTCTTGCCTAGGGAGAGCCCTACAAAGTCTGAGCCTGGTGGGTGATAGTCCATGGGGTCGCAAAGAGTTGGACAAGACTTAGCAACTGAGCACACACTATAAATATATGCATATATGCCTATACCATAACTCTGCCCTAAGATACACTAAGCAATAATACCCTTTAGTCAATCTTTTTGTAAGGTCAATACCTTATCCACAACTGTGACACTTTTCCTGATTCACAAAATAATTTTAAGTGTTCATTAACTTGCTATTAAATATCCTTTCTTTGGCACACAAATAGGAAGGAAGGTTAAAAAAAAAAGGAAGCTAATTTGCTGAACACTGATTTTGTGTTAGGCACAGTAATCAATTTTCATACTTTTTCCTCTTTAATAATTGAAACAACTATAAGAAGTATGATTAATTTCATTTTGAAAGAAGAAAAACCTAGAGAGAGAAAAGATGAGTAACAGCAGAATTTGTGGTTTAACAAGGAGCAGAAACTAGTAACAAATACTATGTGATTCCCAAGTGCCTTTTATTTTCACTTTGTCCTTCTGTAAGGATGACTGTGTTGGAGGCTCTAGGGCAGTGTTTAAACTTACTAGTATATTTGAGCAGTATTTATCGAAGGCAAATACATCTAAGTATGTAGCTGGTTTTGCTTAGTTTGTTCTACAATGGAAATACTGAACATCACTAGAAGATAATAAAATATTTAAAACAATGTTCCATGAAATTTTACTTACAAAACTAATGCAAATTGGTCTATTAATGCCATTACATAGACCATAACACAATGAAAAGTCAGGCAGGGTAAAATTTAGAAGATGATGATACAAAAGAGATCAGCATTAAAACAACCATGTTCATCAATATGCTTAAGACAAAAATGTTTGTGGTATTTATAGATGATATGAAGTTGAAAGTTTTAAAATAGAAGGGAAGAGAAAAAATAGGAGGGAAGAGACTAATCACACACCTACAGTGGTCAAAATAGAAAACTTAAATGTTGTTCAACTCATGCAAAATAACCTAAATGGTTTGGGTAAACAAAAGCTGAAAATCTGGAAGTCAATGAAATAACGGTGAATAACAGAAATAGTAGAAAGCAAGGCTCAAAGGCAACTTTTATTCTATTAAACATTTTGAAATATATAATTTACTACCATAGATTACTCATAGGCCGAGATAAAAGTAAAAGTTTAAAAACAATTTTTGGAAAAAATTTTTATTAAAGTTAAGCTTTATTTAAATTACGGTTTTAAATGCCCTTCTATTTGGAAGTAAAGGTGATTCTCTGTCAACAATACAAGAAAACAAAAGAGTAGCTGTCTACAACTTTTTAACAATTTATCTACTGACACTGACTTATTCTTGGAGACTAGTTCTGTCAGATATTTTTTCTATGAAAACAAGGTATATAGTACTAATTTATTCAAAGACAGTAGATATCACTTCTGTGGTTTATTTTTAGACATGCTTGTAATATTTAAAAAAACAAACAAACCTGAAACCCCTCCTTTTACTTGTCTGTAAATCCACTGCTACTGAGATTCTGTGCCTCAAAGCCGGCTCCTTCAATAATACCCATATTGAGGGTAGAGGCAGGGTCTTAGGGAAATGAGTCAAGAGAAAAACGGAACTTGTGATCACAGTAGGAGTCTGACTGACACTCCTATAAATAAGACCCACCCACTTCAGTGCTATTCTTGAACAGCAGTGAAAAGGAAAGAAAGGGAGGGGAAGAAAAAGAAAAGAGAAACACACACGAAAAGTACAGGCACTATGTGGCCCGGTGGTGGTGGCACAAGTTGCATCTGACTCTTTTGCAACCCCAAGGACTTAGCTCACCAGGCTCCTCTGTCCATGGGATTTCCTATACTGGAGTGGGTTGCCATTTCCTTCTTCACAGGATATTCCCAACCCAGGAATGGAACCTGTGTCTCCAGCTTGGCAGGCAGATTCTTGCCCACAGACACTATACTTATTAATAAAATATAAAGTAAATGGTAATCAGTTACACATAAATATTGTCATTAAAAAAAAATTAAAACACAACTAGTATTAAAATTTCAATGAACGCAATATTGTAAAGCAAATATATTTCAATTTAAAAAATATATAAATTAAAAAAACTTCAGTGAAAAGGATTTAATTTTTTTTGTGGGTTTGCGTGGAATTTAAAGACCACTTTGTGCTTTAGGACCATCATTATGAGGCAAAAATAAGAGGAGCAGTTGTTATTTATGAAAGGAAGAATTCAAATCTGTTAAGCTTCAACTTCCTACCTGTGCTGTGAGGCACTTCTGCTGGGGTATTAGCTGGAGCGTGGGCACCAGGGGGAATCTGGATTCCAGTATAGCCGCTCGATGGCATGTTGCTTGGGTCATATGTGGAGGATGACGGCTGAAGTGGCTGAGTGGGCAGAGAGGTGGCTCCAGCATCTTCATTTTC
>SJYX01009636.1:15740-32701 GCA_006410675.1 Oreotragus oreotragus | reverse complement strand
CTTTTGAACTGTGGTGTTGGAGAAGACTCTTGAGAGTCTCTTGGACTGCAAGGAGATCCAACCAGTCCATTCTAAATGAGAGCAGTCCTGGGTGTTCACTGGAAGGACTGATGCTGAAGCTGAAGCTCCAATACTTTGGCCACCTCATGCGAAGAGTTGACTCATTGGGAAAGACTCTGATTCTGGGAGGGACTGAGGGCAGGAGGAGAAGGGGATGACAGAGGATGAGATGGCTGGATGGCATCACTGACTCGATGCACATGAGTCTGAGTGAACTCCGGGAGTTGGTGATGGACAGGGAGGCCTGGTCTGCTATGATTCATGGGGTCGCAAAGAGTCGGACATGACTGAGCAACTGAACTGAACTGATATATACATGAATAAAGTTAGATTTAAAAATGATTTAGGACTTCCCTGCTGGTTCAGTGGTTGGGAATCCACCTGCTAATAAAGGAACATAGGCTTGATCCCTGACCCCGGAAGAGTCCTCGGGCTGTGGGACAACTAAGCCCGTGCACCACAACTACCGAGCCTGGGCTCTAGAGCCCATGAGCCACAGCTACTGAAGCCACGTGCCTAGAGCCTGTGCTCTGCAACGAGAAGCCAGCACGATGAAGAGCCGGCGCCCTGCAACCAGAGAGTAGGCCTGTTCACCACAACTGGAAAAAGCCCACACAGCAACGAAGACGCAATGCAGCCAAAACTGCTGCTGCTGCTAAGTCGCTTCAGTCGTGTCCGACTCTGTGCAACCCCATAGACAGCAGCCCACCAGGCTCCTCTGTCCCTGGATTCTCCAGGCAAGAACACTGGAGTGGCCTGCCATTTTCTCCTCCAATGCATGAAACTGAAAAGTGAAAGTGAAGGCACTCTATTATGTCCGACTCCTAGAGATCCCACGGACTGCAGCCTACCAGGCTCCTCTGTCCATGGGATTTTCCAGGCAAGAGTACTGGAGTGGCTTGCCATTGCCTTCTCCAGCAGGCAAAAGTAAGTGAATAAAATAAAAATTTACAGAAGTTCCAATACAGTTAGAAGGTATAACAATAAATAATCATTTGATTAATAAACCATTATTAGTTAATAGGAGACAAGCCCTAGAATTTAGGTTTTGGAAGAATTTTGTCCTGACTAATCCTAAAACTTGATTTATTTATGTAAAAGAGATAGTCACCTTCTTGGTATAATTTTCATATGATAAGCTAGGTAAAACATAACTTCTTCATAGTTGTATTATTGACATTGCATAAAATAATGATTTTAATGTGCCCAGCCAAATGCTTGGCACCAGTAGGTGCTCAATTATATCTCCTCTAAAATGTTGATAGCAACTCTAGAATAAAATTCTCTCCCTGAAGATAGATACTGAATCTTAAAACAAATGCCTCAGTATACTAGGCAGTGAGGAAAATCTAAAACAGGAGAGATGATTTCTGACACCAGTCTTTTTTGCTGTACTGGCCTGGACACCTCTTCATAGAGTTCTGATGTACATCATACAGAACTGTGATGATGAATCATCTTCCAGGCTGTAAATTTACCCTGGCGGTGCTTTTGATGCAGACAGTATCTGGGTATTACACAGATAAGAAGATGCAGGGCAGAAGTAGGGTTTCCATACTCTCACCAAAGCGTATCAGACTCTTCCAGACACTCAGGTACAGAAACTCAGGCCAGTCTATGAGACCGTGGCTCCCTAGACGCTTATGTGAACATCAGCTTTTAGGAGCTTCATAAGCCTCTTCTTGGGTGTCCTTAGAACATACAGTTCTAAACTGAAACAAAGCACAGCTGTGACACTTATTAGGTTATTAGCCTTTGTTAATAAGGTCCTTATTAACTCTGTGGCCTTACCTAAGTCACTTCTACAAGTCTCATTTGGAAAACTGAAATAAAATTTCCCATCATGCCTACTGTACAGGGTCAACAAATGGGAAAATGAAATGCAATATTCTTTATAACATATACTAAGAATTTTACTTTCAGAGGCAAAGACATTATCTTTTAAGAATTTTTAAATAATGTTAAGAAATATGGCCTTACAGACATTGCCAATAGCTAACTAGTACATGCATATGAAGTCACTTCAGTCGTGTTTAACACTTTGTGACCCTATGGACCATATCTCACCAAGTTCGTCTGTCCACGGGATTCTCCAGGCATGAATACTGGAATGGGTTGCCATGCTCTCCTCCTGGGGATCTTTCTGACCCAGGGATCAAACCCACGTTTCTTACATCTCCTGCCTTGGCAGGCAGCTTTTTTTTACCACTAGCACCATCTGGGAAGCCTAACTAACTGGTAGGCGCAATGAATGAAGTTGCTAAAACTTGGTGGAATATAACGCACACCTTTGGAAATCATGAGCTCTTCTGTGGCTCTTTTCCTGGCATCTTTCTTTGGGTTTTGTGTTGTTTGGATTTAGCTACTGGAGACTTGAATTTATTTTCCTAACTGATATTTTATCTTAAGAGTGCCTCCAACTATACCTAGCCAGAAAAAAAAAAAAAAAAAAAGCAATAGATAGTGAAGATGAAAAAGAAAGGAGAGAAAGAAAAAGGAGAGATAGAGAGTTTCTCAAGAGTGCTCCAAGGCCCCAGCCTAGGAGGGTGGTTGTCACTTTACCTATTCTTATATTTTATATCTTAGGACCCAATGAGCACTTAATCAAACATAATGGCTTCCACAGTGAATGAACCGATATTGTCTTTTGCCCAGTAGCATATATGCATGTTTATTGGCTATTCTAGGAAGACATTTATCATTCACTAAAAGTTTTAAGGGCAATAAGTATAGAAATATGGAAAAAACTCAAGAAGCTATAAAATATTACTTCTTGACAGCAAGATATTTTATAAAGCTATTGAGTCTGGTGGGCAGGGCTGTCAGTTAAACATGAAGATTAAATCCTCAACTGGAAATGGATTTTTATGCATTGCCAAGGACAGAAGTGTTAAGAGGTCATGTTAAGAAAAGTTGTATGTGTAGAAAGTGGTGCAGCAAAATACTTATGAATGGCTAGCTGAAGTGGGGAGTGAAAACAGCCAAGAGCAAAGGGACTACTGCAAGGTAAAAGGTCACAGCTGCTTTTATAGGAATGGTCCACAGAAGACAGCAGGCTATATTCACAAGAAGCTATTCATATTTGAAGAAAGTGAATTCTTAGCAATTGCTAAGAGATCTCTTGCCCATGATTGTCATGTAGTTTGCACAATTCTCAGATCACTACTGACTTATTATCAGTACAGGGAAGCAAATGGACACCACAGAAGTTTAACATCCTTTTATAAGCACATGATGTCAACATGCTAAGACCCACCACAACAGGCCATAGTTAAATCACTATTTCTCTAACACATAGATGAAGAAAATAAGGTTCAGAGAAGTCATAGAATAAGCAAAAGCTGATGCCAGTTAGAATGTAAATCCAAGTCAATTAAACTCCAACAATTCCCTTCATCAGCCTATTATATGTGTATAGGTTCCTATTCATAACAAAATGTGAGCCAGTAGATAGAAGAGAAAGTTGCGGAACATTAGAAAAGTTACTCAACTTTTCTTAATTTTAGGGTTTTGTTTTTTTAAAAATGTTTTCAAAGGAATTAATGATAACATTTAAGGTATGCTAACATTAAATAATTAAGGCAAAAAGAAAATTTCCACATTTTTTAGCATTGTTTTAATATTAGTAGATAATTATTTCTAATACCTGGAACAAATGTAGAAATTCAGTACATTTCAATAACTTACTTATCAAATATCTCCAAATACTTATGCTCAGGTATAAATGGATTGATCCTAAATAGGCCAGGTATGATCCTAAGAACTGGGGGAAAAAAAAAAAAAAACAGATCACAGTATATTGGAAGATAAAATACAATGGGGATGGTTGTAGAGGCAGAGGACATTTTTCCAACATTGCATCATCACTGTTACTACTAAATTTAGAATCTAAGAGTGAGAACATTAAAACTGTCAGAAATGTTTTAGTGCCTAGGGACTTCCCTGGTGGTTCAGCCGTTAGGACTTTACTTTCTAATGCAGAGGGTGTGGGTTTGATGTCTGGTCAGGGAGCTAAGATTGCATACACCTCATGGCCAAATTACTAAAACACAAAACACAAACAATACTCTAACAAATTAAATGAAGACTCAAAAAAATGGTCCATATTAAAAACTCTTTTAAAAAGAAATGTTTTAGTGCCTAAAGACTGTCAAAAATAAGTGAATTATCTGTGTAAAGCACAAATAAAACAGTATTGTATTGTCCAACAAGTGTAAAAAGATCACACTGCTTTATTTCTTCAGCTGACTTTGTATTTATTTGTTAGAAATTATGCTTGGAAAGAAGGGTAAATAAGACAAATGAAATTTCTGTCCTAATTGAGCACGCATTCTAATGGAAAATATAGAAAATCAATATAATTTTTATAATTTATGATCTTGTATAGTGCTATGAAGTAAATAGAATTTGGAAAGTCTTGGTATTTCAGATAGAAGGCTTATGGGATGATTTTTCAGAAATGAGACTAGATGGCTGACATGTTAAGAGCAACATAATTGATTGATAGATACATTGATTCCTGCTGTAAAGGGGTAACTCAACATCATTAACTTCTTTTGAGAAAGTTCAACTTCTGTGCTTAAGAGAATATAAAAGATTTATTTTCTCAAGAGTCAGTTATTTTTAGCACTTAAGAGTTCAAGTGAAGTTCAAAATGCCAACCTGATACATTCTGCCTGGGAAAATATGGCAAAGCATAATTTCTAAGAATTAATTATATCATTTAAGATATGTGACAGTAGGCTCCGCTGGTCTAAGAATTGAAACTGATAGAATCCACAGCACAGATGTACAATCAAGAGACCAGATTATGTTTAATGTTCAATAGCTAAATGGTGTCCAGCTCTTTGCAACCCCATGGACTGTGGCCCAGCATCTTCTGTCTATTGGATCTTCCAGGCAAGAACACTGGAGTGGGTTGCCATTTCCTTTCCCAGGGGATCTTCCCAAACCAGGGATCAAACCTGCATCACCTGCATTGGCAGGAGGATTCTTTACCACTGAACCACCAGGGAAGCCCATGTTTTATAAGTATACTTATTACAAAGGGAGGACAACTGTGATGTAATGGAAAGAGGTACAAACATTGAAAACAAACAGGGGAAAAAAAACTTAAATCACCTTATCACATGGAGCCTCACTTTTCTTATCTGAAAAAAAGTGTGGGTAATAAATTTTGCGAGTAAACGTCTCTTTGCTTCTTCTGATGTTTCCTTCCAAGTGAAGGGAATACAATCAAAGTAGCAATTCTGGATTCTCTGTCCCTTTGTTTGTTCCAAAAATATTGGAATGATTTCCTCGGGATGGTAAATTTATGGAGAATAATCTAGATGTGCCCTTTTAGCTCTTCTCTTCTCTCTTTTGGGAAGGAGCTATGAAAGGGACAGGTATTCCCATGGGGAGGAACCACTGACGAGTTGATTGACAGGTGGGTGAGTCACTCAGTGTTAAGAAGCTTGATGAGATTCTTCAAGGTCAAGAATTAAGACGATAAGGCAATAATGTGCAGATCTGCTTAGAATTTTCATTTTTCAATGTCTCCTGTTGTGGAAGACAAGTTCTTGAGTTTAAATAACTTAACAATAATAATTAGTGAATTATAATTAGTAATTAGTAAATTATACTTTTGTTCTGAGAATCGAATGTGATGATGAATATGAAACTGTTGGGCAAATTCAAATCTGTATATAGATGTGTACATTTTTATTCTGGCAAAATACTTTATTTTTAAAACTCAACTGTCAAAAGTAGAAATAATAGTGGAAACATGGGATTGAGGCTCAGGAATGTTTACTAAATCCTGGGGCACTTCCAGGATGCCTCAACTTCAGGTAAAGTGCCCTTTGTTCTGTGATCTGTGAAGGGCTCATTCCTGTGTCTCAGGTAATGGTCTGTTATGAGTTGGATTGTGCCCCCCTAGAAAAGCTATGTTGAAATCCTAAAACCTAGGCCCTGAATGTGATCTATTTTTGGAAATATGGTCTTTGCAGATGAAATCAAATTATAATGAAGTCACGCTGTAGTAGCATGGACCCTTAATACAAAATAAGCAATGCCCTTATAAGAAAGGAGAGAGACAGGTACACAGAGGAAGGAAAAAGCCATGTGACAGTGGAGGCAGCAATCAGAGTCACCCATCTGCTAGCCAAGGGCAGCTGGCAAACATTTGAGGTGAGAAGAGGCCAGTAGGGATTCACACCTATAGATCTCAGAAAAAGCATGACCCTGTCAATACCTTGATCTCAGACTTGTTTGCTCCAGGACTGTGAGAAAATTAGTTGCTACTGCTTTAAGCCACCCAATTGTTATATTTGGTCATGGAAACCCTAGAAAACTAATGCTTTTTTTTTTTTAATGTCCATATTTTAATTGGATATATTTTATTGCTGAAAAATGTTAACCATCATCTCAGCCTTGAGTGAGTCATAATCTTTTTCAATAGTAATATCCAAGACCACTGATCACAGATCACCTCAGAAAATAAAATAATAATGGGAAAGTTTGAAATATTGTGATAATTATGAAACTATGACACAGAGACACAAAGTGAGCAAATGCTGTTGGAAAAAAGAATAGACTTGCTTGGTACAGGGTTGCCACAAACCTTAAATTTGTAAAATATGCACTTATCTGCAAAAAGCAATAAAANAGTTTGAAATATTGTGATAATTATGAAACTATGACACAGAGACACAAAGTGAGCAAATGCTGTTGGAAAAAAGAATAGACTTGCTTGGTACAGGGTTGCCACAAACCTTAAATTTGTAAAATATGCACTTATCTGCAAAAAGCAATAAAAAAAGCACAGTATGCCTTACAAACTTTGACTCTTAAATTTAGGAGAAAGTAAAAAAGAAAAATCCTAAAAATCAGGTCATCATCTAATGTAAAACTGTCTTGATTTCTGGTTACAAAATTAGTCCTGTGTATTTGAGTTCAAATTTGAGAGTTCAGTGTCTGGAAAAAACGTAGAATGTATAATAGTAGCTAAGGAATCTAGCATCTCTTCTGGTAGATGTTCTTTTAACTTGTCAATTTATTAATAGTATTCAAGGTTATATCTCTAATACCTACACCTCTCAGTCATGAATCTTTGCCCCTTTTATTCTGTTCAGTCTCTTGATCATATAATATCCTGCATTTTTTTGTCTCCAACCTCAAAATGTCCCCTGCTCCTCTTTGCCCATCCAAATCCAACATTCAAGGTTCAAGTTACAATCTATTTTCTTCATGAAAACTCTGCCAGTTTCTGTCATTAAGATCAAATACTTTATATGATCTGATTGTTCCTAAATCATCTTGTATTCTATTTGGTGCTGTGATATTTATGGGTGTGTGTGTGTATAAGTGGAAGGTGAGGAGTGAAGAGAAAATGGTAACCTTGTTCTTTCAAGGCAGTTCTTAGCTCCTTTATGGTAGGTACTCATTACATGAATTTGCAATGTTAATATTTTTATTAGCACAAAATGAAGAATATAGTAGGTGGGTAATAAAACCTGACTTGATAATATAGAAATCTAATGATATTGTAAATGGAAACAAAGTGCAGCTAAATTGTAGATCTACAGAATATGGGCTAATCATAGGATTCCATTTGTATTAAAGAATGCATGCAAATCTTGATTGGTCCCACATAATAGTGGATAAGAGAGAAATTATTATTTGTTGAACCACTGTACTGTGTTTCAGATACTTCCTCAAGCAATGTACATATGTAATCATTTCTAATTATCAGAGGAATTCTCTAAGTTCAGAGTCATTGTTCCCAATTTTAAAAAATCAGGAAATTGATTGAGGGTCAGAGAGCTTCTTGGAGAAATAGTACTGTTGTTCCCCTATTGTAGGCAGATGATATGTTCTAAGACCTTGCATGGATGCCTGAAACGACAGATAATATGAAACCCCATGTAAACTAAGTTTTTCTTCTATGCGTATATACCTACGATAAAGTTTAATTTATGAATTAGGCACAATGGGAGATTAACAACAATAACTATTAATAAAAGTTATGTTAGTATGGTCCTTCTCATCTTCAAAATATCTTATTGTGCAAATTTAATGCCTTTTCCATCTTAACTAAGCATTTTATCATACTTCATGGTTTTAACTTCTGTTCTTTGAAGTGCAACAGCAAAGCTAATATAAATCTCTTTTTTCTCCTTCACAATTTCACCAATAGAAAATTTGTTCTTACCATTGATAATTTTTTGGATACAATTTTTTCTTTCCTTATTAAATGAGGAACTTTCCTCTTTTTAGTTAAAGGAAACACTTTAAGGCTTCTCTTTGACATCTGTACAACAAGCATTCCTATTCTTGCACTTTGGGGCCACTATTAAGTAAAATAAAGGCTATTTGAACACAAATATTGTAATACTCTGACACGAGATTTCATAACCAAGATGGCGACTGAGTAACTAATAGGTGAGACACGCTAGACAAAGGAATGATTCTCATCCCAGGAGGGTGGAGTGGGGCAGCATGAGATTTCATCATGCAATTTAAAACCTCTTAATTATTGCTGAAATTTTCCATTTCATATTTTTAGACAATGGTTGACCATGAGTAACAAACTATCAGTAAGCTCAGATAACATATGAGGTTATGCAGATAACGTATGCAGGTGACACCAGCCTTATGACAGAAGGTGAAGAGAAACTAAAGAGCCTCTTGAGGAAAGTGAAAGAGGAGAGTGAAAAAGTTGGCTTAAAACTCAACATTCAAAAAACGAAGATCATGACATCTGGTCCCATCACTTCATAGCAAGTAGATGGGGAAACAATAGAAACAGTAACAGGTTTGTTTTCTTGAGCTCCCAAATCACTGCAGATAATGACTGCAGCCATAAAATTAAATGACGCTTGCTCCTTGGAAGAAAAGCTACGACCAACATAGACAGCATATTAAAAAACAGGGACATTACTTTGCTGACAAAGGTCTGTATCATCAAAGCTATGGTTTCTCCAGTAGTCATGTATGGATGTGAGAGTTGGGCCATAAAGAAAAACTGAATGCTGAAGAATTGATGCTTATGAACTGTGGTGTTGGAGAAGACTCTTGAGAGTCCCTTGGACTGCAAGGAGATCAAACGAGTCAATCATAAAGGAAATCAGCCCTGAATATTCTGAAACTCCAACACTTTGGCCACCTGATGCAAAGAACTGACTCATTGGAAAAGACCCTGATGCTGGGAAAAATTGAAGGCAAGAGGAGAAGGAGATGACAGAGGATGAGACTGTTGGATGGCATCACTAATTTGATGGACATGAGTTTGAGCAAGCTCCGGGAGTTGGTGATGGACAGGGAGGCCTGGTGTGCTGCAGTCCATGGGTCACAGAGTTGGACATGTCTGAGTGACTGAACTAAACTGAACTGAAGCTATGAAAAATAAAACGGTGGCTATGGGAGACCACTGTATATAGTAAAAAGTCCTTGCGTAATACTATGATCCCTCGTGTCTTTCATTATGTTCTAAAATATTTTGAGAAGCAGAGTTAGAAAGAACAACTTTGGATTCTATTAATATATGGGCTTCACTGGTGGCTCAGATGCTAAACAATCTGCTTGTAGTGCAGATTGCCTGCAATGCAGGATTGTTGGGTTTGATCCCTTGGTGGGGAAGTTCCTCTGGAGAAGGAAACGGCAACCTACTCTAGTACTTTTACCTGGAAAATTCTATGAAAGGAGCTTGGCAGGCTACAGTCCAAAGGCTCGTAACGAGTCGGACATGACTGAGAGATTAAACCACCACTATAGGAATTCAAGGATCACATTGAAATAAATAATTGACTTGCAGCCACTATGTGTCTGTGATAAGACAATCCTGGGTTTGGTGGCATGTGGGGCAGTGTGCTTCCAAGAGAAAAAAGCCAAGCAGTAGGTTTGCTTCATGGAAACCCTTAGAAAAGAGCTTCTTTAAAAAAAAAAAACCTGCCAGTTTTCAGAGACATTTTTTAAATGTGCTTCAATCTCTAAGGCTGTGGTGAAAAAAGCATTTAATGATCAGCCTTCAGATTGGTCTTTGCGATCTTGGAAAACTCAGGGTAACTACTTTAAAATGTTATACTTCTTCCCACTTTTCAGAAAATAAGAATGAGTGTCAGCGATATGGACTGAGCAAGACAGCAGAAGAATTGTCAGTGTTCCTCTTCAGACTTGATAATGACCTAGGGTCAGGGGCAACTCCAGGACATGAGCACAGTTAGGTAGGTGACAGAATTTTTTCAAAATGTGTTCTTTTTCACTCTGGTATAGTATAGTATAGTGATTAGGATGCACATATAAATATATAGAAAAGAATATATGAATATTTTATTTTTAAGTACAGCCAAGTATAGTGGCTAAGAACAGAGTGTTAGAGACAATTTGATGGTTCCAAATCCTGGCTCCATATTTTAAAAGCTGTGTGACTTAGGTCAAATCACTATACTTCTCTGGGCTTCAGTTTCCTCATGCATACTATGAAGATATTTGCAGTGTTAACTTTATAGAAGATTAAATAAATTCACACTTGTAAAGTGTTTAGAACAGTGACAAGTGCTATAGATATGTTTTTTTAGATAAAATAAATTAATCTCTGACAACAGTATTGATGGAATCATATAATTATAAATTGCTTACTTAGGAATCCTTGAATTCAAATACACTTAAAAAAAATGTCCTATTCAGGTCACACACTGAAATATGAACAGAGTGAGGGCTAGAACTTCCAACTCTTAATGGTTATTCTAGAATTATTCCCCATTACATTGCACCTTCAATATTTGTCAGCCATGGAAAGATGCCATTAGCTCTTCTCTTTCCTTCCCCTTAGGCTGGGAGTTTTCCACTCTTGGCACCCAGTTTGGGAATTTACCAGCTGTCTCCTAGGACTTCAAAGCCTTCCTAGTCCACGAAGCTAAAAACGTAGAGGAGAGTATCCTTCAGAGCTTTTGAGTTAAGGAATTATTTCCTCGAGGCCGTGTTCAAAATGCCAATTGCTTATTATATTGGGGCACTAAATAATTTATCTGAAAAGGAGCAATGGAAAATGAGACCGGGACAAGTAGATCATCATGAGATGAGTTTTTGGAAAATGTTATGGGTAGCAAATGACAGAACTGGAGGACAGGAGTGTGAACAGAGTTCACTAAGAGAGAAAGAACTAGGGGCCAAACCATAGAGCAAAAGAAAGATTAACATGGAATTTGGTGCTTTCCTTTCACTTGAATATAGTTTTTTCTTTCTTCAGGACTAGAATTAATTAGAGAAAGAAGGATAAGAATAGATGTGCAAGAAAGATGAAGATGGAAACCAGTGCTAACTGGTAGGCACTGTGTGCAGGTAAAGTTTGGCATTTCCTTCGCAGTAACCCTGTGAGGTAGACATTTGTAACCTCATTTCCAATGGGGAAACTGAGGCTAAAGCAGGTTTAAAAACTTGCTCATTCAGCTCACCAGAGGCAGGGCCAGCTTTTCCCTAAGGTGTCCAAAATTCTTCTGCCACAACGCTTGACTCTTTCTCTACTGTCATAACTCTTTACTTTTCTTGCTTTTTTCTGAGGCCAATTAAGCTCACTACTGAGCACTTTTATCTTACCACAGTCCTGCCAAAACCCCATCACCCTGTATTAGAAGGTACTTGACTGCATGTCAAAGAGAAAAGAGTAATTGCTCTTCTTTTGTTAACTATTTTTAGCACAAATTAACTGACTAGCANAAAAAAAATGTCCTATTCAGGTCACACACTGAAATATGAACAGAGTGAGGGCTAGAACTTCCAACTCTTAATGGTTATTCTAGAATTATTCCCAATTACATTGCACCTTCAATATTTGTCAGCCATGGAAAGATGCCATTAGCTCTTCTCTTTCCTTCCCCTTAGGCTGGGAGTTTTCCACTCTTGGCACCCAGTTTGGGAATTTACCAGCTGTCTCCTAGGACTTCAAAGCCTTCCTAGTCCACGAAGCTAAAAACGTAGAGGAGAGTATCCTTCAGAGCTTTTGAGTTAAGGAATTATTTCCTCGAGGCCGTGTTCAAAATGCCAATTGCTTCTTATATTGGGGCATTAAATAATTTATCTGAAAAGGAGCAATGGAAAATGAGACCGGGACAAGTAGATCATCATGAGATGAGTTTTTGGAAAATGTTATGGGTAGCAAATGACAGAACTGGAGGACAGGAGTGTGAACAGAGTTCACTAAGAGAGAAAGAACTAGGGGCCAAACCATAGAGCAAAAGAAAGATTAACATGGAATTTGGTGCTTTCCTTTCACTTGAATATAGTTTTTTCTTTCTTCAGGACTAGAATTAATTAGAGAAAGAAGGATAAGAATAGATGTGCAAGAAAGATGAAGATGGAAACCAGTGCTAACTGGTAGGCACTGTGTGCAGGTAAAGTTTGGCATTTCCTTCGCAGTAACCCTGTGAGGTAGACATTTGTAACCTCATTTCCAATGGGGAAACTGAGGCTAAAGCAGGTTTAAAAACTTGCTCATTCAGCTCACCAGAGGCAGGGCCAGCTTTTCCCTAAGGTGTCCAAAATTCTTCTGCCACAACGCTTGACTCTTTCTCTACTGTCATAACTCTTTACTTTTCTTGCTTTTTTCTGAGGCCAATTAAGCTCACTACTGAGCACTTTTATCTTACCACAGTCCTGCCAAAACCCCATCACCCTGTATTAGAAGGTACTTGACTGCATGTCAAAGAGAAAAGAGTAATTGCTCTTCTTTTGTTAACTATTTTTAGCACAAATTAACTGACTAGCAGATTTATCTTAAGTGATGCTGGCACTATTCATGGAGCCTGCNACCACAGTCCTGCCAAAACCCCATCACCCTGTATTAGAAGGTACTTGACTGCATGTCAAAGAGAAAAGAGTAATTGCTCTTCTTTTGTTAACTATTTTTAGCACAAATTAACTGACTAGCAGATTTATCTTAAGTGATGCTGGCACTATTCATGGAGCCTGCACTATTACTGAAAATACAAATGCTAATTGTGCTGACAGCACTCAGCACAGCTTTTGACTTAGCTCAGTCTAATTGAAAGGTGGACTACTGGGCCTTGTTTCATGTATATTTGCATGAACTGGATGATTGTATTAAATCTTCTTGCTTATCATCCTACTATTTGCTCTGTTTAACGTGTTTGCTTCTCTGAATAACTTGGTTGCTTAAAAATTCATTTCACTCATGTTTATTGAAAAGAGAGAAAGAGGTCACTAAGGATAATATTAGAAGGGATTCTGGAGGCTCACTTACACTGAAAAAAAAATTCTATGGAACCCAGTTCAGAATTACACAAAAAAAGATCATGAATGAAAGAAAATGTTACTCTTTCTACTTTGCACTCTCCAAATGACTTAACCCCAATCTGAAGGTAATGGTGGGTTTATGGTTGAAGGTGAGGACAGTCACGTTTCCAATTAAAATTTTTATGATTCAAATGAGCATTATTTTTAGAACGTGACTGCCTGAGTAGATTCATAGATCTTAACATAAATAAAATGTTTTATTTAGCATGTTTGTAAATAACATTGTATTTCACTTTTGTTTATTTTTAAAATTATTTCTCCTATCCTTCTGTAAGTGCTGTCTCTTCTCTGAGGCACAAAAAGTTAACATTTATTAACTGACAGTAACTAGGGCTGAATATGTACACAGTACAGAGAAGGATTCAAGGGAAAAACAGTAACAGCAACCACAACAAAACCTTTAAAAAGTTATTTCACATTTATTGTATTTCACTTTTGTTCATTTTTAAAATTATTTCTCCTATCCTTCTGTAAGTGCTGTCTCTTCTCTGAGGCACAAAAAGTTAACATTTATTAACTGACAGTAACTAGGGCTGAATATGTACACAGTACAGAGAAGGATTCAAGGGAAAAACAGCAACAGCAACCACAACAAAACCTTTAAAAAGTTATTTCACATTAGCTAGCACATCCGTTCTGCTTCTGTCACTTGTTAGTGAATGAATGACTTTCAGCAAGTAATTTATATTTGTAAGCAATAGCTTCTTGAACTCATAAGGAGATAAATAAAAAAAGAGGAGACTAATAGCAGTCTTACTTGCTCCTACTCATTAGAAGCTCTGTCAGGGAGTAAATGAAAAATAACATTGGTAGTTGTTCCATAGGGTGGCAGCCACATGAAAAATACTTAGTTTCAATACTAAAAATAAGTATTGCAAGCCATAGTAAAAAGATCATCTCCTCATTTTTCTTCTCACTTTATCATTTTTCATAAAATAGTTGACTAGAGACACAATTAAACATTTTTCTTGTATTTATTTGCAGATAATGAAGCCCCCTCCAGGTAAGAGAAGTTAATGATCAGTGGTCATATTCTGCCCACAAGCATGTAGATTTCAGAGCAATTGGATCTGAAGGTTGTTGATGCTGACTCCTACTTACTTCACACCAATCCACCAGAAGAATGTCCACAAAGTGATCACACGCCTTTGAATAATTACTATAAAACTTCTCACTATTTTCTCCGAGTTGGACACATGGTTTTGAGGACATTAGCCTGCTGTGACCCCCTTTGCCTGGCAAAGTGATAAAGCTTTTTTTTTGCTCCTTCACTCAAAATTCTGTCGCTCAGATTTGATTTGGTGCTGGTGTACAGAGAAGCTGAGCTTTTAGCATCAAAGATAATAATAGCTATTTCACCTGGACTTGCCCCCTTTGAATAATTACTATAAAACTTCTTACTATTTTCTCCGAGTTGGGACACATGGTTTTGAGGACATTAGCCTGCTATGACCCCCTTTGCCTGGCAAAGTGATAAAGCTATTCTTTTGCTCCTTCACTCAAAATTCTGTCGCTCAGATTCGATTTGGTGCTGGTGTACAGAGAAGCTGAGCTTTTAGCATCAAAGATAATAATAGCTATTTTACCTGGACTTCTTGTGTCAGATCTTATCTCTTTTATTTCAATTACCCCTCAACCTCTAAACAAAGCGGTGTCTCTAAGTTTTAAGAGAACCCAAAATTAAAATTTTAATTTTATATTTCCTCTGTGTCTCAGAGTCTTTTTATTTCAGAAATGCACTTAAACTCACTGATCTCAAGAAAAAGAAATCCAAATTCCTTGAAGATTTTATGATGCCCTTTAACATCTGCCTGTCTTCTACATGCATTATTTCTAAATATAAATGAATGCAGTTCTGCACAAAATTTTTTTAAAGAAAAATGGGTTAAATAATTTAAAGTTAACATGGAAAGGTAAAACATCTTCAAATATCCAATAATATTTTAAAAATAAGTAATACAAAGGAGGATGTGCCTTTTTGATACTCCATGAACTAGATGATAGTTTTACATTCAAAACCATGTGATGTAAAGAAAAATGGGTTAAATAATTTAAAGTTAACATGGAAAGGTAAAACATCTTCAAATATCCAATAATATTTTAAAAATAAGTAATACAAAGGAGGATGTGCCTTTTTGATACTCCATGAACTAGATGATAGTTTTACATTCAAAACCATGTGATGCCTGCTCAGAAATAGGTTAATAGGTCATTGCAACAGAATCAGAATCAATAAACAGAATAAAGTAGATACGAAAACTTAACATGTGACACAGATGGTCACTGAACTCACTGGAAGATGTATTTAATATCTTTTTCTAGAATAAATAAATACTCACTAGAAAAAGACCAAAATTCTTGATTTTCTTCCTCACATCATAAAATAAAACTATACATATTTATTATTAGAAGTGAACATATATATTAATATTTTAAATATGTTAAGCCAAAGTAGAACTTCATTATCTACAGAATATAGACTTTTTGTATAACTTACAGGGTGGAGACCTTTTTGAGTGTGACAGTACCTCTAGATCTTGAACATATGTAGATATTTATACCATTAGTATGAAAAAGACATTTATACTTTTAGTATGAAAAAGGTATAAAAGCCGTTAGATAGTAGATTGGGGAAATGTTTATAATAAAGATATGACAAAAATTTTTTATACTTACTATCAAAAAATCTTCTTCCAATAATTCAAAAAAGAGACAACCTTAAAATAAAGTTATCATTGGACACAAATAGGCAATTCACATAAGAGGAGATCAAAATGTCCAAAAGATATATGCCAAGGTGTTCAATCTCATTTGTGGTAAAATTTAATGTTATGCAATGATTAACTACATTTTTATCAGGGTGGTGATAATTATAAAGGGTACTACTATCCACCACTGGCAATGATGTGGATAGATGTGTTCCCAATTCCTTAATGCTGGGAATGTGAATTGATACAATATTTTGCCAAAGTAGTCTGTTTATGGCTGGTCATGTTACTATTACAGAAGACAAATATATAATAAAGCAGCTTCATTTATAGGATCGTCTTCAATAGTGCATAGATAGAAGCAATGACAGATTTTATAGGTTCATAAATCATGTGTATATTATATACATGTATATTTGCATACATATGTATATGTTTATATATATACATATACTGAGGATTGAGGTTCATGACATTGTACAGGAGACAGGAATCAAGACCATCCCCATGGAAAATAAATGCAAAAAAGCAAAATGGCTGTTTGGGTAGCCTTACAAATAGTTGTGAGAAGAAGAGAAGCAAAGAGCAAAGGAGAAAAGGAAAGATATAAGCATCTGAATGCGAATAGCAAGAAGAAATAAGAAAGCCTTCCTCAGCGATCAATGCAAAGAAATAGAGGAAAACAAGAGAATGGGAAAGACTAGAGATCTCTTCAAGAAAATTAGAGATACCAAGGGAATATTTCATGCAGAGATGGGCTCGATAAAGGACAGAAATGGTATGGACCTAACAGAAGCAGAAGATATTAAGAAGAGGTGGCAAGAATACACAGAAGAACTGTACAGAAAAGATCTTCATGACCCAGATAATCACAATGGTGTGATCACTCACCTAGAGCCA
>SJYX01009635.1:248810-330974 GCA_006410675.1 Oreotragus oreotragus | reverse complement strand
AGGAATATCAAGAAAATCCTAAGGGCTGAAGCTCTTAAGTACAAGCTCATCTGCAATCACAAGGGGAACTGCTACTAACCCCAGGAAAATTGGCCAGAAGTAGTAATAGAATCACATCAAACCAGGTCCACTTCCCCAACCTCTTTCCCTTATACCAAGGAGGAAATATCTGATCAGCTCCTTATTATAGTACACTGGGGACCACTGCTCCACAAGCAGACTATTATCACCAAATGGATGTGCATTCAAGTTTGCTCTTTCACTCTTTTTATATCACCACTTAAATGCATAATTTGATTGTACAATGAAACCACCCTAATCAATCCGCTTGTGCAGAACATATCTATTTCTATATCTTTTTCTCATATTTAAATCTCTGCAAAATAAAAACATATTTGACATAACCTGAAATTGATTACCTTACTGATGAAAATCAGGATGATGGGTCATATTGTTTGCAATGACTAAAAGATCGTGTTATATAGGAAGGACATTTTATCGGCATCCAGATTGTCTGCCTACATAGCAGGAATAAAACTGAACAAGANATCTCTGCAAAATAAAAACATATTTGACATAACCTGAAATTGATTACCTTACTGATGAAAATCAGGATGATGGGTCATATTGTTTGCAATGACTAAAAGATCGTGTTATATAGGAAGGACATTTTATCGGCATCCAGATTGTCTGCCTACATAGCAGGAATAAAACTGAACAAGAGACCCAACTCTAAAGATTAACATAACATTATTGTGTTAGGTAAAATGTCTAAAATGGCTCCCCAAAGATGTACTTCCCAAAATCCCTCCTGCCCTCAGTACCGATGGATATGATGAAATATCCCTTCTGTGATTAGGCTGTCATATGGCATACTTGGTCTTAAAATATGGACTGTGCCCTGCTCTAATCACACAATCCTTTTAAAAAGCTAAGAGCCTTGTCCAACTGGTAGCAGAAGAGGAAGAGAGGAAGATGCTAACCAAGAAAATAGCTGCCTTTGCTGGATTAAAAATGGGAAGGGCCATTTGAGAAACAGCTCCCTAAGTTTTAGAACTTCAAGAACTGAAGTCCATCTAAAACTGGAAAGACTTTAGAGCAAATTCTTCCCTAGAGATTTGATTGCAGCCTTGGGAGACCCTCAGAAGAGAACCCAGCTGAGTTCCCTAAGAATTCTGAACTACAGAACCGGGAGACAATAGGAAAATGCTGTTTTTAACCCCACAAATTTGTGGCAATTTGTTATAAATCAATTTTAAAAAGAACAGATATTTCACCAAGGATGGAGTAACAAATAGCAGTTAAAAGCTTCCTCTCTGCTTTGTCATTTTTACAGATTGTTATTTATTTTTAAATTTTTCACTAGCAGATGAAAATAAACTGGTTTAATTATCAACAACTTACTATTTCTTATTTCCCTATATGCGCCAACTAAAACCAATAAGCTGCCTTAATAGCCTAGCGCAAAAAGGGCATTGCAGGTAATGGTTGTCTATGACAGTCAGATTACATTTGCTTGCCAAAAAGTTTGTATAAACATATGTTAACATTAATCACTCTTGCAATTAATAAGTATAATGAGGGAGATAATTTGAGGCTATACAAATATCCTATTTCACCTTAAAGTTTCATTCAATGATTTTAATCATTTTCAGTATATCCTACCTGCAATAATTGTTAATTGTGATAGTGTAATTATAATCTATCCCTCATTTTTCTACATTTATTACTTAGAATTATTCTGTAAGGATTCATGAATCGTTGTGATTCATTCATTCATAGTGTTTCCTAACTTTGGGGTTCCAGGTCATTTCACAGTCATAGGTTCTGCCTTTAACTTGATTCATTGTTTGCAGCCAATCCTTTCACCAAAGGATCTCAATTTCTATATTTTTGATTCCTCTCTTTCTTTGAATGCCATCATCTTAGTTATTTCCAGAAGTTGTTCTTATTAAACAATAACTTAGTTATGTATAGACTTGCAGGTAGACAGGTATTTTAGTTTAGCACCTTTAAGGTATATGTATCGTGGCATCTACCATTGTGCAGATTCCCTTTTTTTAATATACAAAACTGTCCCCACTTAACGATGCTCTTCATTTACTGATTGTCTCAGTAGTGATGAATCATTTTTTTCTTTATGTNTGTTCTTATTAAACAATAACTTAGTTATGTATAGACTTGCAGGTAGACAGGTATTTTAGTTTAGCACCTTTAAGGTATATGTATCGTGGCATCTACCATTGTGCAGATTCCCTTTTTTTAATATACAAAACTGTCCCCACTTAACGATGCTCTTCATTTACTGATTGTCTCAGTAGTGATGAATCATTTTTTTCTTTATGTTCTCAGTTCCTCTTGTGACCAAAACACAGATGTTTTAGAGACAGCTGGCTGAGTCAGAGAGGCAGCTGTGAGCAGTCCGTGGTCCTAGGACCGAATGAAAGCAACTGAACTCATGACTGTGACCTCATTTTGACCTTTTGCTAACCAATTTAACTCACTTGTTAATTTGTTTTTCCAAAGATTTGCCTGGATAGCTGCGCCTCCTGTCTGTAGGTGCTTACCTTAGTGTGATGGGTCAAATATTATTATTTTGATGGTGAATTATCTAGTCCATGTCCTGTAGAGTCTCCTGCTTCTCTCGTGTACTCCCTGCTACAAGTTGTTTTGTCATTATTATTATTTTTCTTTTTTCTTTTGTGCTTTGGTTGTGCTGGGTCTTCATTGCCACACAAGGTGACAATTTGTCTAATTCTGGTGCTTGAGCCTTTCATTGCAGTGATTTCTTCTGTTGCGGAACACAGGTTCTGGGGTGTTGTAGCTTAGTTGCTCCGTGGCATGTGGGATCTTCCCAGATGAGGGATTGAACCCGTGTTTCCACGCTGGCAGGCAGATTCTTAATCACTGAATCACCAAGGAAGTCCTGGTTGTTATTATTAATACTGGCATTTTTGCCTCCTGATTTCTTTGGTCCTATCATTGGTCCTGGGCAAGGTTAGGAAGAAACAAGTAAAAATTGAGGCTTCCCAGGTGATGCTAGTGGTAAAGAACCCGCCTCCCAGTGCAAGAGATGCAGGTTCAATCCCTGGGTCGGGAAGATCTTCCAGAGAAGAGATGGCATTCCACTGCAGTACTCTTGCCTGGAAAATCCCATGGACAGAGGAGCCTGGCAGGCTACAGCCCATGTGGTCACAAAGAGTCTGAGACAGCTGAGCCACTGAGCATGCACCTTAGCTCCTGTCTAAAAGCCCTTATAAAGCTTGATTGGGAAAATCGTTTGAAACTTAGGTTTGTGTAATCAGCATTTTATCTCATTTCATCCACATTCTTGGTACCCATAAATTTCCTCCTGTTCCCTAATCATAATAGTTATATTTCTGCCTAGTCATCATTTAAATACTGGGTACTTTTGAGATACAAAAATTTTCTTTACATTTTTTTAGTTAGTGCAGTGAGTACCTTTTTTTTAAAAAATTTTTCTCCATCAAATGTGTATTGAGGACTGGTATAGACTAAATATTTGTGTCTTTCCCTAAATTCTTCCCTGCTGGCTCAGTTGGTAAAGAGTCTGCCTGCAATGTGGGAGACCCAGGTTTGATCCCTGGGTGGGGAGGATCCCCTGGAGAAGGAAATGGCAACCCCCTCCAGGATTCTCACCTGGAGAATTCCATGGACAGAGGATCCTGGTTGGGCTACACTCCGTGGGATCACAAGAAGTAGGACATGACTGAGTGACTAACAGACTGAGTGACTAACACTTTCACTTTTTCCCAAAATTCATATGGTGAAGCTTAAGTTCCACTGGGATAGTGTTTGGAGGTGGAGACTTTGGTAGATAATCAAGGTTAGATGAGGTCATGGCGGTGGGGCCTTCACGATGAGATTGGCGCTCTTATAAGAAAAGACACCAGAAAACTTGCAGAGTTTGCTTTTTCTGCCCTGCTCACACAAAGAGGGGCGGTGAGCACCCAGAGAGAAGGTGGCAGTCTGCAAGCCAGCAACAGAACTTTCAACAGAACTCCACTCTGCTGGCACCTAAGACTTCCAGCCTCCAGGACTGTGAGAAAATAAATTCCTGTCACTTAAGCCAACCAGTTGATGATAGTTTGTTAACGTAGCCTGAGCTAAGACTAGGACTTAACTCCTTTGGGCAAAAGGATTATAGGTTCAAGGTGTCACTGAGAATTACAGTTCCTAAAGATCCTGCTTTACAAAACATTTTAACCAACACTTGTCCCTGACTCAGCATGAGTCATCATTTAGCAACTGCTTGTGGACAGCCTATTGTTGGCACAGAGACTGGGACTGAATGAGGCTGGTGCTCTGCACTGCTTCCTGCACTGACAGTGATGTGAAAGTCGCTCAGTCGTATCTGACTCTGCGACCACATGGACTATACAGTCCACGGAATTCTCCAGGCCAGAATACTGGATTGGGTAGCCTTTCCCTTCTCCAGGGAATCTTCCCAACCAGAGATCAAACCCAGGTCTCCTACATTGCAGGCGGATTCTTTACCAGCTGAACCACAAGGGAAGCCCCTCTTAAAATGACAGAGCTTCCCCCCCCACCCAATAAAATGACCCTGGGCTCCTCTCCTGCAGAGACTGTTTCTTTCCATTGACAGAATTCCAAAGAAATTTTTAGCAAGAATTGGGGGTTGTTGGCCCATTGTCCACATTTGCCCTGAGTTTATTTTTACCCAGTTAAGATGCAGGTGCTGTGATAACGCTCAATACACATGTAAACGTGGTCTTCAGTATTCAGTTAAACCTACCAAATGATCACTAAATACACTCCCTGAAAACAGGAAGCAAACCCTAGATTATTCTTTATGTGACCCTGTGGTAATACATTCTGTTGAATTTTTTTTTTTTAGTAGTAGTACTCTTTTTTTTTTTTTTAATTTTTACTTATTTCTTTTTGTTTGGCTGTATCGGGTCTTATTTGCAGCACATGGGAGCTTTAATCTTTGTTGTGGTATCAGGAATCCTTGATGCAGCATGTGGGATCTAGTTCCCTGGCCAGGGATAGAACCTGGACCCCCTGCACTGGGGAGCTCAGAGTCTTAGCCACTGGACCACCAGGGAAGTTCTTGCTCTGCCGCTGCCTGTTGATGAATTGTGTCTCCCAGCAGTTACCCTCTCCCCTTCAGGTTTGGTTGGACATGAGACTTGTTTTAGCCAGCAGAGTGGAATGGTAGTGACACTGGTTTACTTCTGGGTGTAAGCCTTAAGAAGGCCTGGACATTTCTCCTTTTGCACTCTGGGAAGGAAGCCGTGGGGAGAAACCCGAGTGGAAGAGAGTGGAGGCCCTCATTCAGTTGCCCTTCCTTGCAATACTCGAGCTGATAGCATGTAAAGAGGAATCCCTTGGTCAATTCACTGAGTTGTCAGGAGTTCTCAATTATTATGGCGCAGTTCGCCTCTAAGGTGGCTCCCAACAGCGCTCGCCTCCCCTCTGGGACTCACATCCGTGCATCGTCTCCTCCCACAGTGTGCAGGAGGATATTTCAGAAAAGATACATGTGACGTTTGAAGCTAGATCATGAAAGGTACGTGGCTTCTACCTTGCATCCTTTTGCTGTGTTGTAAGCCAGCTGCCATGTCGTGAGGATACTCAAGCTGCTCCGGAGACATGTACGTGTGGTAACACGGACCTGAGTGTTCCTGCCAGCAGCCAGCACTCATTCTCCAGGCAACAAGGAAACTACTTCATGTGACGTTTGAAGCTAGATCATGAAAGGTACGTGGCTTCTACCTTGCATCCTTTTGCTGTGTTGTAAGCCAGCTGCCATGTCGTGAGGATACTCAAGCTGCTCCGGAGACATGTACGTGTGGTAACACGGACCTGAGTGTTCCTGCCAGCAGCCAGCACTCATTCTCCAGGCAACAAGGAAACTACTTGGAAGTGGAGCCTGTAGTCTAGTGAAGCCTTCATTTGACCGGAGCCGTAGCTGACATCTTGACTGCACCCTTTTACAAGTCAGGATCACTCAGCTAAGCCGCTTCCAGATTCCTGACCCACAGAAACTGTGAGATAAGAGATGCTTCCTGTTTGAAGCTACTAAGTTTGGGGGTAGTCTGTGTGCAATAATAGATGACCACAACAAACGCTCCCTTGATGACTGTTTTCCTCTGTGGTCCTTTGGTAGAAAAAAAATTCCTTCATTCTATACTAGATGGAGAAAGTGCTGCCATCACAGAAACAATTTGAAAATAACTATAGAAATTATTCATCATCTAACAGCCTACAGTGGCCACTTGCCTTAATGAACTATTATATTACCTAGCCATTGGTCTCAGGAACCTAGGAGTCTTACAGGTAGATCCAAACTAGGATAATATTCCGCTTGAAACATATGTTATAAAGTCTAGGAAGAAAAATTAGAATTTTTAGATTTTGTTGTCCTCTTTCGTTTGGATGAAATGAGACTTTAAAAAATAATGTTTTATTTAAACTAAAGGCTTTAGGTTGAGAGAAGAAAAAATTGAAAATATACTGNCTAGGAGTCTTACAAGTAGATCCAAACTAGGATAATATTCCGCTTGAAACATATGTTATAAAGTCTAGGAAGAAAAATTAGAATTTTTAGATTTTGTTGTCCTCTTTCGTTTGGATGAAATGAGACTTTAAAAAATAATGTTTTATTTAAACTAAAGGCTTTAGGTTGAGAGAAGAAAAAATTGAAAATATACTGTAGTTCTTCATCTGAAGTATCATTCCATTCCCAATTTTTTCTTTTTATACCAAATTTAACTCAGGCCAATTGAGCAAATATTTACTGATTGAGGATAGAATTTTGTGTCAGGTGTTACTGAGTGGCCAGACATCATTCTTGGCTCATAGAAAGTAAAAGTGTTCGTTGCTCAGTTATGTCTGCTTCTTTGTGACCCAGTGGACATTAGCCCGCCAGGCTCCTCTGTTCATGGAATTCTCCAGGCAAGAATACTGGAGTGGATTGCCATGCCTTCCTCCAGGGGATCTTCCTGACCCAGGGCTCGAACCCAGGTCTTCTGTATTGCAGGCAGATTCTTTACCATCTGAGCCATCAGGGAAGCCTCTGTTGGCTCTTAAGGAGCTTCTAAGTATACAATGAGATAAACTGAGAAACGAATTGAGGAAATTGAAAATGTGGATGAGGCTGTGAAGTAGACGATCTTGATTGTGGGGATTTGGGATCTAACCCTAGAAGTGAGTAAGGGCTATGTGATTGTTTTCAGCAAGAGGTTTCTGGTCACGATACTAATAGAAAGGTTAACCTATATGCAAGGGTGATCTGACGGGGAAGGCAATGGCACCCCACCCCAGTACTCTTGCCTGGAAAATCCAATGGATGGAGTAGCCCGGTGGGCTGCAGTCCATGGGGTCGCTAACAGTCGGACAGACTGAGCGACTTCACTTTCACTTTTCTCTTTCATGCATTGGAGAAGGAAATGGCAACCCACTCCAGTATTCTTGCCTGGAGAATCCCAGGGATGGGGGAGCCTGGGTCTCTTATACACATCTGGCNAGACTGAGCGACTTCACTTTCACTTTTCTCTTTCATGCATTGGAGAAGGAAATGGCAACCCACTCCAGTATTCTTGCCTGGAGAATCCCAGGGATGGGGGAGCCTGGTGGGCTGCCGTCTATGGGGTCACACAGAGTCGGACACGACTGAAGTGACTTAGCAGCAGCAGCAGCAAGGGTGATCTGAATTGAGAACAGAAGGGGATTCAGGGAACTTCCCTGGTGGTCCAGTAGTTAAGAATCCCTCTTGCGGTGCAGGGGATGTGGGTTTGATCAGTGGTCAGGGAACTAAGATCCCACATCCCAGGAAGCAGCTAAGCCTGAGAGCTGCAAAAACGGCAATAAAAATCCTGCATAATGCAACTAAGACCCAGCACAGCCTAAACAAATAAATGTTTAAAAAGAGAAGGGAATTCAAGTCTCAAGATGCTAGTGTGAAAGGCATGGGAAAGATGATTTTGCCCATCGTTCTTGTATAGAGGAACACATATGTGATACCTCAGTGAGGTCAGTTCAGTCACAATCATGTCTGATTCTTTGCAACCCCATGGACTGCAGCACACCAGGCCTCCCTGCCATCGCCAACTCCCGGAGCTTGCTCAAACTCATCTCCATTGAGTCAGTGATGCCATCCAACCACCTCATCCTTTGTCATCCCCTTCTCCTCCCCTCTTCAATCTTTCCCAGCATCAGGGTCTTTTCAAATGAGTCAGTTCTTCGATCAGTTGGCTTAAGTATTGGAGTTTCAGCTTCAGCACCAGTCCTTCCAGTGAATATTCAGGACTCATTTCCTTTAAGTTGAATCTCCCTGCTGTCCAAGGGACTCTCAAGAGTCTTCTCGAACACCACAGTTCAAAAGCATTAATTCTTCAGCGCTCATAGTCCAACTCTCACATCCAGATGCTGTTATAAGGGAGCTCTTAGGGTCAAGTGCAGTGAAAGGGAAGCATGGGCCTCTCTTTTGAGCCTGCATTCAAATGCAAGCCTTCATTCTGACGCCTGAGCAGTCCAGGAAAGCTGCCTAACGGATCTTAGACTATGTCTCCCTTTTATGATAGGAGTGCACAGGTGTGTATTGTAAAAGTTAAATGTTGTCAGTTAAATGAGAACTTATAAAAGTCTCAGTACTGTTCTTTCTCTTCTTTTAAGGAAAAAAGTTTAAACACAGGCTCTTTGACCGTCCCTAATATGCAAAGCACCTTCTGGGACTCAGGGGTATAGAGCAGGTGTCAGTGACTGCTTACTTATGCTGGGAACAGGTCTCTGGAGGGAGTTTGAACAGGTTAAGCCTTGAGCACTGGCTGAGATTTCCAGCTGGGAAACTTATGCACATATGGCTTTGCTTCTAATCTCTACTATTAGATTATGGATATCCTTTCTTTTTCCTAAGTATTTCCTTTTCCACAATTAGCAGTATGTGTTTTCTGTTTCTTCAACCTCCTTGCTCTAAATGAATAGTTGTTTTGTCTACAAATTAACAGAATCATAAGACAAAGCACACCAGTGCCTGGCCCAAACAAAAGCTGATGAGTTGAACAAAGCAATTTCCTTTGCCCAGCTGTCTGCTCTAAAATATATAACCCCAGACAAGACTTCTTGGTCAACTTTGCTGTCTTCATTTTTTAGTTATGTGAAGCTAAACTTAATTAAACACATGTGATCCTTTTAAGCTAATCAACTTTGAGAGCATATGGTAGACATGCTGCTATGGTAGATACTGAAATATTCTTGGCCATTATTATTTTGCTGTGTGTGCCGTCCAGCTTTGTAGGCTTAAAATTGACCCACAAATGACAAGCACCTATGAGTAGTTGTTCTGGTATTTGAAAGATGCAAAAATTCATATTATGTGAAAAATTTTTGAGTAGCGGTACCCTACCTGTATATGAGTTCAGTTCAGTTTGGTTGCTCAGCCGTATCCAACTCTCTGTGACCCCATGAACTCTTGCACAGCAGGCTTCCCTATCCGTCACCAACTCCCAGAGCTTGCTCAAACTCATGGCTTTTCTAGTAGTCATGTATGGATGTGAGAGTGGCCTTCCCTGGTGGCTCAGCTGGTAAAGAATCTGCCCTAAATGTGGGAAACCTGGGTTCGATCCCTGTATTGGGAAGATCCCCTGGAGAAAGGAACTGCTACCCATTCCAGTATTCTGGCCTGGAGAATTTCATGGGCTGGATAGCCCATGGGGTCGCAAAGAGTCAGACATGACTGAGCGACTTTCACCTGTACATGAATACAGATACATTTTTTGCATTATTGGTCTGGATAGCTATAAGGATTGCTTGCACAAACCATAGGGTTCAGAGGTGAAAGAGATGAAATCAGTGTGGATATTTCTTTGCACACCATTAATCATTTTTAATCAGATTAATGTTTCATGTAACCTTTGTCCTTGCTACTCTCTAGCTGTTTCCTAAATGTATACTCGGTTATTACATATTTGCAGTGATATTACGGACTTTTATATCTGACCTCTTATTTATTAAAAATGTTTTGCCTGTATTGTATTTTTCTTTCTTCTTTTCAGCTTTATTGAGATAGACTGGACGCTTTGCACATGTGTACGTATCAGTGCTGCTCTCTCAGCTCGTCCCCCCCGCCTTCCCCACTGTTCTTTACGTGTGTTCTGTTCCTGCCCTGCAGATAGTTCATCAGTACCTTCTTCTAGATTCTCTATAGATGCACTAATATACGATACTTGTTTTTCTCTTTTTGACTTCACTTTATATGAGACTCTAGGTTCATCCACATCGCTACAAATGACCCAATTTTGTTCCTTTTATGGGCTTTTTAAAAAGCTTGTTTGTTTATATGCATTTAAAATTTTTATTTTATATTGGCGCATACTTGGTTAACAATAGTTCGGACATTTTAAAAATGAGAAAATGAGCCCTGAATTGACAGAAAGACAGTGAGGATCTTGGCTATATGTGGACACATCTATTTGTGTTTTCAGTTGTGTCCTGTCCTGTTTATTTTGGTATCCCCCTCCCCCGTCTGTCTTTACATTCAGCCTGTTGGTATAATAGTGACTCATACTTTGAACAGGGTTCTTGCACAATATTTTCCAACTCTAAGTATGAATGTATGCATATGACAGTATATTTACATACAGTGTCAGAAACAGACTTGGGGCACGTTAATAGGAAATGGGCTGGGGCCCTGAAGCGTTTTCTGTCCCTTCCTCTTAGATGAGGTCGTCATTGTGAAAACACAGCAGTGCACGTCTTTCCCATTATTGCAGTGGTGTTTCATCAGCTGTGTCTTGCCTCTCAGCTCCTCATTAAGTTGTAATCAGAGAGCAATTTCAGCTTCCAGTTCTCTTTTCCAATTAAATTAGATATAGCCTCTAATATGTCTCATTATTACAAGAATTTATGTTAAGAAACAGTTTGAGATGGGATTTTTTTTTTTTTTTTTTTGTATTCCAGAAAATTGTAGAGGAGAGACTATGTTATTTTAATCCAGAAACATAAATAGATTGACTTGGACATGCTTTGTTTCGGTTTTGATGCTGAAGTGAAAGTTGTTTAGAACTTAGAGTTTGTATGCTCTCTGAGTACTCAGGGCTGTCACCAATTTAAGGGTGTTTTTTTTTAAAGTTTATGATATATTTTCTTTTTTTAAAAAAATATTTGATCCAAGTATAGTTGATTTACAGTGTTGTATTAATTTCTGCTGTACAGCTGAGTGATATGTGGCATCTAAACTATGACACAATGGAACAGAAACAGACTTGAACACAAACAGAAACAGATTGGGACTTCAGCTTTGTCATCAGTCCTTCCAGTGAATATTCAGGGTTGATTTCCTTTAGGATTGACTGGTTTGGTCTCCTTGCTGTCCAGGGGACTCTCAAGTCTTCTCTAACACACTCGAAAGCATCAGTTCTTCAGCTCTCAGCCTTCTTTATGGTCCAGCTCTCACATTGCACATGACTACTAGGAAAACCATAACTTTGATTATACAGATCTTTGTCAGCAAATTTATGTCTCTGGTTTTTAATACACTGTCTAGGTTTGTCATAGCTTTCCTTCCAAGGAGCAAGTGTCTTTTAATTTCATGGCTGCAGTCACCATCCAGAGTGACTTTGGAGCCCCCCCAAATAAAATGTGTTACTGTTTTCACTTTTATTTGCCATGAATTGATAGGACCGGATGCCATGATCTTAGTTTTTTGAATGTTGAGTTCTCCAGGGGATCTCCCCACCCAGGGATTGAACCCAGGTCTCCTACATTGCTGGCAGATCCTTTACTGTCTGAGCCCCTCAGGAAGCCCTTTTAAACTTTTGGTTCTTTTTAATTCAAAATTTCAAGCGTATGTAAAAGTAGAAAGAAGCGTATATTGTATTCCTTCTGTGCTCGTCACTCCAATAATTATAAAATCTAATCGTTCTTGTTCTTGGAAAAGCCTGGAATACCAGTTCTCTACCTTACCTCATTCAGATGCCATGCATTATTTTGGGCAAGCTCATCTCTTTTGCAGCTGTAAATTGATGAAGATAAAGTAACACATGTTATTTATTGACTTCTGACTTACATGTTTAAAACACCATTTCAACAGCTCTACATAATTGGTAGCATGTGCCCTCAGTCGCTTCCATCGTGTCTGGCTCTCTGTGACCCTCTGGACTGTAAACCGCCATGCTTCTCTGTCCATGACATTCTCCAGGCAGGAATACTGGAGTGGGCTGCCATGCCCTCCTCCAGGCGTGTTCCAGACTCGGATCGAACGCAAATCTCCTGCATCTCCGGCATTGCAAGCAGATGCTTTACCACTTAGCCGCCGGGGAAGCTTTTTTCAAAAAGAAATACCCTGGAGAATTTGATTAAAAGTTGATTGTTAAGTGTTGAAAGACCAGAAAGAACAGTTAGCAAATTCCTTTCAGAATTAGTATGAATGCACACATCCCTGACCATTAACTATCTTCAGCCTTTTATTGGCTACATTTGATTTTGTGGTCTGGAAACATCCTTGGTCATTTGGTACCTGGTGGTGGTGGTTTAGTCAAGTTGTGTGTAAATACAACTTTTGCCATTCATTAATCGCTTGGCCCAGGTGGCCTGTTGCAAAATGATGCTCCAAGGGGTCCCCTGTTTGTCCTTAATATTTCTAATGAAGGAACGTTTTTGTAGGACTCTAATAGTACATGTCTTAAAGATATATTTTTTAATATTTTTGTATATGTAAGTTCTTGGCTTTCTTAAATATCATCCATATCTTTTCTTGGTTTGTTTATTTAAAAACTTAAATGTCATCTTGTCTGAGATTAATATTTTTTCAATTCAGATAAACAGAGAGAAATGGAGACTCTAGATTTTTAAAATTTAGAATGAAAATGTTCTGATGGTGACCAAGTTTTTAAGGTATTTTCCTGGGAAAGCTAATTATGTTACCAACCATAACCTTCTAATATGGATCTAAGATGGTTTCTACTCTTATCTCTCCTGGTTGTTGGTATTTGAAATTTTTTCGACTCCCTTAAATTTTTAAAATGTATGTACAGATAGATTTGTTGTCAAAGATAAAACATATTTATATGGCCAGAGTAGTTAGCTGCTGCTTGTTACAGATGCCTGGCTCAGTCAGATGGGCCCCCTTAGCCTAGGGAGAGCCTGACTTTTAACATTTATTAACAATAATCCATTGCTTTTTATATAAGAGACTGTTATTGGTAGGGCTTCTCTAGTGGCTCAGACAGTAAAGAATCTTCCGGAAACATAGAGACCCAGGTTGGATTTCTGGGTTGGGAAGATCCCCTGGAAAAGAGAATGGCAACCCACTCCAGTATTCTTGCCTGGAGAATTCCATGGAGAGAGGAACCTGGTGATCTATAGTCCATGGAGTCACAAAGTTGGACATGACTAAGTGGCCACATCATACTTAAGAGAACAATGTTAGACAACACTGAGGTGCTTATTTTTCTCAAAAGCTTATAATCCAACAATAATATCATACCATTCAGGTTATCTCACACATTGATAATATCCAACGGGTGCTTAATATATGCTAGATTTCCCTCTGTCTAATGGATTCTGAACTTAGCCAGAAATATTTGTTACCTGTTGATCAAGCACTCACTGTGCTGTTACAGTGTTGACCACCATTGAGGGAATGGAAAATGAATCATACCGTCCCTGCCTTCAAGGAGTGTGTGTATAGTCTAAGGGGGCAGGAAGGTGCATCATTGTCCTAGGTGAGTGGCTGGTGGTCAGATAAAAGTGATGGCATAAAGTGCTTCGGATTCAGAGATTCAAGGGATCAAGAAAGGGAATATTAGTGAACCAACTTTTGAGCTGGGGCATTTTTCTTGGGTTTTGTTCATTCGGAAGGAAGATGAAGCTACCAGAATAGCTTATGTTTAAAAGGAGGGGGGCTTTTTAGACTTCACTGGTGGTACAGTGGATAGGCATCCACCTTCCAGTGCAGGGAACATGGATTCGATCCCTGAGCCAGGAAGATTCCACATGCCTCGGGGTAACTGAGCCTGTGCACCACAGCTGCGGAAGCCCACAGCCCTAGAGCCTTGCCTGCAACAAGAGAAGCCAGTGGTGCAACGGGAACCTGCGCCCCAAAGCGCAGGTAGCACCCTCCCCTCCCCGCCCCCCACCTCGTGACTCGGAACGCCCGCATGCAGCAAGGAAAACCCAGCACAGCCATAAATAAACGAATATTTAAAAGTGGGTGTGCTTAATGGAGACCCATCACTCCTCACCGGAGTTACAGGTAATCAGGTGGTCCTGTCTCATCCGCTCCGTATCTCTGTGACTTGGGTCCACAGCCGTCTCCTCCTAGTATCTAACCTCTGTCCATCTTATTTTCTTGCTTCTTCCAATTGCCTGCTTCCTGTCCCCTTGTGGTTTTGTCAGGCACCACCTCTGCCTGTGACTTCCCCTGCCTGCCAGCCTTAGCTAACCAGAGCCTGGATGTGTTCGTTCACAATGCTTAAGAAAGGAGAACGCAGGTGACAGAGTGCTTTCCTCTGGCTGTAATCCGCTTTGCGGCGGGAGCTGCAGAGTTAAAATACGGGCACTTAAGAGAGCTCTTGCCGAGGATGGGGGTGGGGGCTGGAGGGCTGCAGAGAGGGGGCAGGCATGTTGGCAGCCTCCTGACCAATTCGGCCAACGTTCATGAAGGTGGAGCACCTCGGGGAGGCTGCGAGTGGGGGTCTCATTGTGTTTCCTGCCTGTGGAAAGAATAATAGCAACGGGGAGGTGGTGCACATATGTACTTAACCCGAATGTCAGGCACACTGCGATAAATACCAGAAAGCATTCCTGAAGTGGGCGAGAAGGGTTCACATCTATTGCACTGTGAGTGGAGGAGGTTTGTCCACGGGGGAGGAACGTCGTGGACCTCACATTTGAAGTGCAGTGTAAGGGTCTTAAGAGTGTGCTTGTTGTACAGTGCGTGTGTTTATTCAGTGGCTGCCCTGTATAATTCAGGAAGGGTTTTTAGGAACTGTGGACTGTCTGCTTTTCAAGGAACTGACCCAAGCCTAAATTTGCTTCTGCTTTAAGTATTGATTACTGAAGCTGTCATCATCTGAATTTTTCATAATTAAAATAATAGTGATCAGTGGGATCAAATAGGAGACATTTTGGAAAAGGATGTGGGCCCTATAAAAATCAGGCTTTGCTAATACCTGCTGTTTTAGCAAATTCTCAGCAATGCTTGTTGTGTGAGCACACCGTGCATGCAACATACAAATGAAATAGTTTAGGGATCTCAGATATCTTTATTTCCTATGTTAAGGTGTGAGACGCCACAAAGAAAACAGAATGCTTGTCTTGAATTATTTGTCTCATAACATCAAAATGCTTGTGTATAGTCATATATTGGCACTGTTTAATAAAAAATAAGATACAGTCCAACTCTTTGCAACCTCATGGACTGTAGTCCACCAGGCTTCTCTGTCCATGGAATTCTCCAGGCAAGACTACTGGAGTAGGTAGCCATTCCCTTCTCCAGGGGATGTTCCTGATGGAGAAATAGAAAAACCGGGTCTCCTGCATTGCAGGCAGATTCTTTACCGTCTAAGCCACCAAGGAAGATATAGTATTTCAAATTTTTGTCGGAAACCTCAGTATGGTTTTTATTGTGTTTTTTTTGTTAGGTTTTTCTTTCTGACTTGGAAGTTCCTTGTGCTTGTGGTGATCACTGTGCCTAACTGGGACTAGATGTACTTCAGAAGAAATTACGGGTCTCTAATGTTTGGTGTGCCTCCCCCCTTTTAAATAAACTTCCTGAATTGAGAACAGCAGTTTTTTATTCTCTTTGGCAAATTCGAATTAATAGCTCCCTGTCTCAGTATAAAAGTGGCTGCTTGGGTGGAAGTTGCCACTTCCCTTTTTATTGTTAAGCAGTGTGGCAACCCACTCCAGTGTTCTTGCCTGGAGAATTCCAGGGACGGGGGAGCCTGATGGGCTGCCGTCTGTGGGGTTGCACAGAGTCGGACACGACTGAAGCGACTCAGCAGCAGCAGCAGCAGCAGGCAAGCCACGCATGGGATTCATGTGCTTTCCTAGTCTCCTCCAACTGCCTGTTAACGATCGCCGATGTCCCCGCCCCAGAGAAAGAAGGCAAAGCACAGGAAATAACACATTCGCCCTAGATCTTAGGATGGAGACTGGAAGGAAATTCTGTGTTTGGCTGATCGCTTTGTAGAGCTCTGGTGGCCTTCAGGGAATAAGCCCTGTCTTCTCTGATCGTTCTGTTGCTATTGTTCAGTCGCTCAGTCGCATCCAGCTCTCTGTGACCCTGTGGACTGCAGCTCGCCAGGCTTCCGTGTCCTTCGCCGTCTCCTAGAGTTTGCTCAGACTCATGTGCATTGCGCTGGTGAGGTCATCCAACCATCTCATCCTCTGTCACCGCCTTCTCCTCCTGCCCTCAATCATCAGGGTCTGCCTCAATCATCTCCTCCTGCCCTCCTCCTCCCCAGCATCAGGGTCTCTTCTGATGAGTCTGCTCTTCATATCCGGTGAAGTTTTGGAGCTTCGGCTTCAGCATCAAACTTTCCGATGAATATTCAGGGTTGATTTCCTTTAGGACTGACTGTTTTGATCTCCTCCTTGCTGTCCAAAGGACTCTCAAGCATCTTCTCCAGTACCAGAGTTGGAAAGATCCGTTCTTCAGCACTCTTTCATCCTAATTGGTCCATGTGCAGTTCTGTCTGCTAGAAAATTACCCACCAAATAAGTTACTGCTTTTTGCACCAGTTATTACCTTAGAACACTGAGATGGAAGGCACGTGAACCAGCCATATACTTGTATATATATTGTTTTCTTATCAATATGTATCCTACTGATAGTTTTTTGGTTTTGAATTAAAACGAGGAAAATCTACTGATAGTTTTTTGGTTTTGAATTAAAACGAGGAAAATATGACTTGACTGTGCCTCCTGCAGGCATAGTCGTCCTTGGTAGAAAGCGAAGGCTCCTGAGAAAAGCCTCAGCAGGGTAGTATGTCTGTGAAGTGGCAGCTGGAACCCCTTTAGAAAAATGCAGTAACTCACACTTGACTGCACACCATGTCGTGTCCCTCAGGGCGAGCTCTCTGGTGTCACAGAGTTTATGACTCATGAGTGCTGTACTTTTGTGATGTAATAAACAAGGTGGTGGGAGAATTATATTCCTGCCCCCAAAGCCACTTCACCTTTTATTCTGTTGGAAAAAAAAGCCATGGGGATGTTAAATTTTAGTGGCATTTTCAAGTTGAACATTGTGTGTGATGGAAATGCATGTGTTGAAGTGTTAAGCTACTTAAAGAACAAAATAAAATCAGGAGAAGGAGCTGTTTCCATGTAGAGCTAAGTTGCTGGCAAGGGTTTTGGAAGAATAACTTTCTCAGTACGTATCCAGGATCTGATCTACATATCCTTCTCTGTGTGTTTACATAGCTTGTACCGCCCCCATTGAATTTGCCTCAGACTACACTGACCAGCAGGTCTGTTTTTTAGAGCAGTTTTAGATGCTGCTCTAAAAAACAGTTTTCTTGTGGCTCAGCTGGTAAAGGATCCACCTACAATGTGGGAGACCTAAGTTCTATCCCTGGGTTAGGAAGATCCCTGGGAGAAGGGGAAGGCTACCCACTCCAGCATTCTGGCCTGGAGAAATGCATGGACTGAGGGAAATCCTGGTAAGGACAAGCGTGTTGAGCCATTTGGTCCATTAGGATCCCGTGACCCAGGTCCTGTGTTTCATCGTTATTACCATGTGTTTTGTGAGGGAAAATGGGAAGCTGCCTGCCTGACTTTGAGTAATATCAGCATATACTGCAAAGTTACTGTGATCAGGGGAACTGGTTTGTAATTCTTCAAAAGGTCTGATTATCTCTGTGAACATATTATATATAGGGAAGAAGTGTTCAACTTTTTTTAAATGAGATTAAATTACCTATATTTTTAATTAAAGAGAAAATGTGCGGAAAAGTATCAAAGGAGAGTGCCTGGGAGAAATTTGAAAGTAGAGACTAGGATATATTCCTCTACTACTATTGCTGACATCACTTAATCCGTGATGGAGGAACAGGGATGGTTTTTAAAAGTAATTGAAGTAGTTTGTGAAATATTTGGGATCTTAGGGTAAGAGTTCAGCATTTTGAAGATAAACTTTTGTTATAAAGTGTTGCTAAATGAACTAAATTTTGTAGAATCTTAATGAAGTAATCACATAACATTTTATCAATAATAAAATATCCCTGTTCAGTAGAAAATTGTCTGAAATTTTATCTGTGATTGTTAGCTCTGTAAAATCACAGATGATAACCACTCTGTCACTGCACTTTACTAGCACAGGGCTTGACACATGATAGGTACTCAGTAAAATTTTAGTCAGTTGGATAGTACCCATACGTCAAGGTAGGGGTTTTCATCCAATAAAACCTTACTGAAACTGTACAGTGTACCAGTCACTGTTTTAAGTTCTGGGAGGGGAACAGTGAACAAGAAAAATACAAAGTCGATGCCCTTGTTGAGCTTATATTCTAGAAGGAAAGACAGACAATAAACGATGCAGAACACGGGCTTGATCCTGGATCAGGAAAATCCCCTGGAGAAGGGAATGGCCACCCACTCCAGGATTCTCGCCTAGAAAATTCCATGGACAGAGGAGCCCGGTGGGCTGAGTAGTCCATGGGGTTACAGAGTCGGACATGACTGAGAGACCCTTTCACTTTCACATTGACCAGTGCTCTGTTGTTTAGAGCAGATTTAGATGCTCGCAAAATGGATAGGAAGGTGCGGAGATTTCCTCTGTAACCCCCTGCCCTGACTCATGGGTAGCGTCCCCCCTTTTCTCAACATCCCCCGGCAGAATAGTACCTTTTTAACACCATTTATTTACGTATATTTCTTTTCGGCTGCTCTGGGTCTTGGTTGCTGGGCTCGGGCGTTTCTCTAGTTGTGCCAGGCTCAGGCTACTCTTTGTTGTGGTTCCTGGGCTTCTTGCTTCTGTGGCCTCTCTTGTTGCAGAGCCCTGGCTTTTAGGCGTTCAGACTTCAGTCGTTATGGCCCAGGGGCTTGGGCTTCCAGGATGGCTCAGCGGGTTAAGAATCTGCCTACAATGCAGGAAACTTGGGGAGATGTGAGTTCCATCCTTGGATCAAAAAGAGATCCTCTAGAGGAGGAAATAGCAACCCACTCCAGTTTTCTTGCCTCAAAAATCCCATGGGCAGAGCAGCCTGGTGGGCTGCTGTCCATGGGATGACAGAGTCAGACACGACTGAGCACAGCACACAGCAATAATGGGCTAAGTTGCCCTGAGGCACGTGGGACCTAAGTCCCCAGCTAGGGATCAAACCCATGTACCCTGCATTGGCAAGTAGATTCTCAGCCACTGGGCCACCAGGGAGTCCCCAGAAGAGTACACATATTACCATTGATGAACCTCCATGGACACGCCAGGATCATCCAAAGTCCATAGTTGGATGGACTAGTTGGGTCCACTCTTGGTGTTGTACATTCTATGAGTTTGGACAAATGTATAATGACATGCACTCACCACTACAGTATCGAGTACCATAGAGAATAATTTCACTGTCCACCAAATCCTTTATGCCCTTCCTGTTCATCCCTCCTTCCCCCTAATCGCTGGTCATCACTGGTCTTCTTACTGTCGCCCTAGTTTTGCCTTTTCCAGAATGTCACATAGTTGGACTCCTACATGTATTTTCACACTGGCTTCTTTCACTTAATAGGCAGCTAAGATTCCTCTATTGGAGAAGGAAATGGCAACCCACTCCAGTGTTCTTGCCTGGAGAATCCCGGGGACGGGGGAGCCTGGTGGGCTGCCGTCTGTGGGGTTGCATAGAGTCGGACATGACTGAAGCAACTTAGCAGCAGCCGAGATTCCTCTATGTCTTCTCATGGCTTTATAGCTCCTTTCTCTTTCCTGCTGGGTAACCCGTTGTCTGGATGGACCACAGTTTTCACTCGTTTTCAGGGCTTTAATTTTTTAATAGATTTGACCTCAGGGTTGGGATAGGATAAGACAAGTGAGGCACTCAGGAATTAAGATAAGTCATATTTTCATGCACTATTTAAAGGTCAAAAATTAATGCCCCAAACTCCACAGTGAACAAAAGATCAACATTTTAAAGACAAAAAGTTCCCTCTGAACGTCACTGACAATCTTCAGCAAAATTCCTTCTATCCATCGCCCACACTGTGGACAGTATCTTCGTGCCCTGAAACCTGCTTCTTCCCCAAAGTCAGCGCTTCCCTCAAAGCCTTCTCAGGTCTTTCTTTCCTCGCAGCCCTCCCAGCACTGACACAGGGATATCTTCCTTCTCCTGCGTTTTCACTTCCAAACCATACTTTCCTCCTCCTCCCTAAAAAACATCTCCCACCCAACCTGTGGATGGACTAGTTCCCCCCTGTCCTCCATCTATTGGAGGCATCCAAAGGGCTCTTTCTGCCTCAGGGGCATCCCCCTCAATCTTCAACGATTTTAGGCCCTCACTCTTTGGCATTCAGCCAACTGCATCTTTCATCATTCTTAGCGGATTTTGATATCAACCTCGATGCTCCAAGATTCCAATTTCTCTGTTCCTTGATTTTTATTCCTCCAGTGATCTTGCTTTTATCATTCTTCAGCCATTCCCTCTGAAATTCACATTATAGTCCTTGCAGATACCAGTGACTGTACCTCCTCCAGAATCTTAATTTCAACTCTGACTGTCCAACTACTGCTTCTATTCAACTCACTATTTTTTTTTTTTTTTGGTACCTTTAGGACCCTTGTAGCCCACAGCAGGACTCACTGATACTACATCGATTTGGCTGTGATGGGTTTTAGTTGCTGCATGCGAGATCTTTCATCTTAATTGAGGGGCTGACCAGGGATCAAAGCCAGGCCCCCTACTGGAGTCTTAGCCCTGGACCACGAGAGAAGTCCTACTATTACAGTCTTTGAACCATGTATCCCACTCTTCCTACATCCCCACTTTAGATTCTGTTATAACCCATCATTATAACCATTTCCTTGCTTCTATCCTCAGTTCTCAGATATTTTTTCTCTTCATTGTATTTAACTGGCAAAATAGCAACTCTGGTGAAATGCAAGATTTATACAAGGGCAAGACCATTTTAGAAACAAATTTTTATGTTTCTGTTTTTCCTTCAAATCTCTTCTCATTATTATTAATAAATAGAAGTGATCTGATATTTTCATAAACCCATTTTAGTTTATCAAGTTTTACATTTCTTCCAAGTGTTCAGTAAACACCATGATTTATTGAGAACAGTAATCAGAGTGAAGAGCTGTAGTTAGTTATCAAGGGAAGAGATTCATAAATGCAGTTCTTTATCTAAAGGACATTCGTGATAACGGTTTGATAAATTATTCTTATGTAAATTAGTTTGAACAAAGAGAGGACTTTTTACAGAGAGATCTTGCTGTGTGTCATATCCTGTGTGTGAAATGTTTGCCTAGTTGACTAAGACAGGGTTGGGTTGAATTCAGTCACGGTAATATTCTCAGGTGTATTTACCATAACATTATTTAGGGGGGATATCCCTGGTGGTCCAGTGGCTAAGCCTTTATGCTCCCAATGCAGGGATCTGGGGTTTGATCCCTGGTCACGGAACTAGTTTCCATGTGCTGCAACTAAGACCTGGTACAGTCAAATAAATAAATAAAAATAGTTTTAAAAATTATTTTGGGTATTACAGACTATCTTCACACCCATTTACTTTGCATTGAAATGACCCAGTACTTTTAAGAGCCCCCCACCCCAACGGACTACAGTCCATAGGGTCACATCGAACCGGACTGAGTGACTTAGCACACTCGTACCTCCTCCCTTTCTTTTTTATCTTCCCTAGAAAATATGTTTGAACAGAGAAGTCTGGTAGGCTACAGTCCATGGGGTCGTACAAGTCGGACACAGCTTAGTGACTAAACCACAAAACCACTAGAAAATAGGTTAAAGGACTTCTTTGGTGGTCCAGTGGTTAAGACTGTGCACTCCTAATGCAGAGGTCCCAGGTTCGAATCCTGGTCAGGGAACTAGATCCCACGTGCTGCAGCTAAGACCCAGCACAGCCAAATAATTTTTAAAAAGAAAAAAAAAAAAATGTTAAGCTGGAATGGGTGCTTATAAAGTAGGAGTACATGTAAAGTAAAAGTTAGACTGTGTCATGTTTTGAGTGGACGATCATTTTCTTTTCCCCGAGTTCCCCAAAGTGTTAGTCGCTCTATTGTGTCCAACTCTCTGTGACCCGATGGATTGCAGCCCACCAGGCTCCTCTATCCATGGAGTTTTCCAGGCAAGAACACTGGAGTGGATTGCCATTCCCTTCTGCAGGGGGTCTTCCCAATCCAGGGATCAAACCCAGGTCTCCTGCATTGCAGGCAGGTTTTTTATTTTTTTACCATCTGAGCCACCAGGGAAATCCAAACTTGACTACCGAATATATAGAGCCAGCCTGAATGTATAGAGCCAGCCTGTGTATACATACATATATATATCGAACCCTTGGGATAGCAGCCGTGGTTCATTGGGGCCTGTGTGCCAGCCCCACCTCAGGTAACAATGTACCCTCTCTGTGTGCTCTCCCAGGTCTACCCTGAACTACAGATCACCAATGTGGTGGAAGCGAACCAACCGGTGACCATCCAGAACTGGTGCAAGAGGGGCCGGAAGCAGTGCAAGACCCACGCACACATGGTCATTCCCTACCGCTGCCTGGGTGAGCTGGCCGGCCTTGGCGCCGGCGTTGATGGGCCGTGGGCTTTGGGCATAAACGGGAAGGATGCTCTAATGATTAGATCAGATATGCAGGCTCTTCCTTCAGCATATTGCCACTCTGTATTAGACTATATTTTGGACTCTTATGAAATTATCCTGTGTCCTAACAATAAAGGAGCAGTATTTCTGGGCTTCCAGCCTCAGAATGAATTTACCTAATGTGTTTATTTTAATGAAAAATCGTGGGCCTCTTCTACAACTGCTGAATGAAAATGCCTGGTGGTGGGGCCTAGAAATCTTAGTTTCACCAATTTCTGTAGGTGATTCTCCTGTACCTGAATTGTCTAGAACTAGTAGAATTCACACCTTGTATGTTTCTTGACATAGGCCTCATAAAAGAGAGAGCCTAATATGCATTTTGCTAATTCTTAAAAAGCGCTTTCTACAACAGCCCACTACTCTTCCTGTTTGATGATAGTTGGGGAATTAGAGTTGAGCAAATTTTGTTATTCTGCTTACATCAAACTGGAGGAAGCAGTTTGATCACTCAGATTTAAATGTGTGCTTTCACTTTTTACTGACTTTTACTTCAAACTGTTGTTCTAAAAACTGAGTTGCTTTATGTAGTATCGTGTTTTTTCCTCTGGAAACACTGTCATACTCCACATTTAATCTGTCTTGGTTATTGGTTTCTTCCTGCTTGATTTTTTTTTTTTTAAATGTAGCTAGGCAATAGGGAAATCAGCAGCCTTTGATCTGATAGCCAGCATCTAGATGTTTTCCAGAAGTATATTCATTGGCAAGGTGATTGTAAATAAGAACATAGGGATTTTTCTGAGAACGATGTGGACAAGTATTGATACACATTCCAATAATGTCTTATAAAAACTAAAAAGGGTCTTAAAAAAAAAAGTCCCCAACAGCAAACTTAGAAATTCAGAATGACCAAGATTCTGTAATACTTGGGTCAAACATGAATGTTGTAAGAACTGTAGATGCCTGCACACACTTGGAGACATTAATAGGAAACTGGGCAAATCTCCAGTGAATGAAGATTTCATCTGGTAGATTTATGATAAAGAAAATACACAAAGCCAGATTCTTCAACATTTGGTAGTTAAAGAGTTTCCTTGTTCCTAATTGCAGAAGACAACACTTGTGATGGGTTTAGCCACTTTCCCAGGCCTGGTATAGTATCTGGTGTTAACTTAGCACGTCAACAACACCTCTTCTTGACTATTCATGGGACTAGGTGATCATTATATACTTCTAGTAGGCCTATATCCACGTTATATACTTCACCCGGCCTATATGAATCTTTTCTCATGTTTTCTCATTTTATGAATCCCTGGCATTTTTCTACTGAACCCAAAATTAGACCTTAACGTGACAGTGACAAGCGGAACGCACGATGCCTCCAACTCTGTTACTGAGCTTAGATTAGAATTAAGGATTGTAGGTACTACCTCACTCCTAGGTGATGGCAAGTTTTCCATCCGTTTTTTTTTTTTTCTCCCTGATTTTTCAAATTGAACAAAATATTATTTAAATTGTGTAGGAGTAGTGTTAGTTGCTCAGCTGTGTTCAACTCTGCAACCCCATTGGACTAGAGCTCGCCAGGCTCTTCAATCCATGTTAGAGGAGAAAATACTAGAATACTTGCCTGGAGAGAATACTCCAGGCAAGAATACTAGAGCAGGTTGCCATTCCCTCCTCCAGGGAATCTTCGTGATCGAACCCAGAGATCGAACCCAGCTCTCCCACATGGCGGGCAGATTCTTTGCCAGCTGAGCCACCAGGGAAATTCCATAGTGCTTTACAATTTTCAGAAGTTTCGCAGTCATGATGTCATATAATCTCATAACAACCCGTGTTGTCCCCTACCCCTACACTGTCCCTCCCTTTTCCCTCTTCCCACTGGTAGCCACTAGTGTGTTCCCTTTATCTGTGAGTCTGCTTCACTTTTGTTTTATTCATGGGTTTGTTGTGTCTTTTAGATTCCACATATAAGTGGTATCATACAGTATTTGTCTTTTTCTGTCTGACTTGCTTCTCTTAGCATTAATGCCCTCCAGATCTATTCGTGTTGATGCAAAAGGGAAAATTTCATTCTTTAACTAAAAGTATTACAAAAGGTGGTACATAATATAACTCCAATGAATATGCACAGTGTGTCTTGTTTTCGGGAAAAGGAATGGAAAAACGTGTGTGTAATTTATGTATTTTTAAAATTTCATTCTTACTGCATGGTCCCAATGGTCTGAATATTGTTTCTCCAGTTTTCTTCCCTTCCTTTCCCTTTTGTTCCTTTCTTCTTTCCTTCCCTCTTTATGCCTGCATAGATTTAACATCTGTTACACAGAGAGGTTATCAAGCATTTTGTAGTTGCATGGGGCACCCATTGAAATACTCTGTGAGGCAGGTGATGTTGCCTTTTTCAGTCTCACTTCGCTGGTACAAATATTGAAAGTCAGCAAGACTGAATTTCTTGGAGTAACTCACACATGAGTTTAGCAGTAGAATCAGGACCAAAGCCCAAGGATTTTTTGATTCGCAATCCAGATTTCCTTCCAGTATCAGCAGAAAACTGTATTAGAGCCAATAACCACCTGATTTATAAAATCCAATCACAGAGGAAAGACTGTGAATTGGAGGCAATAACTAACACCTAAAAAAAAAAAAAATCCCACTGTAGATATGTCTCATAATGGCCACAGCCATATCCCTAGAAGCTCCATGGTTCTCTTCGTGTGATCGGGTTTCCACTTTACGGTAGGGATAGGCAACCTTCTTACATATGGGGCTTCTCAGGTGTGGTTTGATGTTCACTTGCTAAGTCATGTCTGACTCCATGAACTGCAGCACGCCAGGCTTCCCTGTCCTTCACCACTTCCTAGAGTTTGCCCAAGCTCATGTCCATTGAATCGGTGATGCTATCCAATCATTTCATCCTCTGCCACCGCCTTCTCCTCTTGCCCTCAATCTTTTCCAGCATCAGAGTCTTTTCCAATGAGTTGGCTATTCACGTCAGGTGGCCAAAGTATTGGAGCTTCAGCATCAGTCTTTCCAATTTCAGGTGGCTCACTGACTGGTAAAGAATCTGCTTGCCAATGCAAGAGACATGGATTCAATCCCTAAGTCAGGGAGACCCCCTGGAGGAGGAAATGGCAACCCACTGCAGTATTCTTGCCTGGCAAATCCCATGGACAGAGGAGCCTGGAGGGCTACAGTCTAGGGGGAATCACAGAGTTGGATACCACTGAGTGACTGGGCACACAGGAACATTTATGTATTACTTCCTGCTTGAATAAAGAATTACTGTTTAGCATTACCATAAGTACCATCTAAAATTTCTGGCTGTATCCAAATAAATCCTTTACACAAAAGAGATTATTTTACTAAAGTTAATTCTCAGACGGGCACTACCTAGAAAGCAAAATAAGATTGTCTTTAATGTTAAGCATATTAAAATTCAAAACAAAGCTAGAAGACAGAAAATGCCTGTCACATTCAGCATGTAACCTTCCTGACCTTCTTATCAGGTGCAGGAAAAGTGCTACACTAGGTTGTTTTTCTCTAAGCCATGTATTTGCCGTGGGCATCCCTGCTGTACGGTGTCTGGTATCCCTTGTCTAGATGGAGAAAGCATATTAGGTTGCTGTTGTCACTTTCTTCCCATGAAGTAGATGATTTCTCTTGGGAGTCAGCTGGCTTTCTCATTTCACGCTTTGCTTTTAGTTATGCCTCAGGCACCAGACAGTAAGATTGTCTTAGTCATTTGAACATTTTATTAATTATCTCATATAGGATTCAAGCACATCGTTATTATTCAAGGAGAATGTTTTCTTTGCAAAATGTTTGACTCCTTTCCATTTGGATTACTACTTTTCCTGGTGTCACAGATCCATTATTGAAATTTATGCTTTTCTGCATTTGCCACTGTCCAGTAAAGGCTAATAATTCAATTATAAGCAAAAAAAAAAAAAAAAGATGAATAGAAACTCTGGAATCATCTGCTGCTCTGGTTGCCATTTTTATATGAAATACCAGCACTGTTTGGGTTGTATATATGTATTGTGACTCTCTCCAAGAGATAATGGGATATGAGATTTTTTAAAGTTGGGCTTATTAGAGGTTCTTCATACAAGTAAGTTATGACCTCAATAATTTACTGTTTGCTTTTATAAACGGTAGCTTAACTCATGAAAAGTACATTCTGTGTTTATTGCCTTTATTTTTTTCTATTCTTTTTAGATTGTTTCCATTTATATAAAGAGACCGACAGATGCTGACATCCAAGAAAGTTAGAAAGTCACATGGAACTTAAATTTCACGTGGTCACATTTTCATCTACTTTATTTAAAAAATAACTTTTCTGGTGGCTCAGTCAGTAAAGAGTCTGCCTGTACTACAGGAGACTCGAGTTCGATACCTGAGTCAGGAAGATCCCCTGGGGAAGGAAATGGTAACCCACTCCAGTATTCTTGCCTGGGAAATCCCACGGATGGAGGAACCTAGTGGGTTACAGTCCATGGGGTCGCAAGAGTCAGACACGACTTAGCAACTAAACCTACCTACCTACCTTATTTAAAAAGAGCAAAAATGCCTTTAGATTTAGTAATGCATCAGCTAGAGTGGATGTAGGATATTTTGAGTTTTTAATTTCTCTATGTATTTGGAATCAGTACTATCATATCAGATCTGATGGTCTGGAAACATGTACTTTTCTGTGCCAACCAGTAAACAGCTGCTTCCTAGTTACATCTGCATAATTTCATCTTGGAAATTGTTGGCTTGCTGTTTTAACATAAATTTAATACACTGGACCATAATGTTTCCAGCTTTTAACCTCATGCTGTGTCTTTCCTCATAGACTTTTCTTGGTGTGACTGAGTTGAAATGACTATGATAGGGAATCAAGAAAGAAATGGACGTCCATCAAAGTTCTCTGTGCACTCTGGGAACATCTTTTTAAAGTGGTTTGCTGCTTACCATCACTTTCTACCTACAACAGAGAAAGGAAACTGAATTTCCTTTTTGTGTTTACAACTCAATTCTCATCACGTTATTTCCCAAAACAACACATTTGAGATCTTTTCTGATTTTGTTTACTGTTTTTTCTAGCAAATAACTTTTCAAAGGACTACAGTGGAAAATACAACTTGTATATGACAGTTGTACAAGATTTGGGGGGATTTAGGGGACCATGTTTAGCTTTATACCACATGAATAACCGTAACCAGAAAGAGAATATGTCAGAAAAACTTTCAGAGTGGTACAGACAAGTATTGTTATGTTTCCTAGGACAGGAAAGTGGCTTAAACCCAGTGTAACAAATGGAATTCAGTTAGTTAACTCAGACTATGCCACCAAGCCCTCATTTCCATTATATTTTAATTAGCTAGATATATTTTAAATTTTATGTAAATAATATGTAAAATATATTAGACATGGACTTAATGCCATCACAAAGTATAGGACATTTTTGATGTATTTCTTCTTTAGGCAAAGAACTGAGAAATGCTTTTTTGTGGACTTAAAAGAATTTTAATTTTGATCCTGTGAATTAGGGACAGCATACCTCTATAATATCTCCAAATAGTACCCATTAAAGTATAACTATATTTCTTAGAAAGGGAAAGGTTAGTTATTTCAAGCTTAGTGAAGTGAAATTGGGGAAATAATTTCTCTGAGGTAGTTTAGCACCTTTTAAAAAAGTACTTTCATGTTTGTATATCATGAAAGAATTGACCATAAAGCATTGAGGCATAAAGTATGTATAGAAAGAAAAAATCATGAATGTTAGAAATGTTATAAAGATGACAGTCCATGTGAAGCCCGAGTAAAGATGTATTTCAATTTCAGTATCAAAGGATATGATGACATGTTCAAATTTTAATACTCAACAGAGCAAGCTCTCAATGTAGAGTCTAGAAGTAAATTGTTATCTTTGTTTATCACCCTAATCACAAGCAGCTTCATGAAACTTTCCCTCTCTTCTACATCCCTTGATAAATGTCAGCTCTTGCTGGTGGTGCAGCGTGTCCTTCTTTTTCCCCCCTGTCATTGAGTCTCAGGCTTTAGCTGTGAAACCTGATGGTGAAGGGAAGTCCCAAGGCAACAGCTGTGCACAGTCTTGGAGAGAAGCCAGTCCAGATTGGAGGAGAATGGGGCGGATCCCAGGAGGGAGGGCTCCAGGGAAAAAATAGCACTGATAGACCTGCCTGTACTTAAGAGTGGTTGTAGAATTCTGTTACAGAGTTCACGAAAGGTGCAGTACTGATGGGTGCAGAGAAAATGAAGCAAATATAAAAATGGGGCAAGGATTAACTTTGTGTAAACAATAAGCCAAATTTAAAAGATAGCAAACAGTTGTAAGAGAAAAGGAAAGGAGATGCCATTCCCCTGGTCTGAACAGTACAGATGCCATAGAGATAATAAAAGTATACTGGAAGGAACGTGGGAAGGGGAGGAATGGACTCACTTTCACATACGGAAGACTGGAAGGGGGAAAAATCAGAGAAAATACTATTGTGTACTATTAACTCAGTACTACTTAAGTACAGAGTTCAGCAATAAACTCTGTAGAGACATAGCTACCTCTTTTTGCTACAGAGAAGTTTATCAAGTTGGCCTGTGGCAGGAAGAAGTTGAGTTTAGGCTTGCAGGCGTTATTTTCAATCTAGAAATTTTCTTTTAAGATTAGAAATTGTGAGTGATACTATGTTAGGGGTGTCCTTATTTAACTTACTTTGAGTTGGATAGAGTTAAACTGTGATTTCATGGAGCTGAGCTTGTGTGCCAACTTTAGAAGCTGTTTGTGTCTCTGTGGGTGAAACTTATGACTCTCTCTATAAAATTACCTTTGTATATATGTACCTATTTTACAGAAGTTAGGGCAGAACTCCACTGTTTTAGATGTTGTAGAGGTTTGTAGTTGTGACTGTTTTTACTCTGGAAACACGCTGGTCTTCTCTGCTGACTTTCTGCTGACTTCACGACAAGCGTTTGTTCAAGGACCCAAGCACAGCATCATCACAGCTCCACTCCTCTCCCCCAGAAGCTTTCTCCTAAACACAACTGTGTTGAAATTTCTAATTACAGTTAATGATTTTCTTTATTACCGGGTGGTAACAACTTTTTCTGTAAGATGAGTGATTGCTGTAAAAATAGGAGTTAAAACTGGACGGTACAGTGAAAGTTCCTGGAAAGAGAATGAGGCATGGTATGGATCCTAAGGCACATGGAGAGAAAATGAAGATATATGAATTAGAAAAGTGTTCTGGGGACCATAATTTGTGTTGGTAGTATTGGTACATATTGTTGGCAAGTTAGAATAGAACTAAGATTGTTGATTATTTAAGTTTGAAATAGTATTTGTTGTTTAGTCACTAAGTCATGTCTGATTCTTTGTGATCTCGTGAACTGCAGCACACCAGGCTTCCTGTCTTTAACTATCTCCTGGAATTTGCTCAGATTAACGTCTGTTGAGTCAGTGATGCCATCCAGCCATCTCATCCTCTGTTGCCCTCTTTTCCTCTTGCCCTCAGTCTTTCTCAGCATCAGGGGCATTTCCAAAGAGTTGGCTCTTGACATCAAGTGGCCAACGTATTAGGAACTTCAGCTTCGGCATCAGTCCCTCCAATGAATATTCAGGACTGATTTCCTTTAGGATGGACTGGTTGGATCTCCTTGCAGTCCAAGGGCCTCTCAAGAGTCTTCTCCAACACCACAGTTCTAAAGCATCAATTCTTCAGTGCTCACCCTTCTTTATGGTCCAAATCTCACATCTGTGCACGACTACTGGAAAATCCATAGCTTTGACTATGTGGATAGACCTTTGTTGGCAAAGTAATATCTATGCTTTTTAATACACTGTCTAGGTTTGTCATATCTTTTCTTCCAAGGAGCAAGCGTCTTTTAATTTCGTGTCTGTAGTCACTGTCCCCAGTGATTTTGGAGCCCAAGAAAATAAAACCTGTCACTGTTTCCGCTTTTTTTCCATCTATTTGCCATGAAGTGGTGGGACTGGATGCCATGATCTTCATTCTTTGAATGTTGGAATAGTATAGAAATCACATTTTTATTCATAAAGACGTTGAATTCATTTGATTGTTTCTTTTATGTGGTGTCTGGAAAAATATCTGAGTAGTCAATGTGGTTTTAAGCCTTTAATTATGCCAGTTCTTTAAATAGATGGTATAGTTAGATTAGAGGAAAAACTCCTTATACTCTGGAGTAATATTTCCATAAATTCTAGTAACCTGTTCATTTAGTGCCTCAACATCTTTTGAATTTAAATAGCAAATTCATAAGAAAGTAATAGGTTGGAGAAAGTTTTAAATTAGTGGATTTGAGGGCCTTTTGAGGGAAAAGAATAATCATAGAGCAATATTGAAAATCAACAATATGTGATGCTGAAGACTAAGAAGGCTTTCCTGCAGTGCTGGTAACTTTGGAAATAATTGTTTTGAAGCAGAAATTTTAGCTCTCTGAAAGCTGAAATTTTTGTTTCATTCACTGAAACATATTTTGAGAGTTTTAAGTATGTCGTGGTACATTGAATAAGTACATATTCAATGAATGGATTGAGGAGTTAGCTGAATATTTTTAAAGGAAAGAAAACTTAAAGAAGGAATAGCCTAATCACTAGGAAGACAAAGGTTATAAAACCATAATTTCACATGCCTAAACGAATCTACAAGATTGCAGAAATAAATATTGATCAATAGAGGAAGAACAGGTTTTATTTAACAACCAAGAAGTAACCTAAGAATCTCAGAATAAGTAGAAAATAAGGTTTTGGGGGGTTTGTTTGTTCATTTTAAGCTGGCTTAGAGAACAATAAACTCTGATTTCTGAGGAAAAGGGTCTATCTATTGCAGAAATAAATATTGATCAATAGAGGAAGAACAGGTTTTATTTAACAACCAAGAAGTAACCTAAGAATCTCAGAATAAGTAGAAAATAAGGTTTTGGGGGGTTTGTTTGTTCATTTTAAGCTGGCTTAGAGAACAATAAACTCTGATTTCTGAGGAAAAGGGTCTATCTGAGGAAAAGGGTCTAACCTAGACATACCTAGTTTAAAGACAGTATAAAAATTAATAAAAAGAAAGCCTCTTTTAAGATAGAATCAGATCCCTCCCTCACCTTAACCCTCCATTGTGGTTTTAATTAGTGTTTTCCTGATGATTTATGGAGAAAGCGATGGCACCCCACTCCAGTGTTCTTGCCTGGAGAATCCCAGGGATGGGGGAGCCTGGTGGGCTGCTGTCTATGGGGTCACACAGAGTCAGACATGACTACAGTGACTTAGCAGCAGATGATTTATAACTTTGAATAGTTTTTATAAGCTTACTCACCCATTTGGATATCCTCTTTTGTTAAAAGCCTGCGTACGGTTTTCCCTCTTTCTTTAAAAAGTTTGTTGTTTTTCTCCTTAATTTGTAGGATTTACTAGATTGGAATTCTTTTATGGAAACAAGCATGGCAAATATTTTCTCCTTTTGGGGGGATTTGCTTTTTGAATCTCTTAAAAGTATCTTTTACTTAAAACAAAAATTCTTTTCAAATCTCAGTAAAATAAAATAAAATGGAGTCAGGGGACTTCTCTGGTGGTTCAGTGCTTGAGACTCCTAACTTCCACTGCAGGAGGTACAGGTTTGATCCCTGGTCAGGGAACTAAGCTCTACCACATGCTGTGCAATTCGTCCATAAAATAAAATAGTAAATAAAATAAAATAATTTTTAATTAAATTAAAAGAAATAAAATGGAGTCAGGCAACTCTGCAGTGGGAGCTCTCAGGCACACACCACCTGTCACAGCTTTACATTTCTGAGCAAGAATGTCTGATACTACACCAGGAGGAAGAAAGATTTTCTCCTGGCCCAACAACAGGCGCAGTCAATGTAAAACTGCAATGCGGCAAATGAGAAGCCATCCCCCACCCTGAAAGCTCCATTTTCCTTCAGTGGTCTTTTGTTAGATCAGCCACTCCTAACTTCCTTCTTTTCCTGTATAAAGTAACCTTCCTCTCCTTCATTTGCCAGGCTAGCCTGTTTTTTTGCTATAGCTTAATTATCCCAAATTGCAATTTCTCTGCTATTCCTGAATAAACTCATTTTGCTGGTAAAATTATATTTTAAAGCTGTTATATTTTAAAAGTTGATACCCATGTTATCAGAGGCATCTGAATTCAGAAATAAGACATACCATTAGATTCTTTGGGGACNTAAAACTGGACGGTACAGTGAAAGTTCCTGGAAAGAGAATGAGGCATGGTATGGATCCTAAGGCATATGGAGAGAAAATGAAGATATATGAATTAGAAAAGTGTTCTGGGGACCATAATTTGTGTTGGTAGTATTGGTACATATTGTTGGCAAGTTAGAATAGAACTAAGATTGTTGATTATTTAAGTTTGAAATAGTATTTGTTGTTTAGTCACTAAGTCATGTCTGATTCTTTGTGATCTCGTGAACTGCAGCACACCAGGCTTCCTGTCTTTAACTATCTCCTGGAATTTGCTCAGATTAACGTCTGTTGAGTCAGTGATGCCATCCAGCCATCTCATCCTCTGTTGCCCTCTTTTCCTCTTGCCCTCAGTCTTTCTCAGCATCAGGGGCATTTCCAAAGAGTTGGCTCTTGACATCAAGTGGCCAACGTATTAGGAACTTCAGCTTCGGCATCAGTCCCTCCAATGAATATTCAGGACTGATTTCCTTTAGGATGGACTGGTTGGATCTCCTTGCAGTCCAAGGGCCTCTCAAGAGTCTTCTCCAACACCACAGTTCTAAAGCATCAATTCTTCAGTGCTCACCCTTCTTTATGGTCCAAATCTCACATCTGTGCACGACTACTGGAAAATCCATAGCTTTGACTATGTGGATAGACCTTTGTTGGCAAAGTAATGTCTATGCTTTTTAATACACTGTCTAGGTTTGTCATATCTTTTCTTCCAAGGAGCAAGCGTCTTTTAATTTCGTGTCTGTAGTCACTGTCCCCAGTGATTTTGGAGCCCAAGAAAATAAAACCTGTCACTGTTTCCGCTTTTTTTCCATCTATTTGCCATGAAGTGGTGGGACTGGATGCCATGATCTTCATTCTTTGAATGTTGGAATAGTATAGAAATCACATTTTTATTCATAAAGACGTTGAATTCATTTGATTGTTTCTTTTATGTGGTGTCTGGAAAAATATCTGAGTAGTCAATGTGGTTTTAAGCCTTTAATTATGCCAGTTCTTTAAATAGATGGTATAGTTAGATTAGAGGAAAAACTCCTTATACTCTGGAGTAATATTTCCATAAATTCTAGTAACCTGTTCATTTAGTGCCTCAACATCTTTTGAATTTAAATAGCAAATTCATAAGAAAGTAATAGGTTGGAGAAAGTTTTAAATTAGTGGATTTGAGGGCCTTTTGAGGGAAAAGAATAATCATAGAGCAATATTGAAAATCAACAATATGTGATGCTGAAGACTAAGAAGGCTTTCCTGCAGTGCTGGTAACTTTGGAAATAATTGTTTTGAAGCAGAAATTTTAGCTCTCTGAAAGCTGAAATTTTTGTTTCATTCACTGAAACATATTTTGAGAGTTTTAAGTATGTCGTGGTACATTGAATAAGTACATATTCAATGAATGGATTGAGGAGTTAGCTGAATATTTTTAAAGGAAAGAAAACTTAAAGAAGGAATAGCCTAATCACTAGGAAGACAAAGGTTATAAAACCATAATTACACATGCCTAAACGAATCTACAAGATTGCAGAAATAAATATTGATCAATAGAGGAAGAACAGGTTTTATTTAACAACCAAGAAGTAACCTAAGAATCTCAGAATAAGTAGAAAATAAGGTTTTGGGGGGTTTGTTTGTTCATTTTAAGCTGGCTTAGAGAACAATAAACTCTGATTTCTGAGGAAAAGGGTCTATCTGAGGAAAAGGGTCTAACCTAGACATACCTAGTTTAAAGACAGTATAAAAATTAATAAAAAGAAAGCCTCTTTTAAGATAGAATCAGATCCCTCCCTCACCTTAACCCTCCATTGTGGTTTTAATTAGTGTTTTCCTGATGATTTATGGAGAAAGCGATGGCACCCCACTCCAGTGTTCTTGCCTGGAGAATCCCAGGGACGGGGGAGCCTGGTGGGCTGCTGTCTATGGGGTCACACAGAGTCAGACATGACTAAAGTGACTTAGCAGCAGATGATTTATAACTTTGAATAGTTTTTATAAGCTTACTCACCCATTTGGATATCCTCTTTTGTTAAAAGCCTGCGTACGGTTTTCCCTCTTTCTTTAAAAAGTTTGTTGTTTTTCTCCTTAATTTGTAGGATTTACTAGATTGGAATTCTTTTATGGAAACAAGCATGGCAAATATTTTCTCCTTTTGGGGGGATTTGCTTTTTGAATCTCTTAAAAGTATCTTTTACTTAAAACAAAAATTCTTTTCAAATCTCAGTAAAATAAAATAAAATGGAGTCAGGGGACTTCTCTGGTGGTTCAGTGCTTGAGACTCCTAACTTCCACTGCAGGAGGTGCAGGTTCAATCCCTGGTCAGGGAACTAAGCTCTACCACATGCTGTGCAATTCATCCATAAAATAAAATAAAATAGTAAATAAAATAAAATAATTTTTAATTAAATTAAAAGAAATAAAATGGAGTCAGGCAACTCTGAAGTGGGAGCTCTCAGGCACACACCACCTGTCACAGCTTTACATTTCTGAGCAAGAATGTCTGATACTACACCAGGAGGAAGAAAGATTTTCTCCTGGCCCAACAACAGGCGCAGTCAATGTAAAACTCTGCAATGCGGCAAATGAGAAGCCATCCCCCACCCTGAAAGCTCCATTCTCCTTCAGTGGTCTTTTGTTAGATCAGCCACTCCTAACTTCCTTCTTTTCCTGTATAAAGTAACCTTCCTCTCCTTCATTTGCCAGGCTAGCCTGTTTTTTGCTATAGCTTAATTATCCCAAATTGCAATTTCTCTGCTATTCCTGAATAAACTCATTTTGCTGGTAAAATTATATTTTAAAGGTTGATACCCATATTATCAGAGGCATCTGAATTCAGAAATAAGACATACAATTAGATTCTTTGGGGACGGTGTCCTTATCTTTAGCTTTTAATGCTAATAATAAAGGATTATTTAACAGAAACCCACTTCTAAGTATCATTTATAATGATAATGAAATCTAAAAGCTTATTTCAGATTTTTATGTTGTATCTTAAGAGTTAGGGTAATCTGTGTGTAAACTAATCATTAATTCCTATCATATTGAAATGCCTTTTTTAAGTGATGAGGTGAATATGGTACTGAGTAGGTGTTTGATGTATAGATATTAATTACTCCCCTTTTAGAAGTTTAAATAGTCTCATAACATTAAAATTTGGACCATCTTATTTATTTATTAATTAAGGGTACATGTATTTTCAAAAACATTGCCCACCTGGAATTCCCCTAAATCTTTCCCTTCAGTCTTAACTACTTTGATAGAATATGGTCCAACCTTGTTTTGGGTTTGAGGAATTATTTTTGGCTGTCACTGAAGATCTTCTTTATTGTATGATAGCTTCATTAGCTCTAGATAGGGTACATGTATTTTCAAAAACATTGCCCACCTGGAATTCCCCTAAATCTTTCCCTTCAGTCTTAACTACTTTGATAGAATATGGTCCAACCTTGTTTTGGGTTTGAGGAATTATTTTTGGCTGTCACTGAAGATCTTCTTTATTGTATGATAGCTTCATTAGCTCTAGATTGCTAGATTTCTGTGAGTGGATCAAGTGACTCTTTCCTCTGGCTTTACTGAAAGTAGAATTACTTGTTATTCAGGGCTTATGATACTCTGCATTCTCTGAGCATATTTAATACAGTAGCCTCAAGGTTCCGTCTGCTAAGAAGTTATCCTGTGTTTTGCCATTTAAATAACTTTAGGTAATTTTTCTTTTTCTATTCTTGGTTCTCACTGCAAATTTTCGGTCCAAATTCTCAACCGAAGCATGGGAGCAGTGCACAGAGCAGCTTCCCACGTGGCTCCACCTAGCAATGCAAAAGTGCAGAAGATGCGGGTTCGATCCCTGGGTCAGGAAGATTCCTTGGAGAAAGAAATGGGAACCCTCTCCATTANCCGAAGCATGGGAGCAGTGCACAGAGCAGCTTCCCACGTGGCTCCACCTAGCAATGCAAAAGTGCAGAAGATGCGGGTTCGATCCCTGGGTCAGGAAGATTCCTTGGAGAAAGAAATGGGAACCCTCTCCATTATTGTTGCCTGGAGAATCCCATAAACAGAGGAGCTTGGTGGGCTACAGTCCTAGGGGTTACAAAAAGTCAGACTCAGCTAAGCACAGACACACCAGTGCACAAATTATCTTCAGTAAGTTCTTTCACTTCATTGTATCTGATCTTTGACTTCATGACCTTTGGTCAGTAGGCCCTTTATTTCATTTGCCATATCAGCAATTTTTAGCCTTCTCATATTTTCCTGTCCATCAGAGACCCCTGGGTCCTCATGTCAGTAACGTAATCCCATGTCTTTAACATCCACCCTTGCTCTTCCCATTGACAGCTGTGCTTCTTGATATGCCAGTCAGCCATTCCTATTTTATCTCTGCAGCATTCACCTCCCTCCAGTCAGCTGTTGTCAAGCATCTAGCCCTTCAGCTCCGGCGAATGAGGTCTTGGCTCAGACATTTTTCTGTCCTTCTCAGTGTCTCAGCAGTATCTATCCCTACTGATCACTGCCTTCTCCCCACACCGTTACTGTGCTCTTGGCTTTGTCAATCTCTGCTGACTCTCATTCTTCCTCTGCTCATTTTTTTCTGCAGCCTTCTCAATACTCATGTTTATGAGTCCTCCTGCGTTGTTCATTTTCTCACAGTACCCTTACTAGGAAACCTCATCAGTGCCTTGGTTTCCCAAAGGCCTGGCTTAATGAATCCTGAGTTATTAAATCCAGGCCAGGCCTCCAAGTACTTACTGGTCATCAGACTTGCTATGACTCCCAGAATCTTGATAATTAGCTTTGTCCCTTCAGGGTAAGAGCATGCAGTATATTGCTAACACTGTGCAGAGTATTGGCTTTTAGCTTTCATGGGCATTTCCTCTAAGATGTATATGAGATTTCCTTACCAGTAAATGATGGATTTGGGCATCTTAGATTAAATACAGAACATATAAGCATGGGATATGCATCTTTTATTTTTCCCTGTTGGTTATTGTATCATTTATTTGGTGGATGAAAATCTATTTGAGGCAAATGATAAGATTGCTTTCAGCTTTTCTTAATGGCTCCTGGACTCTTGATTTCATGCGAAGGAATTAATTGAATTTGAATGAGTTCAATGCATAAACATAGCTGTTTATGCAAAAGTACCCTCACCATCATCAAGGGCTTTTGTTGTTTTGTTTTTCTTGGCTTTTCTGCAGGTTAATGACAACTCCTATGTAAGAAAAAGATAAATCAAACTTCAGTCTCTGGGAAATATTCATGTAGTCATTTCTCACACCTTTTAAAGAAATGAAGATATGCAGTCAATCAAATTCTCGCTTAAAATTTGACTTTACAAAACATTTTTCAATATTTTAACTTAAATAAAAATTTTTTACAGAATATATTTTTTGTATAGTTGTGATATCAGTGTTGGAATTATCATATTACACTGTGAGGAGATCTTCCATTTGTACTAATATTTTATAACTGGGAAGGAGAAAATTATATCATCTAGATGCAAAGCATGAAAAACAGTCCTAATGTAGTACTGTGTTAATTAACCAACTGCCTGAATGATTCAGAAATGGTAGGATAGTCTTATGAAGTGCTCAGATTCCAAGAAAACCCACATAAGAAGCAGGCAGCAGAGGATGAGCTGGTTAGATAGCATCACTGACTTCATGGACATAAATTTGGGCAAACTCTAGGAGAAGGAAATGGCAACCCTCCTCTATTCTTGGCTGGAAAATTCCGTGGACAGAGGAGCCTGGCAGGCTATAGTCCATGGAGTCCCAAGGGTCAGACACGACTGAGCGAGTAAGCCACTACCACCACTGGGAGATAGTGAAGGCCAAGGAGGACTGGCGTGCTGCAGTCCATGGGTCCCGAAGAGTCAGACATGTCTTAGCAACCGAAAAGCAAGAACAAATAGTGGATTGTTCATTTGCATATGAGAACTGTTATTAAGATATCTTTTGTACTGACTTGGTGTACAGTTGACTTTTCAGTACATCAGCCCTGTCTTGCCAAAGAGATGACCTTCTGTATATAGATTTTACATTAGGTATTTTTTAGACTGAGCATGCAGGCAAGGCTTTGTATAAATAGCCAAGTCCTTGGTTAGGAAAATTTTAAAGCTAAGGCTTTGAAATATCCAGACAGTTTGAACATCAGTCAAAAATGAAACATCTAGAAATCATGTAATAGCGTGAATGGGAAGGGTGTCAAGCCAAGAGGGGGAACCGGCCTTATGCTTCTTTTGACTAGGAGAAAGGCAGACATGCCTACCTGCCTTGTGGAAAGGTGACCTTGAGTAAACACTACATTGAACTGTTAAGTGGGTAACCTGGAGCTTTATATAATGTAAATCCAATGACCTGTTAGCCTGATTGCATTATTAGAAAGCCTGCTTTGGGCCAGAAAATAGCAAATCACTTACTTTTCTAGATGATTTCAATACCCAGCTATTGTTACCAAAAATCGAGTCTTTCATCAGCATGTTCCCAAAACCACAGCATTTCCAGGTTAAAACAACTGGGACCTTCAGTATAATTTTCCTTTGATCTACTTTTTAATCATCTTTACAATTTTGAATGAAAGACAGAAGCTGTAGTGTTTGGAATGAGAGATACCCTGAAATTACTGCTCTATTTGAAAGCCTTAATCATATATAATTTCCTCGTTTATAAATGTTAAATCTCAAATGAGGGATTTGCCTTCTTCAAACATGTTTTGTGTGCCTTTTCTGTGCAACAAGGCCTTCCTTTGAAAAGCTTGTTCAGACTTAGTTTTGATTCAAAGCCTGAGCTTTTGCATGCCTGGAATTCTTGCTCTTCAAAATATTTGCTCCCTGGAGAGGTCAGCTGAAGATGGAGTTGTCATGTGACTATGGACCATTGACCTGGAAGATGTTTAGGTAACGGAATGAGCTTTGGCAGAGTTCCACTGCTTTCTAGTTGAGGGGAGCCAGGAACGGAGGGCAGGGCTAGCTGTGTTCAGATGGGAAGACCTTGCTAAAAAATGTTTGAAACCTGAATGTACCTTCTTTTGATGCTTCTGCCTTATTCCTTAGGAACATTTTACACTGCAGCATTCCTAAGTGGGCCGTAGCGTGTAGTGATGCATATTTAAGTGATCTTGCATCTAAACAAATGCATTCACCCTCGGCTTGGTGAGCAGAATCTGAATGATGCCTGTACTGTGTTAGAAAGGGACAGACGTTTTCATTACAAAATTCAGTCAAGCAGAAAAGTAGCAAAGTGAGCAGAAATTTTCATTTACATCCATGATTGAAGTTGCAGTGATAAAAGAAAATCGCTAAGTTCAACAGTAGCCTTGTTCTCATTCTGTTATATGACACGGAGGATATGGTCAATACAGAAATAGTTTTTTGATACTTACATTATTGAGGAAGGTGCTGGTGGATAGTTTTAAATGGCACAAATCTTTTAACTGACCTTCGTTACCCCCACCCAGGGTTTTTGTAGTATCTTTAAACAGACTCCAGTACCCCCTTAGTATCAAGTCCATTATTGATCTGTTAAAATGTGGGCTTTATGTTCGATTACCATAGAGATCCACAGTAATTCCTTTGCCTTTACTTGTGAGCACCAGCAGGTGTGGGGCCTCCCAAGTGACGCAGTGGTAAAGAATGCACCTGCCAACGCAGGAGACGCAAGTTTGACCCCTGGGTCAGGAAGATCCCCTGGAGGAGGGCATGGCAGCCCACTCCGTTATTCTTGCCTGGAGAACCCCATGGACAGAGGAGCCTGGCAGGTTACAGTCCAGGGGGTCACAAAGAGCCAGACATGACTGAGCATCTGAAAAAGAACAACAAATCAGCAGGTGAAACAGAGCTCAGATAACTAGGGCCAAACCTAGACACCACCATCAGAAGAGGCTGGATTAGAGAGTGGTCAGGATTTTCCAGTTTCTCTGCTAAATAGTTCATTATGTACCTTTTGGTGTGTGTATATATATATATATATATATATATAAGCTTTAATGCAGTAATTTGCTACCCCAAGCCCTCTTCCTTGGAAGTCCAGAAATTCGCTTCTTTTGGTTCTCTCAGGAGCAGTGAGCCCCGGCAAACTGATTTACAGTAATGAAGCTACTCCTTGTTTACAAGTCAAAGTGGCAGTTCCTAAGTCCACAGTCGAATGGTAACTGAGGGAGAGATTCTTATTTATACAGATCCATCCCCAGTGAAAAGACCATGTGATTTTTGAAAAACTGGGTAATTTCTAAAACATATTTTTATTGAAGAACTTGATGAATCATGTATACTTTTTTTTTTTTTAAATTCTGTGAGATATTGTGTCCCTCTCCCCTAGGTCGTGATTTGAGTACAATGACAGAACTCCAGTCCTTTCTGCTATGCTTGAACAAAGCCCTGGGAATTTAGAGCAGTGTTCTCATGCCAATAAAAGGTTGTGCTAATTCCAAATACCACATCCTAGATACTTCCTGGCTAGCTCTTTGTTAAATGCTGTGATATTTTTTTTTCTGCGTCATTCTCTCCTTATCTACTTCCTCCTGTCCCAAATAGTTTTGCATCTTTTTAGGATATGATTTTTGTTTCTGGAAAGTTTTGAATTAGCACATCCCTGAAATACAGGGCGACATGTGTATTCCTCTGATTCTTAGGAGACACCCCCACTGTCTCCTAAAACTAGATATTTTAGGTCTAGGCTAGACACAGGAGAATCCAGAAGGTACTTAATATGCTCCCAAGGGGCACAGTGTGGCAGTTGGGTGTCAAGGGGTCTCCCAGATAGAAGAGGTTTGGGCTGGAACAGCCTAGTCAGGGCATGGAGAACACATGGAGTGGTAGCTGGTTGTAAGCACTGATGATGAATAAAGGGTTCTAGGACAGACCAGCAGGAAAATGGAATGAAGCCAGTGAAACTCCTCTGCTAACCTTAGTGAGTGATGAAGAACCCAGCACATGGGGTCATGATGAGCAGATGCATAGATGGAAAGGAGAGGGGAGAACTGGAATGATGTCTTTTATACTCAGGAAATGGTGTACTGGAATTCTGAATTTCAGAACATTTTTACGTGTGACATGATCTGAGATCCATCTTCAGGAACATGGATAGTTGGAGTGGAGTACAGAGGTACAGCCCTTGGGGCTAGAGACATGAATCAGTGGTAAATATTTGGGGACAAAATAGAAGCAGAGTATCATGGGAAAGGGGACCAGGGTTCTACAACCAACTTGTCAGCAGGCATCACCCTTTGGAGCTCCCTCAACATGCTGAATGTTATGTGATGCACAGTCTTAGAAATCCCCTGAGCCTTCATCAGAAAGTAGTATCGGACTTCCCTGGTGGTCCAGTGGTTAAGAATCCAACCCCCAGTACAGGGGACACGAGTTCAACCCCTGATCCAGGAAGATTCCACATGCTGTTGGGCAGCTAAGCCTGTGCGTCCCAACTACAGAAGGCATCACCCTCCAGAGTTCACCAGCTGCAGCTCCTGAAGCCTGAGTGCCCTGGGGTCTGTGCTCTGAAACAGGAGAAGCCCACGCACCTCATCTAGAAAGTAGTCCCTGCTCACTGCAACTAGAGAAACCCTGCACACAGCAAGGAAGACCCAAGGCAGCCACAAATAAATAAGAAAATGTTTTAAATGAAGAAGGGAAGGAGTAGAACAGGAGCCGAGGAGGTGTCAGTGGTGGGAAAGAACCCGGATGAGGGTCAAGTGGTGAAGAGTAATGGCTACCCTCAGAGGTGCCTTCTCTCCCCGACCCGGCTCCCCCAGATCAGCACAGTGGATGAAGCCACCCAGGGTGACAGGCGAGTGACAGGGTGGGAGAGGGTGGAGAGTCATCTCCAGACTACAAAGCCAACAGACCCTGGGAAAAACCGAAAGAGGGCGTGATCGTCAATGATGAGGTTGAACAAGAAGTGTATGATGAGAAGTTCAAAAAGCGTGCACAGATGAAAAAAAAAAACGGTGACAGGCAGGAAGCTGGAAGGCCTGAGCACCTTTTCAAATGTGAAGAAAGTCTCTTAGTTGAGGAAAAAACGCTGCCTTGAGCGTTGTGCTTCCCGAAGATTCGGAAGACTCTCGAGTTGGGAGAGTTGGGAGAGGACGTTGATGAAACAGGTGAGGCAGAGCGTCCCCTTGAAGAAGTTGGCCCCCAGGGTCTTCTGACATCTTCCAAAGAAAGGTTTATCAAAGAAAGGATAAGAAAGGCCTTATCCAGCCTTATCAGGATCGTCAGGGTACCACCTGAGAGCTACAAAGCCATGGTGAATGTGAGCACATCTCTAGGGTTTACAAGGTGAAAGGACAGGGTGACTGTGAGATCCCTTACAGCAGGCCACAAAAGGAACGCNCAGCAAAGGAATGGAACTGGCAACTGAAAGGTCACCATGGAGAGGTGTGGAAGCTGTTGAATGCTCAGACATGACTGATAAATATCAGAAAGCTCAAGCAGAAAGTTGAGGACAGAGTCTGCTTCCTTTGTAATCAGTTGTTCAGAGAGGAGTCGATGAGAGGGACAGAATGACTAGCTTCAGACAGAGAGTGGGAGGACAAGTGTTGCCTGAGAAGACATAACTTAAGGAAGAAAGTGATATGGCAGAGAACAGACAGCTGATCTGAGGGCTGAGAAAGAGACTCATGCATTTGTTGCTACTGACCTTGAAAAAAGAATTATTGGAGATTGTTGAAGTGAGGCCAGATGGTGATGAGCCAGGAAGAAGGGCAAGTCAGAGGCATCATAATGACAGTCCATAACTTTGTTGAGAAGTTTATCTGTGAAAATGCCTCTTCCTGTTTTGATTATAGCCTGCCTGACACGTAGGTTTCTGAGTAAGGTGTATGGACAAAACACACTGTATGTTTTTACTTCTCTGTATAATTTAAGGTTTTGGTGATCACTGGTGGTTCTCTTACGTCCTCAAGCATCAGCCCGATTGGTATTTTGTTGTCAATTATGTGGGTTTTAATAATATAACCACCATCAATTGCATCTTCAAAACCCATCAGTTATGGAATTTTTTTAGAAAGAAAGAAAGAGAAGTGTTAGGAGGAAGCTGCCAGTGAGGATACTTGGCATTTTCAAGAGATGAAATAGAGGATTTAACAGGATATCTCTTCAAAGAGTATGCACCTTTCACATTATCTCTCAAAAATATAGAAGACTGAACGAGGCTGATGATAAGTAGATATGAAGGAAACATTTAAATTTCTGCATTTGAATTAAATGCATGATCATGAGTACAAATTATAATGAGAAGTACAAAAAGAGAAATAAGAGATGAAGTGATGTTTGCTGGTAAATAGAGGTAACCATAGTAACAAGGTTAATATCCCTTTCAGTGATTGAATATATGATACTGTGATGGCATATAGAACTGTGCATATAGTCTTCCCAGTATATTCAGTCTTACGTTTATTTCTGCTTAGACCTGTTTATTTGGAGTTAGTTTCCCCTATAACCTCAACTTGTCCCCATTCCACTCATCATTCCTTGAGAGGTAGCTTTGATTTCAAAAACTTGATGCTAAGCTAGTGCAGTGGTGACCACTAGCCACCTGTGGCTATTGAGTGCTTGAGATATTCTAGTTCAAAGTGGTGTATGCTGTAAGCAGACTATACCCATCAAGTATCAAAGAGTTAGTCTTGGCAGCAGGGTTGGTGGTGAATGTAGACTGTCTTAGTATTAACTTTTTACACTGATTACATTGTTGAAATGATAGAAACTGCGCTATACTGGGTTAAAGAAATTGAGAGAACAGAAGTCTGAGCGAGAGAATGCACAGGAATCCATCTCTGACATGGGGATTGGGGGAGGGGACTGAAGACTTGCTTAATGGGTATAAAGTTTCAGTTTTGCAACATGAAAACAGTTATGGAAACTAGTTTCACAATAATGTGAATGTACTTAATGCAGCTGAACTGTACACTTAAAAAATGGTTACAATGGTAAATTGTATATTATGTGTATTTTGCCTCCATTAAAAGGAAAAAACTAGTCCAAAAAGGGTTCTATAATGCAATAACCTGTGACTTAAAAAAAAAAAAAACCTTAATAAGATTAGTAATATTGGATTCTGTTAAGTAGACCTATGCTACCTGAAGGAATAGCTGAATCCAGTCACTTGGGAACTTGTTATAAAAACAGAATCAGCCCCACCTGGACTTGTCCAATCAGAAACTGCATTTTAACAAGATCCGCAGGTGATTCAAGGGCAGTTAAAGCTTGAGAAACCCTGCTCCAAATCATGTCTCAAAGTGTGGTCCATGAACTGCCTGAATCTGAATCCCTCTGGGGAAGTGTGTTTTCACGTGCAACCCAAGCACAGGGATCCAGTCCAGGTCTTGGGGCCAGAAGGGGATGGATCTGCAGTCTAATCAGGCATCCCAGGTGACTCTGAAGCAGCTTAGAGTTTGAGAAGCCCCTTGACCTGGAAAGATTATTTTCGTAACTGTATCTTTGATGTTGGGGTAATTATAAATATGAGTAATAAGATCCATTATTACTAAAATCAAGAATATGAGTAATAATTCCATAAAAAAGAGGCAACAGAGCAAAACACATAACTAATCTTCAGTGGTTTGGTGAGAAAGGCATGATTCGGAATCTATGGAATATTGTAATACTTGGCTGAAATAGTGAGCATTACATAGTCAAGGTCCAAAGTTGAAGCTGGTTCTCTTTTTAACTAGGCAGAAACCCCATGAGGCTTCAGATTTCTAATTTGTAAATGTGAATTGAATTTGATCAGTGACTTTTACATTTCTAAGACAAGGTTAAACTTGGAAAGCAAAGAATTTCCTTTATAGGGACTTCTCTGGGGGTCCCAGTGGTTAAGGCTTCACCTTCCAGTGCAGGAGCTGCAAGTTCCATCCCTGCTCAGGGAGCTAAGCTCTCATATGCCTCTCAGCCAAAAAGCCCGAAACATAAAATGAAGCTATGTTATAACAAATTCAGTAAAGACTTTAAAAATGGTCTACATCAAAAGAAAATCTTAAAAAAAATTTTTATGCATTTCCTTTATAATTGATAAATGTGTGATTACTCAGAAACTCTGAAAGTTTTTACAAGAATTTCAATGCCACCCATGCACAAATTATTGAAACAGAAAATTTGCTAGAAAAGTCTAAAACTAGGCTTTGTCTCGTTATTTTAGATGTCATAGAAGAGAAGCCTGTGTTAGTAAAGATCTTTTATTTTCATAAAAAAATCATATATTCCATAAAATTTCTTTTGCCATTATTGCACTAAATCACTAATTAAGATGTTACAGTCAAGATTTTTCATATAATTTGTGTTCTATTAAAAGTAATGTCTAAAGAATTAAAATGTTAAGATACAATTTTATTAAAATATATACAATTTGAATGTATTTTTTTGATGCTGGGAGGGATTGGGGGCAGGAGGAGAAGGGGATGACTGAGGATGAGATGGCTGGATGGCATCACGGACTCGATGGACGTGAGTCTGAGTGAACTCCGGGAGTTGGTGATGGACAGGGAGGCCTGGCGTGCTGCGGTTCATGGGGTCGCAAAGAGTCGGATACGACTGAGCGACTGAACTGAACTGAACTGAACTTTTATCCTCTTTTAAAATTAGTTTATTTTTTTATTGAAGGACAATTGTGTTACAGAACACAATTTTGTTGTTTCCCGTCAAACCTCAGCATGAATCAGCCATAGGTATACATATATCGCCTCCCTTTTGAACCTCCCTCCCATCTCCCTCCTGACCCCACCCCTCTAGGTTGATACAGAGCTCCTTTGAGTTTCCTGAGCCATACAGCAAATTCCCCTGGCTATCTATTTTACATATGGTAATGTAAGTTTCCATGTTACTCTTTCCATGCATCTCACCCTCTCCTGCCCTCTCCCCATGTCCATAAGTCTGTTCTCTATGTCTGTTTCTCCACTGCTGCCCTGTAAATGCATTCTTCCGTACCATTTTTCTAGAGTCCACATATGTATGTTAGAATACAATATTTATCTTTATTTTTCTGACTCACTTCACTCTGTATCATAGGTTCTAGGTTCATCCACTTCATCAGAACTGACTCAAATATGTTCCTTTTTATGGCTGAGTAATATTGCATTCTGTATATATATTTCAACCTCTTTATTCATCTGTCTGTGGACATCTAGGTTGCTTCTATGTTCTAGTTATTGTAAATAGTGCTGCAGTGAACACTGGGATACATGTGTTTTTTTCAATTTTGATTTTCTCAGGGTATATGCCTAGGAGTGGGATTGCTGGGTCATATGGTGGTTTTATTCCTAGTTTTTTAAGGAATCTCTGTACTGTCTTCCATAGTGGTTGTATCAATTTACATTCCCAGCAACAGTGCAAGAGCGTACCCTTTTCTCCACGCCCTCTCCAGTCTATGAAAATGAAGCTTAAAAATGAAAATATTAAAATTATCTTATATTTTCAAAAATATTTTTTCTTTAGCAGAAAGGAAAATGGTAGTTGCCAGGGGCAGGGGAGAGGAAAAAGCAGGAGTGTCATTCAATGAATATAGAGATTCAGTTTTGCAAGGTGAAAAATTTTTAGAGATTTTTTCGTACTATAAAATATATATACCTAGCAATTGAGTCACTAAGTCATAACTGACTCTTTCCAACCCCATGACTATAGCCCGCCCAAGCTCCCCTGTCTGTGAGATTCTCCAGGCAAGAATACTGGAGTGGGTTGCCATTTCCTTCTCCAAGTAAACATCTTTCTAACATAAGTTCTTTTCAGTTGACAGTAATTTCACAAGTCAGAATCTTGAAATGGAAGTGAATAGGTATGTCTTATCAAAATCTGATGTGGACCTTCAGATTTTTTTAAGTAGGCATTACTCTAAGTTTTAGATTTAATAAATTTTATTTTTAATTAATTGGATTTAATAAAATGTATATTGGTTTGTATTATTAGATTTAATAAATTTTAATATTATTTAATGTTAATAAAAATCAAGAGGATAAATCAAGAGGATATTCCAGGGGATTGCCATATACCCCCTCACCCAGTAGCCCCTAATTGGGTTGGCCAAAAAGTTCATTCAGTTTTTCATAAACACATACAAAAACCTGAACAAAACTTTTTGGCCAATCCAGTATTAATATCTAGTGGTACATTTCTTACAGTTAATGAACGAATTCTGATCCATTATTATTAATACAGTCTGTCCTTTTATTTATCCTTCATTTATGTCCTTCAGTTCAGTTCAGTCGCTAATTCATGTCCGACTCTGTGACTCCATGAATTGGAGCACGCCAGGCCTCCCTGTCCATCACCAACTCCCAGAGTTCACTCAAACTCATGTCTGTCGAGTCGGTGATGCTATCCAGTCATCTTATCCTCTTTTAACCCCTTCTCCTCCTGCCCTCAATCTTTCCCAGCATCAGGGTCTTTTCCAATGAGTCAGCGCTTCGCATGACGTGGCCAAAGAATTGGAGTTTCAGCTTCAGCATCAGTCCTTCCAATGAACACCCAGGACTGATCTCCTTCAGAATGGACTGGTTGGACCTCCTTGCAGTCCAAGGGACTCTCAAGAGTCTTCTCCAACACCACAGTTCAAAAGCATCAATTCTTCGGTGCTCAGCTTTCTTTATAGTCCAACTCTAGCATCCATACATGACCACTGGAAAAACCATAGCCTTGACTAGACGGACCTTTGTTGGCAATGTCTCCTCTTTTTAATATGCTGTCTAGGTTGGTCATAACTTTTTTTCCAAGGAGCAAGCGTTTTTTCATTTATGTGCTTAGTTTTTACCTAAAATCCTTTCTCTGTTCTAAGATCCCATGCAGCACACCACGCGAAATTTACTTGCCATATCTAATCAGCACTCCATGACAGTCTCTCATAACGTCCNTAAAAAATTTTTTTAAGCATTTCCTTTATAATTGATAAATGTGTGATTACTCAGAAACTCTGAAAGTTTTTACAAGAATTTCAATGCCACCCATGCACAAATTATTGAAACAGAAAATTTGCTAGGAAAGTCTAAAACTAGGCTTTGTCTCGTTATTTTAGATGTCATAGAAGAGAAGCCTGTGTTAGTAAAGATCTTTTATTTTCATAAAAAAATCATATATCCCATAAAATTTCTTTTGCCATTATTGCACTAAATCACTAATTAAGATGTTACAGTCAAGATTTTTCATATAATTTGTGTTCTATTAAAAGTAATGTCTAAAGAATTAAAATGTTAAGATACAATTTTATTAAAATATATACAATTTGAATGTATTTTTTTGATGCTGGGAGGGATTGGGGGCAGGAGGAGAAGGGGACGACTGAGGATGAGATGGCTGGATGGCATCACGGACTCGATGGACGTGAGTCTGAGTGAACTCCGGGAGTTGGTGATGGACAGGGAGGCCTGGCGTGCTGCGGTTCATGGGGTCGCAAAGAGTCGGATACGACTGAGCGACTGAACTGAACTGAACTGAACTTTTATCCTCTTTTAAAATTAGTTTATTTTTTTATTGAAGGACAATTGTGTTACAGAACACAATTTTGTTGTTTCCCGTCAAACCTCAGCATGAATCAGCCATAGGTATACATATATCGCCTCCCTTTTGAACCTCCCTCCCATCTCCCTCCTGACCCCACCCCTCTAGGTTGATACAGAGCTCCTTTGAGTTTCCTGAGCCATACAGCAAATTCCCCTGGCTATCTATTTTACATATGGTAATGTAAGTTTCCATGTTACTCTTTCCATGCATCTCACCCTCTCCTGCCCTCTCCCCATGTCCATAAGTCTGTTCTCTATGTCTGTTTCTCCACTGCTGCCCTGTAAATGCATTCTTCCGTACCATTTTTCTAGAGTCCACATATGTATGTTAGAATACAATATTTATCTTTATTTTTCTGACTCACTTCACTCTGTATCATAGGTTCTAGGTTCATCCACTTCATCAGAACTGACTCAAATATGTTCCTTTTTATGGCTGAGTAATATTGCATTCTGTATATATATTTCAACCTCTTTATTCATCTGTCTGTGGACATCTAGGTTGCTTCTATGTTCTAGTTATTGTAAATAGTGCTGCAGTGAACACTGGGATACATGTGTTTTTTTCAATTTTGATTTTCTCAGGGTATATGCCTAGGAGTGGGATTGCTGGGTCATATGGTGGTTTTATTCCTAGTTTTTTAAGGAATCTCTGTACTGTCTTCCATAGTGGTTGTATCAATTTACATTCCCAGCAACAGTGCAAGAGCGTACCCTTTTCTCCACGCCCTCTCCAGTCTATGAAAATGAAGCTTAAAAATGAAAAAATTAAAATTATCTTATATTTTCAAAAATATTTTTTCTTTAGCAGAAAGGAAAATGGTAGTTGCCAGGGGCAGGGGAGAGGAAAAAGCAGGAGTGTCATTCAATGAATATAGAGATTCAGTTTTGCAAGGTGAAAAATTTTTAGAGATTTTTTCGTACTATAAAATATATATACCTAGCAATTGAGTCACTAAGTCATAACTGACTCTTTCCAACCCCATGACTATAGCCCGCCCAAGCTCCCCTGTCTGTGAGATTCTCCAGGCAAGAATACTGGAGTGGGTTGCCATTTCCTTCTCCAAGTAAACATCTTTCTAACATAAGTTCTTTTCAGTTGACAGTAATTTCACAAGTCAGAATCTTGAAATGGAAGTGAATAGGTATGTCTTATCAAAATCTGATGTGGACCTTCAGATTTTTTTAAGTAGGCATTACTCTAAGTTTTAGATTTAATAAATTTTATTTTTAATTAATTGGATTTAATAAAATGTATATTGGTTTGTATTATTAGATTTAATAAATTTTAATATTATTTAATGTTAATAAAAATCAAGAGGATAAATCAAGAGGATATTCCAGGGGATTGCCATATACCCCCTCACCCAGTAGCCCCTAATTGGGTTGGCCAAAAAGTTCATTCAGTTTTTCATAAACACATACAAAAACCTGAACAAAACTTTTTGGCCAATCCAGTATTAATATCTAGTGGTACATTTCTTACAGTTAATGAACTAATTCTGATCCATTATTATTAATACAGTCTGTCCTTTTATTTATCCTTCATTTATGTCCTTCAGTTCAGTTCAGTCGCTAATTCGTGTCCGATTCTGCGACTCCATGAATTGGAGCACGCCAGGCCTCCCTGTCCATCACCAACTCCCGGAGTTCACTCAAACTCATGTCTGTCGAGTCGGTGATGCTGTCCAGTCATCTCATCCTCTTTTGTCCCCTTCTCCTCCTGCCCCCAACCCCTCCCAGCATCAGGGTCTTTTCCAATCAGTCAGCTCTTCGCATGAGGTGGCCAAAGAATTGGAGTTTCAGCTTCAGCATCATTCCTTCCAATGAACACCCAGGACTGATCTCCTTCAGAATGGACTGGTTGGACCTCCTTGCAGTCCAAGGGACTCTCAAGAGTCTTCTCCAACACCACAGTTCAAAAGCATCAATTCTTCAGCACTCAGCTTTCTTTATAGTCCAACTCTCACATCCATACATGACCACTGGAAAAACCATAGCCTTGACTAGACGGACCTTTGTTGGCAATGTCTCCTCTTTTTAATATGCTATCTAGGTTGGTCATAACTTTTTTTCCAAGGAGCAAGCGTTTTTTAATTTATGTGCTTAGTTTTTACCTAAAATCCTTTCTCTGTTCTAAGATCCCATGCAGCACACCACGCGAAATTTACTTACCATATCTAATCAGCACTCCATGACAGTCTCTCATAACGTCCCCACTGTTGGGCTTGGCAGTTTTGAGGAGTAGTGGTCAGGCGTTTTTTTAGGATGCTCTTGGTGGAATTTTCTTATGCTTCACCTGGAGTTATGGGTTTCTGGGAGAAAGACCACAGAAATAGATTTCCTTTTTCATCATATCTTATCAAGATCCCCTGTGATCAACAAGATCTGTGTCTATTACTGTTGACTTTGATCATATGGCTGGGATAGTGGTTGTCAGGTTTCTCCACTATAAACTTACTCTTTTCCCCTCATCATGTACTGAACTCTTCAGAAGAAAGTCACTAATAAGAAATAGAGAATAGCCCACAAGTAGAATTTTGCTTCACCTCCTGAGGCATAGATGATTTTTAATTCTACACAGGTTTGCCTTTTACCACCCATTTTATTTATTCAGTGTTAGTAACTCATAGACATTTTATGTTTTGTGTTATAATCTAATACTACTTTATTAATTATATATGTACACACACATACACACACGTAATTGCTCAAGTTGTTCNAGTAGAATTTTGCTTCACCTCCTGAGGCATAGATGATTTTTAATTCTACACAGGTTTGCCTTTTACCACCCATTTTATTTATTCAGTGTTAGTAACTCATAGACATTTTATGTTTTGTGTTATAATCTAATACTACTTTATTAATTATATATGTACACACACATACACACACGTAATTGCTCAAGTTGTTCCAGTTTTGGCCTTTGGGAGCTCATTCATTTGGCTTCTGTGCTTATTTTGAAATACCCTCTTTGATTGTTTTCTCCACAAGATGCTCCAGACTCATATGTTTTAGGCCCCAATCTTAGAATCCTCTGTTTTTCNACATACACACACGTAATTGCTCAAGTTGTTCCAGTTTTGGCCTTTGGGAGCTCATTCATTTGGCTTCTGTGCTTATTTTGAAATACCCTCTTTGATTGTTTTCTCCACAAGATGCTCCAGACTCATATGTTTTAGGCCCCAATCTTAGAATCCTCTGTTTTTCCAAGGGACTCTTAATTCCTTTTATTGCAGAATAATATTAAAACTAGAGACCTGGGCACTGGATGTGCTCATTGCCACTAGAACATCTGCTTTCAACGTGCCTCTCAGAGTGAGGCATTATATTTGTATAGAGTCCAGCTCGTATGAATATTTCTGTAGCTGACTATCTGTATCTATATTAAGCTAAATATGCATTCATCCTTAGGGCTCCAACTCTGATCTGTTACTTCATGGATCTTTCTGGCCCCTCCCCTGGCTTATCTGTAAATTTCACTGACAGGGGCAGGCCTGGTCCTACCATCCGCCTTCTGGTTACACAGTTCTTCAGTTGTACACTTGCTGAGCAGTACCAGAATTAATTCATGCCTCTGTGAGGTTTTTAAAAAGCTGCACACTAGCTAACAAATGCTTATTTTGTTCCTGTCTTTTTCACCTATATCCTCTGCAGTCTTTTCATCATCTTGCATGCTCAGTTACTCAGTCGTGTCTGACTGTGATCCCATGGACTGTATAGGATTTTCTAGGCAAGAATACTAGGGTGGGCTGCCATTTCCTCCTCCAGGGGATCAGACCTGCCTCCCCTGTGTCGCTTACATTGGCAGGCTGATTGTTTGCCCTTGTGCCACCTTTCATGGTTAGAAGACCACTGTTATTCAGAACCTGGGTCAAACACTGTTTCTCTCTGACACTCAACCTGCCATTTGTGTATGTAAGCGAGACCTGGCTCCATTCATTTGAAAAGTCAGAGAGAGGGTTTAGGAGAAACTTGTAGCTTTCACTTCTTTTGCCTTTATGCTTATCTTTCTTATCTGAAGCTTTGCCAATTTTCAGGAATTCCATTGCTAGAATTCTCCCTCACCCTTTCCTTTAACTTTTTAGAGACAAGGAAGGGAGGTTACACCTTGGGCAGAAGCCCAAAGACCTGAAATGTTTCTAGCCAACACCAATTTAATCTTTGTGAATTCATAGAAAAACAACTTATTCATTTGAAATGTCTTGTCTTGAAGACCGTACATGTGGTTCTAGAAACTTATTCGGTCTGTTCAGTCCCACTCCTACTCAAAAATTTAGGAGACTCGGTTTTGAGAAATTCTGCTCTCTGCTCTAGCACCCTTCCCCACCTTTTCTGCATGTGCCGTGATTCACAGTCCCTTTGGTTTTACTCGTCGTACTTTTTACTCTCTATTGTCTTCCTGAAATCATCTGTCTTTTGTAAAGGAACATAAAGAAACAAAAATACATTCCTGTCTTCACATTTCATGTTGTGGGAGACTCTGTATTTGCCTGATTAATATTCAGTCCTAATTCTTCCTTTCAAAAAGAATTCCAGATTTTCCTCATTTGTGGACACAATGTGCTCGACCAAAATTATTGTTTGCAAATTCCCTCACCTCATGGTTTAATATGGCCAGATGACATCGCTCTGGCGGATGGGATGTGGATACTGGGTGGATGTTCGTCCCAGTGAAACAACAAAGCTTTAACAGGGGGAAAAAAAAACAACCAGAAAACCTTTATCCCTTGACCTGTTCCTGCCTGGAACTTGAATATGAACTCTTAATATCCTGTGGCTATTTCGTGATCACAAAGCATGTTGAGAAAAGCCAACACAGAAAGGATGGCAGTGCAGAACAGAAAGATGGTGTTGAGCCCCTCCGTCATCTCCAGCTCTTTTGCAGCCCAGTGGACTGAGGCCCGCCAGGCTTCTCTGTCCATGACCAGCCAAGAGTACTGGAGTGGGTTGCCATGTCCTTCTCCAGGGCATCTTCCTAACCCAGAGATGGAACCCCCATCTCCTGCAGTACAGGTGGATTCTTTATCGCTGCGTCACCAGGGAAGCCCTGGTGCAGAAATATAGGAATAACCTAGTCTCTGGGACCTTCATGGACCATCTGCAGCAGCTTCAGCCTTGATGTGAGACTCATGGGAGAGAGAGTTCTGTCATGACTCTCTGCTACCGTTTGTCACGCATTCTCTTTTGTGTTTACCATGCGTTCCATTCTGTGCTGTGGAATGCATTGTTAACTGTTCATATGACTCGCTAGCTAATTTAAGTCTGGTTTTATTGTTCCATTGACCACATTGCAGATCATTATTTTATAGTCCGAAAGTGAATCCACTTTTATAAACGCCAAAGAGAATTGGCCAAGTAACCCAGTTTAATCAGACTTTAAAAAACAGTGAGTTGAGTAACCACACTTGGATTGGAGTCCGGAGGTCCAGATTTTCAGGCCAGTTGCACTGCCAACTGGCTCTGTGGGCAAGCCACTTGACCCGGGTTCTTTTCCTCTCATCTGCAAAATGAGGTAATTTGAATAAGACAGTCCTCTCAAGGACCACCTAAGAGCCAGTGGATCGATGCCTGCAGAGTCCCAAAGGAATTCAGTGCTGTTGTTTACCTTGCCAAGAATTTTGGCAAAGAAGCCAAGCAGAGAGCTTGTTCCTTAGCTGTGAAAATTCCTTTTCAGCTGGAGTGTGTGTAATATAAATTGTAAATGTTTCAAACAAGAAACCAGGTTGTGTGATTACCAGTAAATATGCACAGTTGTATATTGAATTTAACTGATGGGATTGTGTTTGTTGTTTAGTCACTAATTCCTGTCTGACTCTTTTTGCAACTCTATGAACTGTAGCCCACCAGCCTCCTCTGTCCATGGGATTCTCCAGGCAAGAATACTGGAATGGGCTGCCATTTCCTTCTCCAGGGAATCTTCCCGACCCAAGGGTCAAACCCATGTCTCCTGCGTTAGCAGCTGAATTCTTCACAGTTGAGCAGCCAGGGGAAACTACTAGGATTGAATGATGCCAGATTCCTAAAATTCAACATTAGCAGAAAGATGATTTCTCATTAGAATACTTAATTCATTGTGGTCTCTTTCACTTGCATTCTGTTCATTTTTTTTTAACCTGAGGATCACACCAAATAAACAGAAATTTTGTTTTAAAATTAAAAGTACTGTGTATTAAACAGATGGGCTTCCATGGTGAGTCAGTGGTAAAGAATCTGCCTGCCAGTGCAGGAGACCCAATTCAATCTCTGGTTCAGGAAATGATTCCTGGAGAAGGAAATGTCTATCCACTCCAGTATTCTTCCCTGGGAAATGCCATGGACAGAGGAGCCTTGTAGGCTGCAGTCCCTCAGTTCAGTTCAGTTCAGTCGCTCAGTCGTGTCCGACTCTTTGCAACCCCATGAATCACAGCACGCCAGGCCTCCCTGTCCATCATCAACTGCCGGAGTCCACCCAAACCCATGTCCATTATGTCGGTGATGCCATCTAACCATCTCATCTTCTGTCTTCCCCTTCTCCTCCTGCCCACAATCTTTCCCAGCATCAGGATCTTTTCAAATTAGTCAGCTCTTTGCATCAGGTGGCCAAAGTATTGGAGTTTCAGCTTCAACATCAGACCTTCCAATGAACACCCAGGACTGATCTCCTTTAGGATGGACTGGTTGGATCTCCTTACAGTCCAGGGGACTCTAAAAAGTCTTCTCCAACACCTAAAAAGTCTTCTCCAACACCGCAATTCTAAAGCATCAATTCTTCTGTGCTCAGCTTTCTTTATAGTCCCAACTCTCACATCCATACATGAACACTGAAAAAACCATTGCCTTGAGTAGATGGACCTTTGTTGACAAAGTAATGTCTCTTCTTTTTAATATGCTGTCTAGGTTGGTCATAACTTCCCTTCCAAGGAGTAAGCATCTTTTAATTTCATGGCTGCAGTCACCATCTGCAGTAATTTTGGAGCCCAGAAAAATAGCTACTGTTTACCCATCTATCTGCCATGAAGTGATGGGACTGGATGCCATGATCTTAGTTTTCTGAATGTTGAGCTTTAAGCCAACTTTTTCACTCTCTTCTTTCACTTTCATTAAGAGGCTCTTTAGTTCTTCACATTCTGCCCTAGGGTCACAAAAAGTCAGATATGGCTTAGCTACTGAACAGTAACAAATGAATGGGTAGCTGTTGTATAACACAGGGAACTCAGCTTAGTGCTCTGTGATGACCTAGAGGTGTGGGAGGGGGAAGGGGGTAGCAGGGAGCAGTAGGAGGAAGATTCATGAGGGAGGGGATATATGTATACATAGAGCTAATGCACATTGTTATGCAGTAGAAAGTAATACAGCATTATAAAGTGATTATTCTCCAATTTAAAAACACACATAAATAAAATGCAAAAGATAAATAAAAATAAAAGTGTGCATGGTTCTATGTGGAAACTACAGGAATATACTATCAGATTTTTTTTTTAATTAAAAAGCTATTTCTTAGAGCACTTTTACATTCTCAGCAAAACTGAGTGGCCACTATAGAGAGTTTCCACATATCTATCCCCTGTTGCTTCGTAGTTGGATTTTGTTTTGTGTGTGTGTGTGTTATAGATTTTTAAGAATAATGTTTTTAGAATTCAAAAGAGAGAAAAGGTAAACCGTATTAAACTAAACTAGATTCTGAGAAAGGATTTGTTATATTTTTACCACTTCTCTTTCATTCCTTATTAAAGAAATTTTAACAGATTTGTGTGGTTTAATTGCTTTAACATTTCCAGTGTATAACATTCTACTATGTGCCATCAGTTTTGAAACAAGATTGTAAAATCCAAGTTTTGATGAATTTTATTTTAATATTAGAGTACAATGAGTTTTCTATTTTGCCATTAGTCCCGAGGGCCTATTAAATAACCTGTATTAATCCTTTAAAAAAGCTATCTCATTTGAGGGACATATATTTCTTGACTATGTGCAATATTAAAAGCCTAAGGGTATCTTCACACAGTGAAATGAAATGCCATTTTCCAAATAAAAAATACGAATCAAATATCCTTTTATTAAATTAATCATATGTGTCCTTTTGATGAACACTAGATTTTACCAAGGTAAATATCTTCCAGTGACTTTGACTTTGCATTAAAATCTACTCCTTAGCAGATTGGCCTCAGGTCAAGTAAAAAAGGACACTTTGTCATTCAGCAGCTGTCATCCAGTTTATGCCACAAAAACTATTTTAGGACAAAGTTGAGAGTATCCAGTATCTTCTCCTGATTGTCTCATGAACTGATTTAATAGCTTTGGCCCAGGCATTGAATCTTCCCAGATAACTAGTTGTAAAGAAATAAAAAAACATTGTTTAGTATTTCTGATGTTTGTAAATATGGTAGAGAGAGAGAGAGAGAGAGTGAGAGTGTATGTGTGTGTGTGTGTGTGTGTGTGTGTGTGTGCTGCTCAGTTCAGTTCCGTTCAGTCGTGTCCGACTCTTTGCTACCCCATGAACTGCAGCACACCAGGCCTCCCTGTCTGTCACCAACTCCCAGGGTCCACCCAAACCCATGTCCATTGAGTTGGTCAGTCAGGCCAATTCTTTGCAACCCCATGGACTGTAACCTGCAAGCCTCCTCTGTCCATGGGATTTTCCAGGCAAGAATACTGGAATTGGATAGCCATTCCCTTCTCCAGGGGATCTCCCCAACCCAGGGATTGAACCTGGTCTCTTGCATTGCAGGCAAATTCTTTATCACCTGAGCCACCAGGGAAGCCCAGATATGTATGGTAGTATGGCTTGACAGTTGAGAGCTGGTAAATCAGGCAGGCATCTTCAGGCCACTGTCAATTCTGGCCTCCTGTGGCCTTGAAAATAGGATGCCTCTGGTATAAAGTGTTCTTGCTTTGTTTGATTGCCTTCCCTGAGAAACCATGAAGAGTCCACTTCGAGAAAGATGTTTTCGTTTTTGATGAGGTTATTTTTGTTTTTCATTCTCCCAACTCATCTTTTTTTTTGGGTCTATTTTATTTGTTGTTTTGTTTTATAGTATTCTATGTAAAAGTAAAAGAAAAATGTGACATCATTTGCATTATTATGTCATTTCTTTCCTTATAATTTATATCTTGATGTTTGTCTCTGGGGCTTGATTATAGCCTTCTCAAGGTTGGTGGCGTTACATGTGTATTTGGGAAAGTGTTAGTCACGCCCTGTGTCCCACTCTAGAGAGCCATCACAAAGCTGTTGTGGAGCCGAATTGCAGTGATGCTTCCATGGACTCAAAAGTTTCCTTCCTCACCAAGTACCACCCACATGAAGCTCTTGGGGGCACCATGTCTCATAATTCTTGCATTCTCTGTGACCCACAATGCAATGCTGTGGACGCCATTAATTGTTTCAGAGATTTGAGGAATGATAAGGCTCTTCATCCCCTATGATTTGCTTAGACTTTTACCTAAGTATTATTTATTAAAATAAATACTTAAATTTCATGAGGCATCATGCGTGTTTGAACTAGAGACAGACTAAAATTTAAATGCATTTTTAGAAAGATAGTTTTAAGGAAGCCTTTTGTTTAAAGGGTTTGAAAAGTTGCTTTTTCTCCCCCTTTTTAGAACCTTTATCTCGTTATGTATCATTTCATAAAATTTCATATAACGTACTATGAAAGTAAAAAAATGGTTCTTGTCTTTGCTGGTGTGTGGATAAAATGTGTGGACATTTTATCATTTTGTAAAATTTCATGTAACATACTATGAAAGTAAAGAAATGGTTCTTGTCTGTGCTGATGTGTGGACAGCTTGTATTCCTTGCTTGTTTGAGGTTGTTGGTTTTAGTCTGCTCTTGCATGGCTTGCTTGAAGGATCGTGGTGCCTTACTAGGTGGTCTCCTTTTCACTTATCATCTCATGACACTAGTCCATCTTTCACTTGATTAAAGAGTTTATCGGGAATCAAACAAGCATGTCATTACTGTTTAAAATGCCCTGTGGCCTGTGTTACATCCAAAATGGTTTAAAACCTTAGACTCTAAAACTAGAGTCCGCCATATTTCTCCAGTCTTTTATTTATTTCTGGACATTTTCCCCCACCTACCTTATGTTGCAGGTATAGTGGACTTCTGCCTCTTCTATGATGTGCTTTGTCTTTTTTTCTTTCTTTGCACAGAATGTTTCCTTTTGCCACGTATCCATTCATCTATCCATCCATCCATCCATCCATCCATCCATCCATCCATTCATCCAGTATGGTCATGTTTGCTAGAACTAGACCATGGATTAGGAGTAGAATGTTTAACAGGATAGATACTGTCTTAACATTGCATTCATTCCTACATGGCCCATTCCTGTTCATCCATTTAGACTCATTTCTACTGTTATTTCTACTTTGAGATCATCCCCAGTATCCCCAAGAAGATGTGTTCACTATGTTGACCCATCACGTTATCTAGTTGCAATTAAGTGGCAGTTTTTTGTGTGATTGATTCAGAGAGATTCATGTTCAATAAATTAGAATTTCACTTTAAACACTTAGAAAGTATTTAACCATCAAGGCAATGTGACAAGGAACTTGGCTGTTTACGGAAGCAGGACTCAAAATTCTAAAGATACTTCTTCCTGGTTTGACTACTTCATCATTGTAAAAGCAGCATAACTTCTCTCAAGTTCTTTTAGCCTGTCCTTCCTTGATACCATCACCGCGAAAAGATCCCTGGGCTGCAGACGGAATGATATGAAGCTGTTTGTTTTCTTTGTTTGCAGTTGGAGAGTTTGTGAGCGATGCCCTCCTTGTTCCCGACAAGTGCAAATTCTTACACCAGGAGAGAATGGATGTCTGTGAAACCCACCTTCACTGGCACACCGTGGCCAAAGAGGTACCAGCCCTTTCATCTTCCTCCTTGTCAAGTGACAGTTTCCTAGGGATGATCCACAGTGACACTGTAGAGGATGTTTGGAGGCAACAGCTGTCTGTTGATAAATGTGATTTTTTTTTTAATTATTAGTGTTAAAAATAAAAATCTTCATGAATATTTTAAGAGGATATCTTGAGACAACAGCTGTGTTGATCAATAAGTTATTATTATCATTTAAAAAAGCTATCCATGAGTATTTTATGTTTAGTTAGATTTGTTATGCTATGTCATGTTTAATAAATTGAAACTATAAATTTATACTCTCTATAAACCTTAAATTAAATATACCTTTTTAAAAATGTTTGTAATTTGTGTCTTGTTTTCATTTGGCACATGCCAAGTTTTTATACTTTTAGCTTTTTTCTCTGTTATCCATTGGGGAATACAGTGGTAGAGGAGAAAGTAGCTTGTCCAGTACTGGCATGAAAGTTGCAGTTAGATCTGAGTTTTGCCATCAATTTTGTGTTCTGTGTGTCACACTGACGCCATCATTTCTCCACAGGGAGTGAGTCTATGCACCAGTTCTGACTTTTGCTAAGCCTGCTTTTAACAAAGCCAATAAGACATAAAGCAGTTAGTGTAAAATGCCACTTTTTGATATTGTTGCCTTTAAAACTGTTTTGCCCCTTTATTTTATGAAGTTTTTTTCTGATAAATTATATACTTTTTTTTCTTTGTAATGAAATCAGTCTCCCAGAATTAGATTCCTTGATTTAGTTCAGTGGTTCTCAAATGAGGTCAGTTTTGCTCCACATCCCTTCCCAAGGACATGTGCTGATGTGTGGAGATATTATTGGTTGTCACAGTTTTTTTTTGTGACAAGGGGTGATACCACTGGCATTTGGTGGCCAGGGGCCAGAATGTTCTGCTAAGCATTCTTCAGGGAACAGGACAAGTGTCCCTTGCCCTCTAGAATGATCTGGCCCAAAATGTCGATGGTACTGAGGTTGGGAAACCCTAATCTAGCTCCTTTTAGCCATTGCATCATAGCCTTAAAGCTGTTAGGCAAAAAAAAACACTTAAGATTCAGCATTAATTTTGCCTTTCATAAAGTAATATGTTGTAAGCAACATTGTCTTTATATAAAAATGTTTCGGAGCTAATTGATATTAAGAAAACAACCTAGATGATTTAAAGCTCAGTACCCATCTGATTGGGCTTCCCAGGTGGCTGGCTCAGTAGTAAAGAATCAGTCTACCAATGCAGAAGATGTGGGTTTGATCCCTGGGTCAGGAAGATCCCCTGAAAGTAGGAAATGGCAACCCTCTTCAGTATTCTTGCCTGGAAAATTCCATGGACAGAGGAGCCTGGTAGGCTACAGTCCATGGGGTCGTAAAGAGTCAGATATAACTTAGCAGCTCAGCACACACAGACACCCATCTGACTACCTCATTTTTCATTTCTTCTTGAGCTCAAACATTTTTTTTGCCACTGAGAAACAAAATAAGTCTAATTCCTATGAGGTCAAAGTACACTCTGTAAAATTTCATTGTTTACTTATTGTGTTGAATTATTAATCTTTCCTCTGTCACCACTGGGTGCTTTCAAAGCTTTATGTTAATTTTGATTTGTGGGAATTTAACAAATCCCAGGAAAGCGAACGGATTTGAAGGAGAAATCTCTAATGACTTTAAGTTCTGATTCACAGCAGAGGACAATTTCTCCTTTTCCCAAGACTGTTACTTTGGAAGTGAGCCAAGAGAGTTGCAGTTTCTAGAATGAGATAGATCCACGTGAGAGTAGCTTCCATCCATAAAGGAACTGGAAGTGAGTTGGGGGATATATATGTGGAACCATCACTCCTTCCTGATATGCTAATGAGGCTAGAAAGAATTGATCTTCTGATAACTGTTCACTGTGGAGGTTTCTTCTACGTCTTAGCTCCCAATTTGTTTCTACTCCTTTTGTTTTTATTCGTTTCTATAGTATAACAACAGGTTATTGTTTAGTCTCTAAGTCATTTGCGACCCTATGGATTGTACTCCACCAGGCTCCTCTGTTCGTAGGATTCTCCAGGCAAGCAAACTGAAGTGGGTGACCTTTCCTTTCTCCAGAGGATCTTCCTGACCCAGGGATTGAACCCATGTCTCCTGCATTGCAGACAGATTATACGCTGTTGAGCCACCAGGGAAGCCCCATAACAACCTTTCGCTATTAAATAACTATCAAAGTTAAAATTTAAGGGCATCAAAGTAGCTTGTGCTAAAGAAACTACTGCATATCCACTCAAAAAGCAAATGATTCTTTCCACTGTAAAATTGGTCTTGATATGCTGGTCCTATGTCTTGCTATAATTGGATTTTCTTAAAAGGAAGCAAATCTACTCCAGTACTTGTTTTCTCCTTACCTTTTTATAGACCTGTAGTGAGAAGAGTACCAACTTGCATGACTACGGCATGTTGCTGCCCTGTGGAATTGACAAGTTCAGAGGGGTGGAATTCGTATGTTGCCCACTGGCCGAGGAAAGTGACAATGTTGACTCAGCAGATGCGGAGGAGGATGACTCAGACGTCTGGTGGGGTGGAGCAGACACAGACTATGCAGATGGGAGGTAAGGTGGCCTTTGTTTTCGTCTCTCCTAGATGCCAGAACATCTAACATGCAGTTTTGTTTCTTCGGTAAATGTATGTCTTTGTATTTCTTATTTGTGTGATCTCTCCCACTCCCATTGGTGTTTGCTTTTATGGAATAAAGTCTAACCATAAAGTTCTGTTCTGGTTATAGCCTACCATTTAACTTTAGTATAATTAATCAGCCATCACTGAATTAATTGTAACTATTTTATTTTAGCCTCACGAGTTGGGATCAAAATTCCAACAGTATTATAAGAGGTCACTGGTAGTTCTGCAGAGACTTGAGAGCTGGGTGAATGACATGGTCTTCTGTTTTGGTCTGTAGTTTAGAAATTTGGGGAAGGGATTTGGGGATTATTTCATCAATCATTGGCTAAATCTGAATTTTTATTAAGGATTTTGTTTCTGTTTGTGTGGGGTTTTGTTTTGTGGGTTTTTTTGCCTTTGTCATCTTGTCCTTTATAAATGAGGTCAGAGGCAATCATAAATGTTTGCTAAAATTCTTTAACTGACTTTGGTTTCTGTGATTATTAATAAGTATATTTTCACCTCATTTTCTTTGGAATCTAAATCTCATAATTTGTAGATTCTTATTTTTAATTGAAGGCATCATTTGTATTCAGATCATAAAATTATAAAATCTGAATTTTGGGGTTAGAAAGGCCACATCCCCAAAGGTGATGATGATGTAACACTTCACTTTTTCCTTCAGTATTTTCTCAGCTGTTCCCAAATGTTACAAATTTCCAAGTAGAATATTAAATATACCTTGTAAGGCTTATAGTAATTAATGTAAAGTTTTCTGACTTTTATATAATTAAGCACAGGTTTTTAAATAATATATTTTAGAAGTTTTAAAGGTTTTTTTTGTTGTTGAAGGATAATTGCTTCACAGAATTTTGTTGTTTTAAAATAGTTTTACAAAAATACACATCTGTTTTACAGATATATAAGAATCTATGTACACAGAGGATCCCTGATAGTCATTTTTATCAGTTAATAATGCAGGCTTCTCTTTGGTGTCTTACCCATTGTTACCGTAATTCTCTTTGTGTTAAGGTTTCCTGTGTTCCCTCTTTCACATGATTTAGAAAAATTGAGTTGAGTGTAGCAGAACAAGCAAATTCTAAGCCACAGGAGAAGGAAATAAAGAAAAAGTGAGCTGTATGCTTACATGATTTCCTTCTGTTTCTAGGAAATGTAGGTTACATAGTATGAACTCCTTCTCCAGGGCAGGAAGCATCAATGAGAACAGGGTTTGTCCGTGGAAAGCTTCTGAGCATTGCATTCTAGGCCATGGGTGGCCCCCTCCTCTGTTCCCTGTGCCAGGTATAGAAATGTCCATTGGTTTGATTTCATTGCTACTTTGTCTAAAAGTTGGAGTTGCTTAGTTCTTATTGATGGCTTTTTCATATTCTTCCTCAGTCATATATGGATTTGAAGGTTTAAGGGTGAATTCGTAAAAAAGTTGTTGTGAGGGCTCTTACTACCCGATGTCAGTGCAGTCAGTATTAAAAAGGGAAATTTGGGGGTGTTCAGCCATTTTCTTTTCTCCTGGTTTGTTGGATGCGTGATCGATCATGTCTCATTACTGAATTGACTCTGTACTTGGTAACAACCCAGATGATGGTGAATAAACCAAGACAGTTCCATGGCTGCTCTTAAAATCATATGGAGCCAGCTGTGAACTTGTGACCCTGTATCAAGGTGGTTGACCTGCCATTCGTGATCATTCATACACAAGGGACTTTTTGTAATTAAAAGTGGGTGTTTGTGCTTTTCCTGAGAGTGACAGACTTTTGCCAGGCTCTCTTCCACATTTAACACATTTATTTTTTTTATGTCTTATAAAACCTACTGTTTACTGGGAGTAGTTTTCGAGGTAACTTAATCTTTTCCTCCTACCCTCCTTCTGACATGCTAAACTAATTGAAAGCATTGCTAACATCATTATCTTATGAAACCCTCTTCAGTGGCCCGTTCTTTTCCTACATCCCATCTCACTGGTCCTAGAAAGAGATCCACAGGGCTTGCCCTTCTGGCCTCGAGTCTCTCATTTATTTATTATGAGTCTCTCATTATTTATTATTTACCTATGTCAAAGTAGGTAACTATACCTACTTTAATATCCATCTCTCTGGTTATGATACTACTGTGTGTCTTCTTTGTTAGAGTCACGAAACTATAGAACACTAGTATCCTGTTTTTTTAACATTGCTTTTTTTTTCTTTTAATTTATTGCATTATCTATTACTGGAGCAACTATAGCGTGTATTAAACTAGATTAGACACTAGTACCACAGTCGTAACTGAAGGACTTAGACAAAAGTAGGTCATACGGTTATCTTATCTATTCTGGTTTTCCGTAATATCACCATCCAAGTTAACATTCAGTTGAAACGTTAGCTGGATCTTTCCTGATCCCCTGCATTTATATGCCTTTCTGCTGTCTGCAACAGTTATACCTTGAACCCTGTCATCACTAAGAAACCCACAGGGTTTCCAAGTTTGACATTACTCTCTAAATATGATCTTCTGATCTTAGACCTAAAATACTAATCTGGTTCTAGGGATTTCACCCTTCCTTTATAACAATCACCTCCCCAGTTCAGGCTTTTAGTTCATTATCTTCTTCTTTTTTCTTTTTTTTTTTTTTTTGACTCTTTCTGGCCAGGATGGACCCACAGGGTAAGGATTTTTACATATTCCTTTGAATATCCTGGATTTATTATACCCTTAACATTTTGTAAAGATATTTTCATCAGTCCTTCCTATGTGGGGAAAATTAACTTCTCCCTTTAACTGCTTCTGAGCTTTCTAAGGTTGATGTTTAATCCCACCAGTTAATTCCATTTCTTATTCATGCTGTAACATCAGCTGGGATATTAATGTTATTGGATACACCTAATCATCACTATTTGATGACCTAACATCATTACAAAGGCTACAAATAATAAATGCTCGAGAAGGCATGATAAAAAGCAAATCCTCCTTTTGTTGGTGGGAATGTAAATTGGTGCAGCCACTAGGGAAAACAGTATGGAAGTTCCTTTAAAAACTAAAAATAGAAATCATGCCCACATGGTAACACACACTAGAGATTGACCTTGTAAAAGTAAAGAGTGTGAGAAAGTACTCGTTAATCCCTTAAAGTTCACGGAAGGAGACATACTGGAAAGAAACCCTATGAGTGTAAGCAATGTGGTTGATGATTTGTTTCTCAAAAAATTTTACAAAATCATGAAAGAAATCTCACTGGACTCTATACTTGGTATTGACCTATATGGGATAAGAATCTGAAAAGGAGTGAATATATGTCGATGTATAACTGACTGGTCCTTCCCAGTTGGCACTGGTGGTGAAGAACCCACCTTCCAATGCAGGAGATGTAAGAGACATGGGTTCAATCACTGGGTCAAGAAGATTCCCTTGGAGAAGGGCAGGGCAACCCACTCCACGATTCTTGCCTGGACAATCCCGTGGATAGAGGAGGCTGGCGGGTGTGGTCCATAGGGTTGCACAAGAGTTGGGCACAACTGAAGCGATTTAGCATGCACCACATATGATCCAGCAGTCCTATTCCTAGGCACATATCTGGAGAAAGCTCTGATTCAGAAAGATGTATGAGCTCCAGCAGTGCTCACTGCAGCACTATTTACAATAGCCAAGACATGGAGGCTACCTAAGTGTCTATCGACAGATGAATGGATACAGAAGATGGGGGTGTGTGTGTATAGATGTGTGCTGTGGTAAGTCGCTAGGTCATGTCTGACTCTTTGCAACCCTATGGACACCAGGCTCCTCTGTCCGTGGGATTCTCCAGGCAAGAATACTGGAGTGTGTTGCCATGCCCTCCTCCACACGCACACACACATGGAATATTGTGTGCTTAGTTACTCAGTCACATTCTACTCTTTGCAACCTCATGGACTGCAGCCCACCAGGCTCCTCTGTCCATGGGGATTCTCCAGGCAGGAATACTGGAGTGGGTTGCCATGCCCATCTCCAGGGGATCTTTCTAACCCAGGGATCGAACTCAGATCTCCTGCACCGCAGGTGGATTCATTACCATCTGAGCCACGAGGAAAGCTCCTAATGGAATATTACTCATTTATTAAGAAAGAATGAAATAATGCCATTTGGAACAATATAGATGGACCCAGAGATTATCATAATAAGTGAAATTAAAAACAGGGTATCACTCATATGTGGAATCTAAAATATGTTACAAATAAACTTATTTACAAAAGAAAAACAGACATAGAAAACAAACCAGTGACTACCAAAGGTAAAGAGGGGAGAGAGGGATAAATGAGGAATTTGGGATTAGCAGATACAAACAGCTGTACATAAAATAGACAGACAACAAGGTCCTACTGTAGAGCACAGGGAATGATATTCAGTATCTTGTGATATTCAATACGCCATTATAGGATATTCAATACCTATAAATGAAAAAGAATACAAAAAAGAATATATGTATATATATATTTATAATTGCATTACCTTGCTGTACGCCAGAAACTAATGAAACATTGTAAATCAACTACATTTCACTTTTCAAAATAAAATTTTTTTTAAAAAGGAAGAAAAAAGACAAATTGGAACTGCAAAAAGAAAAAAAGAATTTGTTAGAACCTAATAGAATTAAGATATCAGGTCACTTGCCCCACTTCATTTTTGAACGTGTTTTTCTGTGAGCCCTGCAGGCACATATGCCTTCATTCTCTTCTGGCAAAGCTAGTGGGTAAAACGAGAGAGATATTACATCACTGACCCCCCACACAAGCTGGGGGCCTGCCAGCTGGTGGCTGCCTGCTTCCATAACAAGTCACAATAAGAATTTCACACATCCTGCTTGACAAGTCCTTAGGAGACACCATACGACAGTTCTTGAAAAGGGAAAAAGAGAAAGGAACTCTGCTCCTCCGGAATAAAATTTGATCCACAGCTTAATGCACATTGTTGATTGGTAGGTAGTGAGATTTGTTTTGGAAGATGAGTGTTATCCTGTTGCTAATGAGGCATTTAGAGAAACATTCTTTATGCGAAGAGCTCTGTTTTATGACCTCATTTGAAAAAGAGGTAAGTCTTTTCAAGGATTGAGTAGAAACAAATCAGCTACTGTTCCCAAAATTTATTTGTAAGTAAGTCAGTGTTTATTTTTCTGGTGTTGTAATTAGAGTTTCCCAGGTGATGCTAGTGGTAAAGAAGTTGCCTGCCAGTGTAGGAGACGCAAGAGACTGGGGTTCAGTCCCGGAGTCGGCAAGGTCACCTGGAAGAGGGCATGGCATCCCACTCCAGTATTCTTGCCTGGAGAATCCCATGGACAGAGGAGCCTGGTGGCTACAGTCCATAGGGTCACAAAGAGTGGGACACAACTGAAGTGACTTAGCACATAATGACTGAGTTCTCAGGTGACCTCAGAATACCTAGTTATGTGATCAGTAATGCAGCTTACCTATGTTAATAGTGTATAGACTCCAGCCTCCTTGGGTAAGAATTTTTCCATGGGAAAATTCCCTTGAAAAACTCACATGTAAGACCAGTCACATATCCACTCTAACGTCGAGAGTGAGTACCTGGAGATGCTCCCATCTGGAACAGCAGAATCTGACTAGAAACCACATACTTCACAGGGGTTGAAGAGTTTTTTAGAGTAAAAAACTTAAAGGAAGACACTCTAGTTATTTGATAACGGCCTTTGCCTCTCAGGACTATTTCCTTATATTTTCTTCAAAACAGAATCAAAAGACATAGCTTGATATGTTGAGAGTTGCAGGCATTAGTGAGAATGTGCTGACAGGTAACCTTATATATCTTCCTGGAAAAGTAGATGATATTTTTTTCTTTTAATTGAAAAAAGACCTATTATGATAGATCTAGGTGAGCGAGTGCTTCTGCATGCAACTCACCATGTCCTTCTTTGAGGCTGTATTCCTCGGTTATGGGGCAGTGGTGAACATGCATGTGTGTGCACAGGAAACACATAGTGCCATACGGAATTCACTGAATCATGTGAACTGAACTGATTCACATGAACTGAACCAGAACTGATTCAATTCAGTTCTGGTGATCACCTCGCCCTACAGTGCACTGGAAAGCCAGGCCCGCGTCAGTGACTCTGGGGGCAGCGGGCCCTTTATACTAATATAATCTTTGTTTTTAAATTATTTTACAAACGATTCACAAAAATTAAAAGGATGATGAGAAATAACTTCATTTAGAAATTTTAGTAAGAATTAACATAGTGAATATCTTAGTTTGAATTAAAACTTCAGTACAGTTAAGCTAGATTTTTATTTCATCTCTTCCTGGTTTTGATGGTAAGGATTTCTGAAATGAGCACTATCTTTTGAATAAAAGTAGCAGCTAATCAGCTGCCAGGCATGAACCCAAACTATAACTATCTTATGAATACTGATTCCAGGATCCAAATACATCTCTGCTCGGTTCTGACCTCGTACTTCCTGGTCGTTTTGTTGCACCTGCATTTTCACTTGATAATCGTTTAAAAATCAATACTTTTCAATTTAAGAGTTCATAATTTTGTTGAAGAAAAAGCAGTGTTATCTTCTATTTTATAAATTAGAAAATATTTTCAAGTTTGGATTTATAAACACTCCTGAACATCATTAATCCAGTCCTTCTTTTATACATTTTATGTTGGTTCTTCTCATCACTTTTAAGATACTCATGCATTTGGTATTTGTCTACTTCTGAACTGGTTCTGTTGTATAAACATCATAAAAATTTGTTGCACACACATCATAAAGAAGGAAAGAATACTACCACATGTTTTTAACAATTTTAGCAATAGTTTCTGTTTTTGTTGCAAAATACTGAATGATGTCATCCTTCCTGTAGAATGACTAACTGAATGAGAATACCATATTTTCTTTTTGTCCATAAAAATGCATTGCTCACTTTGCAGTTTTTGGGCTTGAGAAAATTCATCTACACCATCATCATCTGAAGAATCATGGTCTGAGGTTTTGCTTATGCAATCAATTTCAGTCATCTTCTGATTTGTTTAATAATCATAACATGTCTCCTTTCAATTTTCTCTTATTTGCCAGTGTGAAAAATGAGAATTTTTTATTTTCACTTGCATGCAGTGGAAGTCCCTAGACTTCTTTCATTGTCTCGTGAAAGATGATGCAATATTTTGGGAACAAAGTAATAAGACTCTGATAATTACCCTATTGCATCATCTTTCTAGGCAATTCCCTTATTTTTTTTTATTTTCTTATTATTTGGTCTTCTTAGCACAGATGAAATAATTAATGAGTAATGATGAAATAATTCCTGGGATGAGAAAAAAATAGAAAGATTATGGGAAAAAGCTTAGATATCAAAAAACTCCAGTTAATTAATATGGTAATCACAACATAGAATGAGTTTCATTCCATTTAAAAAATATTTTAAGAAAGTATGAAAATCAGAAATATGGACCCTTAGATGTAGATAGAACTGCTCAAAATGAAACTTAAACTGTAAAAATTATGTTCAGTGGACCCTGGCAATAGGGTTAATAGCCTACCCTGTTTATTCAAGAGATTGCATTTATTATGAGGCCTATGTGACTTTTATTAAATACTTGACCTAATTTTCTACAAGCCAGGTACTCAGTAAATATTTGAGTTAAACTGAATTGGCATTCGTGCTAAACACACACAAAGGCATAACTGATAACTCAAGGTTAAGCTAATTGACCTTTAAAAGAAAAGAAACAAACAATGAATACCATTCCAGATATGCAAGAATTAAGTGAAATTGCATCAGAAATCTCTGAAGCCAGAAATACTGCGGAAAAAATACTGAGGCAATAGGAATATTTATAAACAGCACCTTTATTGTAGTGCATTCATCTCAGACACTAGTAAAGTAGTGCTCAAAATTCTCCATGCCAGGCTTCAGCAATATGTGAACTGTGAACTTCCAGATATTCAAGCTGGTTTCAGAAAAGGCAGAGGAACCAGAGATCAAATTGCCAACATCCGCTGGATCATGGAAAAAGCAAGAGAGTTCCAGAAAAACATCTATTTCTGCTTTATTGACTATGCCAAAGCCTTTGACTGTGTGGATCACAATGAACTAGAAAATTCTGAAAGAGATGGGAATAGCAGACCACCTGACCTGCCTCTTGAGAAATCTGTATGCAGGTCAGGAAGCAACAGTTAGAACTGGACATGGAACAACAGACTGGTTCCAAATAGGAAATGGAGTACATCAAGGCTCTATGTTGTCACCCTGCTTATTTAACTTCTATGCAGAGTACATCATGAGAAACGCTGGGCTGGAGGAAGCACAGGCTGGAATCAAGATGGCCGGGAGAAATATCAATCACCTCAGATATGCAGATGACACCACCCTTATGGCAGAAAGTGAGGAGGAACTAAAAAGCCTCTTGATGAAAGTGAAAGAGGAGAGTGAAAAAGTTGGCTTAATCTCAACATTCAGAAAACTAAGATCATGCCATCCGGTCCCATCACTTCATGGGAAATAGATGGGGAAACAGTGGAAACAGTGTCAGACTTTATTTTTGGGGGCTCCAAAATCACTACAGATGGTGATGATTTAAGCCATGAAATTAAAAGATGCTTACTCCTTGGAAGGAAAGTTATGACTAACCTAGATAGCATATTGAAAAGCAGAGACATTACTTTGCCAACAAAGGTCTGTCTTGTCAAGGCTATGGTTTTTCCAATAGTTATGTATGGATCTGAGAGTTGGACTGTGAAGAAAGCTGAGCACCGAAGAATAGATGCTTTTAAACTGTGGTGTTGGAAAAGACTGTTGAGAGTCCCCTGGACTTTTAGGAGATTGATCCAACCAGTCCATTCTAAAGGAGATCAGTCCTGAGTGTTCATTGGAAGGACTGATGCTGAAACTGAAACTCTAATACTTTGGCCACCTCATGCGAAGAGTTGACTCATTGGAAAAGACCCTGATGCTGGGAGGGATTGGGGACAGGAGGAGAAGGGGATGAGATGGCTGGATGGCATCACCAACTTGATGGACGTGAGTTTGGGTAACTCCGAGTGTTGGTGATGGACAGGGAGGCCTGGTGTGCTGCTCATTCATGGGGTGGCAAAGAGTCGGATACGACTGAGTGACTGAAGTGAACTGAACTGATTGTAATTACTAATTGAATATCTTTTCAATTGCTTCAATAAGTAAAATAAAATGAAATGAAATTGGAGTTATAAATGAAATTATGATCTTTATTTGAACTTTCAGATAAAAATCCATTTGAGAGACTTTCTTATCTGAATCAGCAAGCATTTTTTGTTCCTTAGTGCCAAACTGGAGCTCTTTATTAGGAATAACAGTAGGTATTAATAAAAATTTTTATAATAACAGTAGATAAGAATTTTAGAAGATACAAGTATAGTCATGAGACAGTTTCAGCTCCATTAGCTATTGGCAAGCATTGAGTGATTTTAAAAATAAACAAACACTGCTATGGGACTTCTGTGTAAAGAACCTGCCTGCCAAGGCAGGAGATGCAGGTTCCATCTCTGGGTCAGGAAGATCCCCTGGAGAAGGAAATGGCAGCCCATTCCAGTATTTTTCCCTGGGAAATCCCATGAACAAAGGAGCCTGATGAACTGCAGTCCATGAAGCTGCACAAGAGTCAGACATGATTTAGCCACTAAACAGCAAAGCACTGCTATATTTAAAATGATAGCCAACGAGGACCTACAGTATAGCACATGGAACTCTGCTTATGTGGCAGCCTGGACGGTGGTGGTGGTGGGGAGTTTGGGGGAGAATGGATACATGTATATGTATAGATGAGTCCTTTCATGGTTTGCCTGAAACTATCACAACATTGTTAATCAGTTATACCCCAATGAAAAATTAAAAGTTTTAAACATGAGTGAAAAACATTAGTTTGGAGCAATGATTCTCAACTGAGGACGATATTATTCCCAAGTTCAGTTCAGTTCAGTCGCTCAGTCGTGTCTGACTCTTTGCGTCCCCATGAATCGCTGCACACCAGGCCTCCCTGTCCATCACCAACTCCCAGAGTTCACTCAGACTCACGTCCATCGAGTCCGTGATGCCATCCAGCCATCTCATCCTCTGTCGTCCCCTTCTACTCCTGCCCCCAATCCCTCCCAGCATCAGAGTCTTTTCCAATGAGACAACTCTTTGCATGAGATGGCCAAAGTACCAGAGTTTCAGCTTTAGCATCATTCCTTCCAAAGAAATCCCAGGGCTGATCTTCAGAATGGACTGGTTGGATCTCCTTGCAGTCCAAGGGACTCTCAAGAGTCTTCTCCAACACCACAGTTCAAAAGCATCAGTTCTTCAGCGCTCAGCCTTCTTCACAGTCCACAACTCTCACATCCATACATGACCACAGGAAAAACCATAGCCTTGACTAGATGGACCTTAGTCGGCAAAGTAATGTCTCTGCTTTTCAATATGCTGTCTAGGTTGGTCATAACTTTTCTTCCAAGGAGTAAGCATCTTCTAATTTCATGGCTGCAGTCACCATCTGCAGTGATTTTGGAGCCCAGAAAAATAAAGTCTGACACTGTTTCCACTGTTTCCCCATCTATTTCCCATGAAGTGATGGGACCGGATGGCATGATATTCATTTTCTGAATGTTGAGCTTTAAGCCAACTTTTTCACTCTCCTCTTTCACTTTCATCAAGAGGCTTTTTAGTTCCTCTTCACTTTCTGCCATAAGGGTGGTGTCATCTGCATATCTGAGGTGATTGATATTTCTCCCGGCCATCTTGATTCCAGCTTGTGTTTCTTCCAGTCCAGCATTTCTCATGATGTACTCTGCATATAAGTTAAATAAGCAGGGTGACAATATAGAGCCTTGAGGTACTCCATTTCCTATTTGGAACCAGTCTGTTGTTCCATGTCCAGTTCTAACTGTTGCTTCCTGACCTGCATACAGATTTCTCAAGAGGCAGGTTAGGTGGTCTGGTATTCCCATCTCTTTCAGAATTTTCCACAGTTTATTGTGATCCACACAGCCAAAGGCTTTGGCATAGTCAATAAAGCAGAAATATATGTTTTTCTGGAANCTGTCCAAGTGTAGTTGGGTACCAGTTGGTCAAGCTTTGGGAGTTTTTCCCAGTAAGGACCCCCTGAATCAGTCAGCCAGCAGGGGAGTTTGCTCCTACGAACAAGAATGCTTGTCTCCTGCAAGAAGCAATGGTTCAAAGTTATGGAACCTTCTACTCTCCCTTACTTATGCATCTCTTTTATTTGGATCGTCTCCTTTGTTTTTCATCTCCTCCTGCTTTTCCCCTTCTGAACACATTAGTTACTATGGAAACATTGGTGTGAATGTCAGAAAGCTCAGCTCAGAAATGCCTCATAAAGTCAATTTATAGAATGGTCTGACATTTATCTCATGTTTGGGAAATTTAAAGAATTTATGATATTCATGACCATAGACAGGGGTGGGTGGTAAACACTGTACTATATATGGGTCTTAAAATTTGTTTTATATACACTGTGAAAACATCAGGTTCTGTCTTTTTAGAGGAAGAATAGCAACAAAAACAGGAATTTGGTTTGGGATTTGAAATTGGATTCATTTTCCATCAGTTCAGGAAGGATTTCCACTTTCTAAGTTTATAAGGCTGACTGGAATCTCTTGGGTCAAAATAAATGCTTTCTGAAAAATAATTATGGTTGGCTTATTTTTTAAACTTTAATCTGACAATAAAACAATGGCATTTCCCATAATAATGTACACAGGGCAGCTGCAATATTAGTTAAAGGCACAGAAATGTTAATATCCATGCTGTAAAAATTCCTACTTCACCATGGGGAATTTCAGAGTTAGTGTTACCCAACGGAATAATAATAATAATAGCTAAAGTTTATAGCACACTTACTATGTGTCAAACCCCATTCTAAATACTTTACATGTATTAATTCATGGGGTCCTCAAATCAACCTGATGCGTTAAATGCTACCATTACACTTGCTTTACACACAAGAAAACAAGTACAAAGAGGTTAAGTAACTCATCCAAGAAAGTGGGTGAAGCAAAGATTCAAATGAAGGTAATTGGGTTCCAGGCTGTATATTGTTATGGTCTGATGAGGAGTTCAATTTAGAGTCAATTTTGATTTTAGACTTGCAGGCTCATATATATTTTGGTACATATAAAAGAGCAATAATGTTTTGCTATATAATCAGCAGGAAAGTTATATGATCAGCAGGAAAGTTATATATCAGCTGACCAAATCAATTGATATTGACTCCACTGTATTCCATCAGAAGAATTTTAATTACAAAGGAAATCCAGTGTCAACCCATGAATGTCTACATGAATGCTTTGCCACCCAACATTCCCCACGTCCTCTGGCAACAGCTCCCAGTTTTTGTTTGAGAAAATCCCACCTGCTCAGTTCATGTGCTTAACTCTTCTGATGCCACAGTGGATCACATGACCAGTCTAAACCAATCAGCCCGTTTCGTCTCCCTGACCTCAGTGACAGATGGCGTGTGACCAGATCAGAGCCAATGAAATGCAAAAAGATTTTTTCTGGGAATGCTCCAGTAGGAAATGGGGCTCTTTTTCTTCCCTAGAAAACGTAACTATGAAATGACCTGCCCTAGCCATCTTTGTCACCACAAAAGAGTTGACTTAGAGCATACAGAGACAAAGAGACTGAAACCTCTGAAATAGAAGGTAGGTATGTGAAAGATTAAGAAAAACCAGCCAAATGGCATCATTTGATCCCTGAGTACAGCATTGTCCAAAATCTGCCTGCTAGACTTTTCAATTATTGAATCAATAAGTCACTCCAACACCAGCACCTTCCTTTAAAAAAAAAAAAAATCTAAACACACTGGCTTATAACAAACAGAAAAGACTTAATAGACAAATCATGAAGTGTCTGTGTCCTTTGAGGGAAGACACTATATCTTACTCACCTTTTTGTTAGCAAACATTCCCTTATCTGAGATTCCAAAATCCACAAAATTTTGAAAACCAGAAGTCCCTTTGTAACTCATCTAGTGTCAAAACAGATATGCCCTGCATAGACATGAGGCTGCCCATGGTCCTCACTTATCACACGTAATGTGACTATTCCTATGTTTTGCTAAGGAACAATTAGTGTGTGTGTATGCTTACAGAATGCCGCTACAGACCCTGCCAGGATGGTCAGACAGCCTAAGGCACAAACTTTTAATTTTATTAAATCATAAAATTATAAATTCTAAAGCCCCAAACAGTGTCAGATAAAAGACTATGGACTTAGGGACTTCCCTGGTGGTCCAGTGGTTAAGACTGCACCTTTCAATGCAGGGGGGGACAGGTTTGATTTCTAGTTGGGGAACTAAGATCCCACATGCTTCCTGGCCAAAAAAACACCCGCCAACACGTAAAACAGAAGCAATACTGTAACAGATTCAACAAAAACTTTAAAAATGGCCCATGTCAAAAAAAAAAAGAAAAAAAGGACTGTGGACTTAGAGTCACAGGATAAATTGAAGAAATAAATTGATTGAATAAATGAGTGCTTACTCTCTGAACAGGATGGAATCTGAGTGACTTGTCACTCACTATTGTTAAGAACCACAGGAGTAAGTCCTCCATTACTCCTTGAAGGTAAAAGTATGCTTGCATATGCTAGACATCAAATCAAACATCAGACTGATAAACACCTGGACAAAGTGAAAATTCATAAGCAAAAAATTCTTTATGAAAGCAAAAGAAGTGAATGTCTCAAAGAATATTATCAATAGTTTCAAGACCAGAAAATTTGGATGAACAGAAAGAACCTGCTATTTGACTCCATAACAAGTTACACCACATTGTATGTGCTAAAAACAATAACTACAATATGCGAAAGAAATTTGAATACATGTGGCTACAACATTGACTAAACCTTGAAATCCATACTCTATGTCCATGGGGGATTCATTCTTAAACTCTTCTCTCTGAGTCCTCACATTATACATATAAAAAATGTCATTTATTTTTTATTTGAGTACAGCCAAGAAAAATTTTATGCAATATCAAAAAGAGTACTGGAAACTAATTAAACACTACCTTCAAAATAGAAAATTTTGAGATCATGACTCATCTGTTTTCCTTTTTATATCCAGGACCTAAAACAGTAAGTAGTGCACAGTAGATTCTTAATATGCACTTTATTAATAAATGAAATATGTGCTACATTCTGATACCTCTGCCATCTGACTATACTGACAAGTCAGTGGAACAACTGACAGAGGGAGGGAGAAAACTAGCAAACCAAAAAGCTCCTAAGGATGGTGAAGTATATACGTGGGAGTGAAGTTGCTGGGTCATTTTTTTCTATATTTAATTTACTGTCTGCTTAGTTGCTCAGTCGTGTCCTACCCTTTGTGACCCTATGAACGTAGCCCACCAGGTTCCTTTGTTTATGGCGATTCTCCAGGCAAGATTACTAGAGTGGGTTGCCATGCCCTCCTCCATGGTATCTTCCCAACCCAGAAATTGAATCCAGGTCTCCCACATTGCAGGCAGATTCTTCACCGTCTGCACCACCAGAGAAGCCCAAGAATACTAGAGTGGGTAGCCTGTCCCTTCTCCAGGGAAACTTCCTGACCCAGGAATTGAACCAGGGTCTCCTGCATTGCAGGTGGATTCTTTACCAGCTGAGCTACCTGGAAAAGCAGGTAACTTACTACCTTGAGTAATTGCTAGACTATTCTCCAAAATTGCTGCACCAATTTATATTTTCACCAGCAGTGTATGAGGGTCCTAATTTCTCCACATCTTGGTCAACACTTGTTATTTTCATTTTTTTAAAAATTATGGCCATCCTGATGGATGCAAAGGACCATGTGTTGTGGTTTTGATTTGCATTTGCCTAACGAACCATGACACTGAGTATCTTATCATATGATTTTTGGCTTTTTATATATATCTTCTTTGGACAAATGTCTATTCTAGTCCTTTGTCCATTTTTAAATTGGGTTGTTTGTCACTTTGCTTTTGAGTTGTAAGAGCTCTTTATATATTCTGGATGCTAGACCTTTAATAGACATACAATTTGCAATTCGTTTCTCCAGTATTGTAGGTAGACATTTTACTCTTGTGATATTCTTTGGACAAATGTCTATTCTAGTCCTTTGTCCATTTTTAAATTGGGTTGTTTGTCACTTTGCTTTTGAGTTGTAAGAGCTCTTTATATATTCTGGATGCTAGACCTTTAATAGACATACAATTTGCAATTCGTTTCTCCAGTATTGTAGGTAGACATTTTACTCTTGTGATAGTGTTCTTTGATGCACAGATGTTTTCACTGTTGATGAAGTCCAGATTATCCTTCTTTGTTATTGCTGCCATTGCTTTGGTATCATATATAAGAAGTCATTCAGTTCCAGTTCAGTCGCTCAGTCATGTCCGACACTTTGCGACCTCATGAACTGCAGTACGCCAGGCCTCCCTGTCCATCACCAACTCCTGGAGTTCACTCAGATTCACGTCCATCAAGTCAGTGATGCCATCCAGCCATCTCATCCTCTGTCATCCCGTTCTTCTCCTGCCCCCTGTCCCTCCCAGCATCAGAGTCTTTTCCAATGAGTCAACTCTTCGCATGAGGTGGCCAAACACTGGAGTTTCAGCTTCAGCATCATCCTTCCAAAGAAATCCCAGGGCTGATCTCCTTCAGAATGGATCGATTAGAACTCCTTGCAGTCCAAGGGACACTCAAGAGTCTTCTCCAACACCACAGTTCAAAAGCATCAATTCTTCGGCGCTCAGCTTTCTTCACAGTCTAACTCTCACATCCATACATGACCACTGGAAAAACCATAGCCTTGTCTAGACGGACCTCAGTCGGCAAAGTAATGTCTCTGCTTTTGAATATGCTATCTAGGTTGGTCATAACTTTCCTTCTAAGGAGTAAACGTCTTTTAATTTCACGGCTGCAGTCACTATCTGCAGTGATTTTGGAGCCAAAAACAATAAAGTCTGACACTGTTTCCACTGTTTCCCCATCTATTTCCCATGAAGTGATGGGACCAGATGGCATGATCTTCATTTTCTGAATGTTGAGCTTTAAGCCAACCTTTTCACTCTCCTCTTTCACTTTCNCTTCACAGTCCACAACTCTCACATCCATACATGACCACAGGAAAAACCATAGCCTTGACTAGATGGACCTTAGTCGGCAAAGTAATGTCTCTGCTTTTCAATATGCTGTCTAGGTTGGTCATAACTTTTCTTCCAAGGAGTAAGCATCTTCTAATTTCATGGCTGCAGTCACCATCTGCAGTGATTTTGGAGCCCAGAAAAATAAAGTCTGACACTGTTTCCCCATCTATTTCCCATGAAGTGATGGGACCAGATGGCATGATATTCATTTTCTGAATGTTGAGCTTTAAGCCAACTTTTTCACTCTCCTCTTTCACTTTCATCAAGAGGCTTTTTAGTTCCTCTTCACTTTCTGCCATAAGGGTGGTGTCATCGGCATATCTGAGGTGATTGATATTTCTCCCGGCCATCTTGATTCCAGCTTGTGTTTCTTCCAGCCCAACATTTCTCATGATGTACTCTGCATATAAGTTAAATAAGCAGGGTGACAATATAGAGCCTTGAGGTACTCCATTTCCTATTTGGAACCAGTCTGTTGTTCCATGTCCAGTTCTAACTGTTGCTTCCTGACCTGCATACAGATTTCTCAAGAGGCAGGTTAGGTGGTCTGATATTCCCATCTCTTTCAGAATTTTCCGCACTTCCCAAGAGACCTTTGGAAATGTCTGCAGACATTTTCAGTTGTCTCTGTTGTGGGGGAGGCGATCAGAGGCTCCTTGCATTTGATGGGTAGAGACCAGGGTTAGTGCTAAACATCCCATTATACACAGGACAGCCCCACAAGAAAGAAAAGTCAATAGACCTGTGGTTGAGAAACTGGTGTCGAGTTTTCTTCAGTACTGGAAAACTAAGGAAATTATTCTTAAAAACAACAACAGCAAACCAACAACTTCCATTCCAAGCTTTTGTCTTACCCCGATCTCCTGTGGGCAGAAAAACAAACATACCAGGAGTCTGCCTTTTAAACACAGCTTTTGTGCAGATGGAAATGTTTGAGATCAAAATCAACCTTCCAAACCTGCTTTTAGAGCTGAAAGAGTATTCCCAAACAATGGATGATTAAGGCTTCTTATTTGCACCTAGTTACTTCATTAAATCTAATCTCCATGTGATTTATTTTTTTCCTTTTGTTAGTGTCCCTGCTGTTCATTTTGACTGTACTAAATATTAGCATATTTTCTGCAGAAAAAAAGATCGTGTTCAAAATATTGGAGCATTTAGAGACCTGGCAGATGAGCTCCACTAAAGTTATTTTTCCCGTACATCTAATTAGAAAATATTTAAAATATGGTGATTTTTCAGAAGGATTTGGGCCAGAAAGAAGCACCTGTCATTAGAGTTTATTGTAGGTTCTACGTTTCTGTTTGTTCTTCTTTTAGTTTTTATTTAGTTATCTTTAAAGTATAAAATTTTCATTTTTAAGTAACATCTAGGTATTTTCAAAATACATTTTGTAATTTTCATGCGTATCTCTTCAATTATGTATATACCTTCAAGATTTGTTCACTTGTGTCACCATGGTCAGATTTTTTTTTTTTGCTTTTTTATATTATAGAAGTGAAGCTTTTAAATTTCTTAATAAATCTAGATTTGCCTCCCACATTAGGTAATAACTGCTTTAAAATAGTTTTCCAAAAATAGGACAACGAAAGATATGAATGTTTTGACAGCACTTAACATTTATTTAAATGCTTATGCCCACTTACAGTGAGGTTTGGACAGCAGGTTAATTTATTTCATCATTGCATACTCACCAGTATTCTATTTTTATCATATTTAAGAACATGACCCCTTCCTTATATCATCAGGTTTTCAGACTGTGAATGTGATGAGGGCATGGACTAAATTTTATTGCCTTCTTATATCCTTGTCTGTACACAAGTAGTAATAATCGTAAGAGATGCTACATAATCTTGCTATGTGCAAACCACTGTTCTGAGTGCCTTGCGTATATTAGCCTGTCTAATATTTACAGCTTTTTAATATCTGTTAGTTGTTTGTAGACTGATTTAATGAATGTTATTCGGACTTTCCCTATGCTGGGAACAGATTTGTGCTCATTTATCTCTTCTGAGTATTTACATTTTTTTTCTTCTGCCAAGCAAATATTATAGGTATTTCAACTATAAAATCCAATAGTACCCTTCTGTTGATTTTCATTCCATTAGTTCTACATTAATGAAATGTCATTAATAATCTGTACTTTTCTCCTTCAGCTAAATTTCTTCATTCTACCTTCAGAGTACATATAAATTATAACTTTAATAATAATTAACTTATTCACTTTTGATCAAAACAGATTCAGAAAGATAAATAATTTTGATTAAATAATTGTATGTGAGAGATGTTGAACAGTTTTGATGTTTACTGATAGTACCGTGTATGCTGATTCCATGCGGTTTAATCCGCCCTCGTTGGGAACCTTTGGTCAGGGAAGTTGGGGGTGGAGGTGTAGTCTAAAGCTTTGTGTGCTTAGTGGCTCAGTCAAGTCTGACTCTTTGTGACCCCATGGACTGTAGCCCACAAGGCTCCTCTGTCCATGGAGATTCTACAGGCAAGGATACTCTAAAGCTTCAGATTAGTTTAATACAGTAGGAAATGTGAAGAACTATGTATACATTGGGACACATGCCTAGAAAAAAGGCGAGCTGTTTCTCTTCATTCTTGCTTTTTATTTATTTGTTTGCGGGGACAGGAGGACATGATTAATGAAGGGACAAAGAACTTATAGACCCAACTTCTACCTTAGTAGAGGTCTCTTCAGTCTAATTCTCTTTAAAAGGAAAGAAGGGCATCTTATTCTTCAGTTCAGGTCAGTTCAGTCGCTCAGTCGTGTCTGACTCTTTGCGACCCCATGAATCGCAGCACGCCAGGCCTCCCTGTCCATCACCATCTCCTGGAGTTCACTCAAACTCACGTCCATCAAGTCGGTGATGCCATCCAGCCATCTCATCCTCTGTCGTCCCCTTCACCTCCTGCCCCCAATCCTCCCAACATCAGAGTCTTTCCCAATGAGTCAACTCTTCGCATGAGATGGCCAAAGTACTGGAGTTTCAGCTTTAGCATCATTCCTTCCAAAGAACACCCAGGTCTGATCCCCTTCAGAAATGGACTGGTTGGATCTCCTTGCAGTCCAAGGGACTCTCAAGAGTCTTCTCCAACACCACAGTTCAAAAGCATCAATTCTTCGGTGCTCAGCTTTCTTCACAGTCCAACT